>JAODUD010000107.1:18916380-18950330 GCA_026784285.1 Stomatorhinus walkeri
CCCCCCGCCCCCAGCTGAAAGTCGTCAGGATGCACCCGTTCTTTGTAATAGCGACAGTCCAGTGATTTCTGAACTTGCTATTGCTAATTTGTTAATATTATTATTGTTGTTGTTAATTTGACAATAAAATTAATATTCTAATATTCTGTTTTCCTGGATATTCTGTTTGCATTCTTTTTAACTTATCTGCACCCTGTTTCCTTGTTTACAGTATGTGTGCTGTCTTTGCACTTTGTCTGTTTTGCACTATATGTCTGTGTATATTTATGTTCATCTGTGGTCAATGTACTTGATGCTACATGCACAAGAACTTCACCCTGGGATCAATAAAGTTGACCCCATTCTTAATCTTCATATAGTCGCGCTGCTAACTAGGCGCTAGGTGTGTGCGGCGCTTGCAGAAAGTAAATTCGGCTGTTCCCTGTTGTTTATGTGCTTTTTACTTGTGTAAACTTCTTCTCATTGTTTATTAATGGTGCTGACCGAGAAATATACATATTTCCCTTAAAATTGTTCATTTTTCTGAAAGTTTCTAACGTTAGCTTTTGCAGCCTATTTAAATTCCAGCTGTCCATCATCATACTGGGAGACTCCATATTTGTTCAGTGGAAAATGCATTTCCATGATATCGGAAACTGAGCAATTAATTTTTGCTAGAAGGATAATTTCTGTGCCTGAGCTACTGTCATGACTGGCTGCTTTATTTCATAATTCACTATTTTCACATGAAATGTCATTGGCAATGTGCTGCAAGTGTTCTGTAAAAAAAAAAAAAATCCATTTGGACAAACTCCTGACGTTATATATCCAGACAAGAGGCAGGGTGAATGAGCAGGTGGGTGGCTGAATTTGACTGATGATTTTTTCCCCTTGACAGGGCAGCGTGAGTACGACGATCCAGCATGCAACGGGGCAGAAGCGAAATGACATATGCAGCCTCTGCTCCCAGAAACAGATGGAATCCATCACTGGTGGAGTTATTCTTGCCTTGGAGGTTGACCTAATCCTAGGAAACTGGTACAGAAATATGACATCACTAAGTAATCCTAAATAATAATCCTGACACATTAAAAACTTATAATCACATCCATACAGTAACTAACCAGCACAGTTGTGAGTTTTACTTAATAGAAACACACTGTGAAGTTCCTGACTGTGCATTGCATCTACAGCCATAGGCAGCGTCATACATGTAGGTATCTCCCAGGCTTGCATAGGGGAGAACTGGAGACAATCGTTCGATCACATTTGGTACCTATTTGCTCATTAATCTGTGTGCTTTTACTATGACTTACAGTTGCTAGGAACCCCAAGCTAGCAGTAGTGAAGGCACGTATCACAGGGGGTACCTGTTGATGTGGTTAAACATCCATTCAGCACCTGGCTGAACTGTTCATAAAGAACTGGAATAGCTCGCCGCCTGTGCATGCTTAGGACCTATGATGGTACTGATCCTCAAACCAAGGCTGTGATTATCTTTATAAGGGTCAATACTCATCAGGTCTGACTAATTATTTGATTTCCATACTACAAAGTTCTTAAACTTTTTTGTGCTTTTAAACTTGATTTGCTGATGTGTCCCTGGTCCACATTGTTCACCAAAAACACTTTTAATTCATTATAGGCATTGGATTATTCTATTATTTTCAGTCCAGCGGCAGTATACATGACTGTGTAGCACTGATGTAACAATCGATGACTTTATTAAACATAAAGACTCATTCTCAGATACTGAAGGTGTCATTGACAGTGTGTCTAGACTTTGCACAATGACTGGAGTAAACGAGGATGTTCTTTAATAGACAGAGCTGGAACATATTGCTTTGACTGGAATATGCTATTGTACAGTGTGCAACCCCAGAAGTTCTGCCACACAAAACTGCGTAGGTTTTGTACCATGAACTGCATCATCTCAGCCTGAGTCTCTGCATTTTGTTCCTTAGTTTAATGTTTACCTTAAGCAGAAAAGCTTTCTAACCATATTGGTTCAAATTATATGCAGATATCTATATTTTATTCTCCAAAAAATTGTCATGCACACTACAATTCAAATATTTAAAGTTCATGTTTTATTAATTTAGCTGACGGTCTTATCAGCTAAATTTTATACACAAAGGCTTTGTGCATAACAATTATTGGATTAAAAACACTTTTCTTTGAGTAAGGTTGATAAAATGGAATGAATTGCAATGATGTATCGATTATCAGCATCTTAAAGATATTGGTAATTTCCTCTGCATTGTAAAACCTTTTATGAATGACATGAGAGTGATTTTGGTTGTCTCATAATGGTGATGAAGAAGAATAGGGCCGCAAATCATTTGCTCACAAGATACAAATACAAGCTTTAATGTGATAAAGGTTTGAGAGGAACATCAAAGGATTTTTTCTTACTCACAAAGGATGGGAAAGATGGTTGCAGGTGTCTTGATCTTTTCTTATGGTGGCAGAGATTCTGCTGATTTATATATGTTAATGGCAGGCCTGTGGCCGGAAATAAATTTCAGGGGTGGAGGGGGGAGGGGTGTGCCGTACATTTATTTCAACATGGGGTGCTAGATTTCAAGGAAGGTTCAAACTAGTGATTATAATCCCTGGTAACGAATTTGAGAGGATGGGGATTCAAACTGGGGTTGGGCAATATATTGATTATATAATCACATTGGTATTATGAATATTCATATCATTTTAATTTCAGTGTTGTCATACAGTTTAAACACTTATTTGCTTGAATAATTAATAGTTGAAAGGCACCACTATTGCACAAATTCCATCAAAATATGAGTCTGAAGTTGGAGTAATTTCTCATTATACCTGTCACCTGCTTCAAAAATATCAGTAAAACAATATGGTTATCCTGATCAGAAACACTCAAAACCATCTGTCATATTTAACTTTTTTCCCCCTCTACAAATTAATTATATATTGTGATAAAAATCGATATTGTGAAAATCTCTGAAGATATCGTGATATCACTTTCAGTTTTGGCTACAAGGGAGTACTAAGGAGAGCTGCTCATAGCCCAACCCTAGTCAAAGAACAGTGAGACAGACGGAGGAGAAAAAACCTAGTAACAAAATGTACTGCCAACGTTTTCTAGTTGTTATGCCTTACAACACAAAAGTGTATTTTCATATGATTTCTTTATTAAAATTGGATTTATGTTTCAACTTTCTGTTTCGCTGTTTATCATGTCATGAATCTGTTTAGGGGCAACTCTAAGAGAATTTTAAGCAACATCAAAGTAGCTAAATAATGACCTAAATTAAATCATGATAATTATCGATTATCCCAGCCCAAGTTCAATCCCATTATTTTAGTATATGACCATGTGCCTTATTCATGAGGAATCTGCCATCTTGGCGACTGGAACATCTTTTTAATCTACAACCCAACTTTTCATTGGATCTATATATTAATATGTGTTTTTGATAGGGTGCATTGGTGGATTACAGAACAGCTCATTGGCAGTGTTTCCCAATCCAGTCCTCGGGGACCCACAGTTGGACCATGTGTTTGCTCCCTCCAAGCTCCGGGGGCTGTCTGTGAGTCCCCGAAGCCTGCAGTAGAAAACACTGCCCTACGGCATAAAATCCCCGGCCCCGTGGGTTTGACTCTTGCCCTAATGCACGTTATTCCTGCAGCTTTACACTGGCTTTCCTGACATCTTCACACAGTCAAACGATACACAGTTCAGATGGGCCAGTATGTTAGAGTTGCCCTTTGTGTGTGGGTGTGTATACTGTTCAGGGGATGTCCTGTGGCGGCCTCACATCCTCTTCACAGTACATTCTGGGAATGGCTCCAGGCTTGTCAAAGCTCTCCGCTGGATGTGTGGCTCTGGTAAATGTTTGCACGACACAGTTGGAATCACTCAAATGCATATATCCATCAATCAATCTTCCACACTGCTTATTGAACCGAGCCGCCAAAGCATAATTCTTTGTCTCTTAAATGGTGTTTCTGTTCAACATTTATCTTTGGCCTTTAATAAAACAATAGCTAAATTGAAATAGATTTTAAAAGTTTTTAAACAATGTATTTAAGTCAATTCATAGAATTGGAATGAATATTGTCAGGTAGGTAATAGAAAAAGCCTGCCATCATATGTAATAATAGTATCAAATTAAAATATGTACTTTTTTCTGACTCTTCTATGATAGTATAGAAATGATGGCATGGTAAAATTTAGTTTTTCTGCTTTCTTATCGATTTTTTTCCGAGATAGAATTGCAATAGAGTTGCAATATACGATAACCTAGTGTAAACCCCATCTATTCACTATATAGAGTCATAAGTCATTATAACATATTCTCTCTATGCCTGAAAAACATGTCATTACATAATGATTTAGGAAACTTTGAAGTTATAGACCAAGGGACATATATACAATGCAGAAGGATTAATTACAGAACCTGGCCAATGCAGTACTCATTACTCGGGAAGTTTGAATATGGATCTCAAGTACATGGAAAGCTGAAGAGTGCTAAAAGCCTTCAAAACCAGCTTCATGACTCAAGCCCTTGATGTCAAATCACCCTTGGGGCATTTCTGACAACCTTCAATCCAGCTGGCTTTGTACAGCAAGCCTTTGTTGGGTCCTGCTGTCAAACAGGAAATGGCTGTCACGTTGAAGATGATGCTCCATGTATCGTGCGACCCCCCTGCTTCACTGTGCCAGAAGATTAGGAGGTAATTTGCATATATAACGACACGCTGGGGGATTCGGCAGTTTGGATAAATATTCATTTTATGGCAGAAATATTCAAATCCCGCAAAAGACAAAACAGCTCAGAAGAGTGCTTGTCTTTTCTGTGTTTGTTGACTATCCCTTGGCTGTCCTAATGTTGTTAAATGATTTTGCCCCTTTGTAATGCCGAGACACATACGATGTCACTCAAACACAAAGCCCACCTCTCATGCATTCTAGGGACCGTCCAAAACATACAAACCCTTGTGTAAATGGTAATTACTCTTACAGGAATCAAACAAGAGCATGAGGAAATAGTAAACGAAATAAGCCAGCAATTATTTCTATTTTTATGTGGCATATGCTTTTATCAAAAAATTATTTGCGCTGTCCCACTTTAGTCTTCAGGATCACACAGTCCCTGGAGCAACTGGGAGTTAAGAGCCTTGAAAAAGGACCCACTGTTGAAATCACTCTACCAATACTGGGATTTGAACCAGCAACACAAGGCAACTAATGTTACCTCGCTGAGCCACACCCCAGCCCTGTTTCCAGTTACAATCACCATCAATTAGCCTCTCGTGTCCTTCGCCCATGTTTTTATATACTGTTGTGGCGGGGGATCCTGAAGGAGCAAGCACGTCTGGAAAAAAAAATGTTTATTAACAAACACAAATGCAGAACCAGAATGTAAAGGAACCATGAGGGATTAAAACGGGACAGAAAAAAAACATGAACTAACAGAAATTAATCACTAGTACCCATTTAAAAATAAATAAATAAATAAATAAAAGAAACAAATCTCTAACTAACACTAAAAGTAGGAAGACGTGAGAACCAAGGAAGGAGTAAAACATTAGTGACACGGGGAATAACATACAGTGACAACTACAAGGTGACAACTGAACACTGCAACACGGACAAACAGTCACAATGACCGAGTAAGGAGGAGAACCAGGGAAGGCAATTTAATACACAGACGTAACCAGGGCTAACAAGGGGTAGGAATGGACTGTTATAAACTAGGAGCGATGAAGAGCAGGTGAGGTCAATTAACAGATTCAACAGAAAGCGAGGCTAAAAAATGGTGGATAAATATTAGTAAAATCAGAGAACAACAAGGAACCATAACACAATTACCTAGATCAAGAATGTAAAAAAAACAGCTAAAAATACAAAGATGGTTGAGGCCGGTCTCGAACCCACAACAAAGGGGAAGAGAGTGACCAATTAATCCACACAGCAGACAGAGGGACAGTGAAACACTAAGAGGTAACAACCTGAGAAATGACGGGATGACCAGCGACACCCGCTGGACAAATATAGAAATGACACATGGACCAGAGCTGGACTGGAATCGATCCTGGCAGATACTATGGCAGTATAGAATTTTATATATATATACAGAGACAGTGATCCTGAGGTACCTTAACCACTAACCAGCAGGACCAGAGTTCTACAGATTGTAGTAAATTACTACTGAAATAATTGGTTCGGCATAGTCAAATAAAGACTGAGCAAAAGCCAGCAAACCCAGCAGCCCTTGAGGACTGAACACTGGCAAACTTGCATGCACATGCATGGATCCAGTGCATTTATCCTGCAGATAGAATTGTCTTAATTGGTGCTTTGTACAAGACATCGCTACATTTTCAGTTTCATGGAAATTATCTGAAAACACCCACCCTTGCTTATCATCACAAGCATTGGGTAGCAACCAAAAGAATGAGATAGCGGATACAGGTGGCAGTAATGAGTTTCCTCCACGGGGTGTCTGAGCTCAGCCTTAGAGATTGAGAGAGGAAATCGGACATTTGCGAGGGGTTCAGAGTAGAACCACTGCTCCTCTGCATCGAAAGAAGCCAGCTGAGGTGGTTCAGGCATAAGTCTAGGATGCCTATTGGATAGCTCCTTGGGGAGGTGTTTCAGGCATGTCCAACCAGGTGGAGACCCTGGGGCAGATCCAAGACATACTGGAGAGATTATATCTTTTGGCTGGCCTGGGATCGCCTTGAAATTCCACAGGGGGAGGTGGCTGGGGGGTGATAGGACTGGGCATCTGAAAACACTGTTTCAAGCTCCCATATTCCAGTAATCGGGTAACCAGTCATGTAAATAGTGTCTAAGCTGTGTTTCAGTGCTCTGCATTTTAACAAATGAAAGCTTGCAATACCATACCATCTCTCCATCAGTCTCTAACAGCTCATCCTGTAGAAGGTGGTGGACCTGATGCCTATCCCACAAAACGCAGGGCAGAAGGCAGGGATGCCAATCCATTCAAGGCCAATACTTTGCAGAGCAGTCATACACACAGACAATCAAACACGACAGGCAATTTGGAGAAAGCAATTTAGCAAGCCACATGTTTTTATACTGCTGGAAGTAACTGGAGCACCCACAGGAAAACCTGCATGGACACGCGGAGTGCATGCAGTCTCCACAGAGACTGCACAAATCACAGGGTACAAGGCTGGGTTACACTCTGCATAAGATGCCAGTCCACCACCACAGATAACATTAGTATTTTATTTTACATTTTTTCATGAAAATATTAATCCACAATAATAAGTCAGTTTTTGTCGTAATTTTTATTAGAGATTTTTTTTTTTTACAAAAAAACAAGACAGAACAGAACACACTCCACCCCCCCCCCCCCCATACACCCTGAGACAGCACCTCAAAGGAAAAGAAACAAATGAGCAACAATGGTTACCGGCACACCCAGCTCTGGACAGCACAGCTAAAAATTCAGGAGAAAAGAAACAACATACTTATACCAGTGAGAAATGTCAAAATTAGGGAAGTAAAAATCAAAAAATAAGAACAAGGAATACGGCCTCAGGACGTGACCCGCAGCCAGTCCTTGACCAGCTGCACGTCATGGAGCCAGCTCTGGATTGTAGAACCAGACGAGGTGTTAATCCGGGCCGCGGAGAGTTCCAGCAGGAGCAGATCAAGAATGGTGGACTTCCAGGCAGTGGGAATGGCACGACCAGGAGCCTTTCAACCAGAGGTTAATAACAACTTGGCCGCTAAGGAGGCAGATATCAGGAGCCTCTGCTGGAAGTGAGAGAGAGAGGGAGAAGAGAGAGAGAGAGAGAGAGAGAAAGAGAGGGAGAGAGAGAAGAGAGAGAGAAAAGGAGAAGAGAGAGAGAGGGAGAAGAGAAGTCCAGGAGAAGAAGGACCACGGGAGAGAGGGGGATGGGAGAGGAGAGAACTGACTGAACTGAAGATCTGGCCACATAATCCCAAAGATCAGCCGCTGGAGGACAGTCCCAGAATATATGGAGAAAGGTACCAGGGACCTGAAGGGGACAGAGAGAACATAAGGGGTCAGGCTCTAAACCCATGAGATGGTGTTTCCTGGGAGTGGAGTATAATCTGTGAACTTAAATTGGGATTTTTAGAACAGTTTTTCATACTATGAAAAATGACACTCAAGATTAGATGGGGGAGTCAGTTGTACCTTATCTTTTCCTTGACCTAACTGCTATACCAAGAGCCATATGTCTTTGTTTGCATCCGGAAGCACAGTCACAGTAGTCGAAGAGGATGTCTTCAAAGCAGGCTGCCAAAGAAAGACACCATTCATGTCTAAATACTGTCAAAGCATATGCTTATCATACTCATTACTCCTGCCTGTCATTTGACCTTCTTATTGCTCATGGGGGTGTTCAATAGCAATTACATTAATTGCACTTCTTGTAAATTCCTCTTTGCTCCATCAAATTCATTCTTTCGGCCTTGAATAAGCACATCCCAGCAAATGACACTGACAAACTTTATTGTGGATTCTGTTCTGTCCCTCCGGGGAGCATGTCAAATGTGCTCCCCGCCTCTTTGATATGGTACTCATGCAAGCTGCTCGGAAAAAAAGATGCGATATTTGTTTATTTGCCGTAAATAACCTGAGCCGTTTGCCGTTAACTGTGATATAAGATGGTCAGCGCATAAATTCAGGCACTCGTTCAATGCCTTTAACTAACCTTGCTCAGAAAGCCAATGAAAAACATCATTCATATCGTACAGTCGAGACTGCTAGTGCACAAGCTGTGAGAATATTCTGAAAACAGTCCTATTACAGAAATCGATTAATCAAGAGAGCATTTATTTATTTTTTAAAATTCGTCTCATATATAAAATGACACGGTGGCACAGAATGAAATATCGACACCTTGCAAAGCGGTAGCTGCATCGATTGCAGCGCACAAAGCACATCATCACATTAACTTTGCTCTACTTTTCATTCAGATCTTAGCTGTTACCCCTTCTGGTTGCTTTCTCTCATTCTCTCTTTATGTTTATTTACTTAGCAAACACTTTTATCCAAAATGATATACTTTATTTTTCTTTCTTTCTAAGAAAAGAAGGGAAAACATTCTCTAGGAGCCAGGGGTGTCGGAGGGGCATGGATACCTTGGCAGTTTCAGGGGTCCCAGAAACTTTACTGGGCCCCAATTCAGTGGCACTTTATAATAATTCTACCCATATAAAGAGATTATGGATGGTTTACAATCTGGGTATTAACTGGGTTGTAATACTTTGTAAATTATTAATAGACAATTCTAAACAAGTTATAACACAGCTTTCTTTTTATCAGTGAGTTACTATCATTTACTAGCGGCCAAAGGGAGCTGATTGATAATGAGGCACCACGACGACTAATGCCAGGGGCCCAGTCGGCAAAATCCAAAACAAAAATCACTCAACCGACCACAGGACAGGAGCTGCCAACCTTTGGATTAAAAGCATAGTGTCCTAACCTAGTGAGCCACGCCCCATTAGGTCTCTGCCATGGTAAAGGACGTGGCAGAGAGCGCTGTATGCTTCTTCACAAGCCGAGAAGCCTGTTCTACAGAAGTAGCTTGTTGCTGAGAGCCGCAGCTTTTGACAGTATCTGTCTGGAGGGCTGATGATCAAACACATTAATTCTGTCTAATGCAGTACACTTTAGCTCTCTGTGTGTCATACCATCTAATAGTAATATTTCACTGCATATATAAAGTGTATTAATTGCTTTGTGTGCTCTGTGTCAATGTGTCAGAGAAGGTTTCACTGCCAGTCCTGCCAGGATCAACACACCAGGGAGACCTGACAAATACTAGCAGATACCCATCGTTGGTTATTTTTATCACATGTGTACAATCATGAGGGGATTACTCACCCCTTCCTTCAGGAACTAAAATCGAGTTTATCACCCTAAATCTCTTCCTGGTGGGTTAAGGCGTTGTTGATTTTGGTTGTTCAGATATAGATCCATCTCATCTTTCTAAGAGATTTCTAACCAGAGAACCGCAAACACACTTTGAATCATTTGTTGGTTTAAATCCACCAGATACTCATACCCGACTAATTTAACACATTTAATGGGGTTTCAGCCGCTTACCTTTCAGAATTTGACATGATATCTCCCAACAAGAGTCCGGAGGAATGAAACCAGTTCTTCTGGTTAGCAGGGAATCTAGTTAGGAGTAACTGTTACTGAATTTGCAGATTAATGATTTAATTTGGGTGGTGGTGGGGTCGGTCAATTTTGGCTTGTAGGAATTTTACGATAATGTTCAGAGGGCTGAATGGAAAATGAAAAATTATTGGTTCAGAGAAACAGCCAATCAGAGTATAGAGGAGGTGGGTGCAAGCAACTACAGGAGGCAGGACAAAGGCAGGACACAGGATTTTTGTATAAGTAAAACTCCCGTGAGTTGGATAATCAGCTTGGGAGTAAACACTAAGTATGCCATGAGGTTGGGTCTCTGTGCATAGCAGAGCAGAAATTTGGTGGCTAACCGGAAGTGGCTTTGGAAGCTGGTGGCCTAACAAGTTACAGGGCTTGGAACCATTAAAAAAAAAGGTTCTCCAAGACAAAGCAATTACACGATTTTAAGTTACCCTGCATCAGTACCAGCTGTTGCACGATCTGCGCTCGAAAAGCACAAACAGCCTCATGTATTTATTGTATCAAGCAGAAAGCAAATGTGCATAGCTGACGGGATTTACCTCCTGGCAGTGTGATCAGAGCAGACATGCAGGTGAGCAGGAAGCCAGTGGCATGAACAGGCAAGCAGAAAGTGTGCAGGTTTACTGACTAGAGCCGTATGGCGCGATGCAAACATGATCCGCCATGAGCACCAATGATTAGCATGTGTTCTGCCAACAAAAAAGTACAACAAAATCCCAAAGATGCAGTGGTGAACTTAACAATGGAATACAATAGTGATACTCTATTGATGCCTCTGGGGATATTTTTTTGTCTCCTATCCCATCTCGCTCTCCATAAGACACACACACATACAGTGATGCTAATTTTTAATCCTAGTACAGCCTCGCCCTGCACTGCGGCATATGCTAATGCTAACATGCAAACAAGTGCCATTCTTGTCATCTGCTAGCTGTCATCCAGAATAGCTGTGCATTATTACTGCAACTAAGTGAAAAGGAGCTATATCATTGTTATGGTTTATGTCAAGATGTAAAAAATCAGTTACTTGAATCAATAATTCTTATTGTCTAAATGGTGTCTTTTGAAGGAAAAAGGAAGAATATTTCCAAGCCGAAATAACTGGCTTCATATATCCAGTATCCGCTCCCATTGTGCCTTTGAATTCCCCTTCAAGCGAGAAGTCAGAAATAAGGCACCTATTACATTTATAATGTAATGTTACCTTGTCTCCTTGCTCAATACTACAATGGGGGCACTGACCTTCATTATAATTTTAGATGCTCAGCCCATGGCGTGTTGGATTAGACCATAATGTTACTTCCTGAGAGATCCCCGGAAGAGTTTGTTCAGACGAGTGGGGTGTAGAGGGACGACCACATGTAGCATCCGTGCTAAAATGTTCACGGTTCACGTGAATAATGAAACAGAGTGAAGGTGAAGGCCGTTGCACTGCAGCAGGCTGCGGTCAATCAAATGTTTCGTGCGTCTGGCTGAGAGATAAATGGTCTGAGTAGCAAATAAAGGAGATGCAGCTTCAGGGATAGATGACATTACCATCAAAAAATACCTCAAGTCCCATCTGTTCCAGGAATACCTGTACTAGCCCGCACCTCTCCATGTTCCCCAAATGTTCCCTGAATGTTCCCCGAATGCTCTTAATGCTGCACCTTATGTTTTTTTAATATGTTCTTGCTTTGTTTGGAAGATGTTGTGTAGCTCCTGCTCCCAGACTGCTTACCAGAGGCGTAGTTAGAGATGGATGGATAGGGGGGCTGAGTGGGTTGGTATACATACATAATATAAAAGCTATTCACGACTCAAGCCAATAAATACACATTTATTTGGGGAGGCGATGAAACAATTTAGGGTGGATAAAGCCCCCCTAAAATAGGCCTAGCATTGCCCCTGCTGCTTATATTTGTACCCGGGAGTTCACTGGAAGCCCTAACTAACCCTAACCCTAACCCTAACCTAGCTGTACGTACTGTATGTTTGCATTGTGTTATTTACCTCAGTTGGGTGTCGCTTTGGAATAAAACATCTGCTAAAAAAAATATATAATGGAAAATGTAATGTGCTAATGGAGAAAAGAGCAATGCCGTTCTTCAAATCGGGGATACAGGTTCAACACGATCCCAGAGAAAGCCAAGTACCAGGCAAGTATGGTGACCAGTGTCATGCGGTAAAAAGGCGATCGGATCTGATCAGCTCGCCAGGCTACTTTGATAAAACTTCAGCACTGCTTAGCATCCCACTCCATGACTCCATTTTGACATATGTAAATAAAATGAAATGCATTTATTTATATAAAGGGTATGAATACACCAAGCGTTTAGGAAGAGAACAGCCTTTTCCTTGAATAGATGTGTGCTTGTAGTTGGTTTAAAGTTGCCTTTGTGTGTAATCCCTGTGGCCACAAGACGAGGGGCTAAAAGTTAAACAGCTTGCCCTGAAGTTTTAAGCGTGAACGTCAGGACTTAGCTAACTTTCTGAGCGAAACCCTCCGAGGTAGCTAACCCCTGGGAACGGAACTTGACGAAAATGGGGCTCTGAGGGGCACGCGCACCTCTGTGACTCACCACCGAGGATGGGAACATTCTTCACGGCGCGGCCTTGATGTCGCTGCCCCGTCCTCCTCCACTTCATCCTCTCTGCAGGCAGCGCCTCACCGAACAACCGCTGTAAATAAAAAGCGCGCAGGTTCTCCCTGCAACATAAATCCAATCACTTGTTACCTTGAGAGGTTCCCTTTGACTGATTTCTGTTGAAAATATACAATCTGAATGGTATATTGAGCTGCACAGCTTCTAGCCAATAAAGTGTCTGATTTGTGACCATATGGTCCCTGGGTCATGTCTCGAGGGAAACGGCCCTTTTGTATCACACGTAGGCCAAGGCGCCTGGATAAATGGGTAGCGTGCCGGCAAACCTGAAATCAATCAGAATGCACGCGTCTGCTAGGAAATTGAAACTGCAATTTAGCAGCTATTGATTAAGGTATCTCCATCACAAAGCGCGTCAAATCACATCAGCGACAATCACTGAAACATAATTGAAAAAGAAATGCGAAATGGCTGAGAGCCATGTTTGCTGGGGACCAGGGAAGTATCCAAATGGGCACCCGCCCCAGATACATGCTGATTGGCCCCCTGAGTGCTGTCCCGCATCATTTCACCTATTCAAAACATTATTGACTAATGATAAGTTTGGCCCCACTGTATGAATTACAATCCCTCTTATGCCCCTCACCTTAAACAGGCTACACCCGGCAGTCAGAACCGCTCCTCGCAGAAAGCTGACTAGTGCTCTTGTCTCCGGGATGCACAGAAACACAACAGCTGCCTATTACTGATTCTATTTTTCAATCATTTCAATCAGTTAATATATAATAAATATCTGCAAAATTTTATGAGGTAACTAAGACTGTTACATGACACGCAAATTGAGAAGCCAGCAGCCCCCATTGACATCTGGTCTATTTTGCAACATGGATAAGAGCTTTCAGATCTGTCTGTCTGTGTGTCTGTCTTTTTGTCTGTGTGTCTCAACCTATTTGAAGGTGTTCATGATACATACATTTCAGTTTAAGATTAAGATCAACTTCATTGATTCCAGCGGGAAATTCTGGAAATTTGCTGTTCTGCTGTTGCTGGCTTGAACCTGTTTTTCCCTCATTAGCCAGATGGGTTATTTTCGCCTCTACCTACTTTTGTATCCTCCTCTAAAGGAGAAACAAAAGCCCTCTTATAACCCAAAAAGGTGTTGACTAAGCCCCATTGCCTCGATGGTTTCCTGTGTATGAACCCAGTGAAAATGTGGCCTTGATTTAGTGCCTGTGAATTTAGCAGTGAAACAGTTTTTGAGATTATCCTCAGGAAAAGTGATCACAGAGAATTTGAGAAACTGCCCTATATTCTCGTCCCGCGCGAGGATCAGAAAGCTGGTCCGTCAACATCTCCCTTGGGTTCTGTGGCTTGAATTTGCCTTGCTACAGAAGCATTCATACCCACACAAGCTGTTTCAGGAACGTTTTTTTTTTTCCATGGGTCATCTCACAGCTGAATGCTAAGAAGGGAGGATATAACTCGCACAAATAGAAAGATTGCAGTTTCACAGAAATATTCATTGTGCAATATGCAAGTATGTGCAATAACCTACAATAATGGTTAGGGTTACCATATTTGGTGGAATGAAAAAGAAGTCGTGTACAGGGATCAGAAAATTAATGGATTTTCACGGTGACCAACCAATCAAATATTGCTTATCTCATGAATATTAATGAGTATTCAGTTCACTGGCCAATCGGGTACTGACTCTTATGAATATTAATAAGTTTCCCTAACCACCCTGCAAAATACAAATTTATTCCCGGAGAAACCCAGACCCATGCTTCAAGTTAACTCTTCTTTTACAATATACACGCAACTGACACAATATCCTTGCATGCAAGCCTATAGTTACAAACCACTAAGTGAAAATTTGTTATACTTCAAGCAAACAACGCGATTCACTGTTAACACAAAAGCAAAAATAAAGCATCAAAGTGCCAATGTGTGAGCAGCGTGACATATAGGGATGTACAAATCATTTAATTTTTAAAGTAAATGGGTACATTAGTCTTGCAAATGCTGTATGAGGATAAGAGTGCATGAGTGGCTGCTGTATATAGAATATTGGTGCCTTTTCCTTCCCTTGGTACTCCACTCTAACTTACAACACAGGGTGATACAGGTTGCGGCGTTAAACCCGGACAAACCGCTGATTTTTGACAAACATCCTGGATACCTGATCAGGGGCCGAAAAAGAATAATTGCAGGGAAACCCAGGCGTATGGAGACCCTGCTACTGGTTATATGTCACTCCTGTACTTTGTGCTGTGTTATTTTTACATAATTTGTCCTTTTATGTTGACATCTTTAATCTATCTTTTACTTCGTATTTGCAAGTCACCAATGTAATCTCGTTTTGTGTAGCACAACGACAATGAAACCTTTGAATCTTTGAATCCCAGTGTGAGCGACAAAAATATGATTTGTGTATGTTGCCTGAGCCTGTACGTAAACACGTGTCGATGAAGCTAGGATGAATTCTGATGTCTCACAATCAAGCTTTCTAACAAGTGAAAACAAGCACTTCAATCTGAAGACAATGGGGCTGGAAATCAAATACGACCCAGTGGCAGGTGTTTGAGTCTCTCATCCATCGACGTGATCAGGCAAGCTGAGCCAGCACATCTCACTGGTCTCCAATTATACCCCCTAATTACACACCAGCACAGTTCATATATGAGGGTCCCGATACTGTTTTTGTTAAGCAACAATGAAAATGCATCTGTCCACATTGCAAAGTTGAGGCCACGCCAGATGTGTTTTGGAATACGGAATACCAACAAACATGGCACACACTGTTTGATTTTCAATCCTTTAATGCTGGAATAACAATACGATGTTTTGCATATAGATGCAAATTATAATTGGAATTAGCAAAACTTGATGCCTGGTTGCAGAAAAATACTAAGAGCAGGTTGCTTTGGAAATATAATAAAATACTCACTGAGGACCGACATCATCAGTGGAGTAAGGTTTATTTCTCACAGCTCTCACAGACACCCTTCATTTTAGTGTTCATCTCACCTCACAAAATGTATAAATGTAGTGTAAGTGTGTGTTTATACTTCAGACTGTACTGGCTTCAGTTTTAAAACCTCATCAGCCTTAATGTGTCATTCCATTCATTTGGGCTTGTTGCAGGAAATAATTTAGAAATGAGATTAGTAACCAATTAGAATTCTCCAAATGCACCATGTGGGAAGGATACAAACCCTGGCCACAAAGTGAACAGCATACATGATATTCTTGAGAGAAAAACCATCTCAGATGCTTCCATGGCAACGATGAGCAGAACAGAAAATACACCAAGGTACATGTATATGTAGCTACCTTGTGCGTTCTGTGTGTTCTTGTACTGATACTGGCCGATAACATAACAGAGGAATAAAGAAGGAAATTCACGAATTCTAGAAAACTTGTCTCGAAGGAAAAAGGTAGAATGTCATGATTTTTAAATCCAACTATTATGGATACAACTGGAAACCAACAGGAGATCAAAAAAGCATCTAAAATGTTCCACACAGAACTATGGTACCAACCTTGGCTGAAGTACAAAATCTGTGTTAATGTCCTTGAAGATTAACTAGGGAGAGTAAAGCCCAAGTGTGCTACACTGCAATTAGAGCCGTCTTCATGAAAGCGGCTCACTGCGGGCTGTCCACTGGTCCTGGCAGATGGTGGGACAGGTTGGATCAGGCGGAAGTGTCTTAGCACTGCCCCTGGATTCCCCCGCATCACCAATCAGTCTGTGGGTCCCTGTACCGCACTGCGCCATACAGCGATATTGGGTATGACCTCTTCTGTAAGGTGACACAATGAAGCAGGCTGCAACATTAGAAATGCAAAAACTGTCATTCACCATTTTCAAGATGGCTCAGAGTGAGAGGTATGACCTCACAGTTGGGGGATAAAAGATAAGATCAAATCAATAGTTAATAATGATGTTTAATGTTGCACTTCTCTTCATGGAACTGTCCTACTATTTATACTCATACCTAGGCAGTCGGCACAGGTGCACTTATGCCTAGTCAATTACATGTTAGCACATATGTTTTTGAAATGCCTGGATTGTATGTCCAGGCATCTGCTAAATAAAATACTTGTCAATAATGATTGACATGCTGAATAGGGAGTGGAAATGGTACAGTTATTAAATTACTATGGATGGTTGTTGGATATATATTTTTTTAATTTCTTTGGAAATGGAAAAAGCTTTTTTTTCCAGTACATTCAAGGTCACCTACAGCTCATAACAGGCAACACAGGGCACAAGGCCCAGGTACGTGGCGGCAGGAGCACATGTATAAACATCTATGAGGATGTTTGAGATGCCAGATATCCTAACGGCGTGTCTTTGGACTGCAGAAGGAAACCCACGCAATGGACGGAGAACATCGGGCAGCACACAAGCAGGGCAGGGGTGGGATGCCATCCCCCGACCGCGGAGATCCCCGGCTGCATGCTGCCTTCTTCTCAGTAGGCAGGAAGCAAAAACAACTTTAAATTTCAAATGGACTGCGTAGCATCCTCTGCCGTAAATGTTTTTGAATTTACCTTAATTAAATTCAAATGTCCAAATGTTTTATTCTGCATATTTATTTTTTATACACTTTTCAGAGATTTCACTGACCAGTTTTACTGCATCTTTTAAAAGCGTTAAAAGAGGAGAATCTACCTGAGTATGACACAGAAAGTAACCACTGGTCATATATATGCACATGATTTGAAATACATAATGTGTGTTTGTTTTGCTCTAAACATGTTAACATGGTCCTTTGGGTTTGGAATGAAGTCGTGGGCATGAACCTTCAGCACTTCCAGAACCAAAACCCAAAATATGTCCATTTCTACAAAAACCTACTGATACTGTGGAGTTAGTAGCTAGTAGTGTCAAAAGTATTTATATAATTTAAGTCCTGTAACTTGCAAGTTCTTTCTGTGAAATGCAGTGCTTTTGTGCTTCATCAAGTGATGAGTCTTCATTCACATGTCCTCATTGACAACCTGTTACTTGTATCTAGTTACCTGTAGTTACCTGTAGTTACCTGTTACAAAACATGATCGTGCATGGAAAAAGTATGCCATTTTTAAAAATATCATTTTTATGTTTCCTTATTTAAAACACATTTCTTTTTTATACTTTTTTATAAATATAACTATTATTTTATAAAACATTTTTTGAAGTGACTTCAGATTAAATGATTTTTTGATTGACTCTTTGCAGTCAATACTGCTACTTAAAAGGTTGCAGTTGACACAAGCACTGAAATAAGGAAAGCCTCAATTTTCTGTAATTAAGCAAATTAATTCTATTGTTTCTGTAATGTGCTTGGGAACATAAGATAATTACAACCATTAAACATGCTTGTTTCTGAAAACGGAATATGTGTACCGACAGATAACCATTTGATTAAAACGCAAAGCTTGGGTCATCTTCATTACTGGATACGGCTGTGCTTTATTTTAGTTTTGGAGAGTCAGGAATCACTATATTCACTTTCAGTTCCTGCCCAGGAATTTTATCAAGGTTTAGACTACCCAAGCCCAGTGCACAATGAGAAATCTGTCTGGCTCATAAAATCAGTTTGATTTTATTCCCTGATCAGCAGAAAAGCAAGACAGAGAATATTTGCTTGCAAGCACATTATAAAATATTAACTCATACAAAAAAGGATAAAAATATGTATTTACTAATGTAATCAAGGGTACTGATGTCTAAATAAAGAGAAAGACAAAAGGCTTTATTAACATAGCATAAGATCAGCTTATAAGCTGAAGCGAATGTGTGCGCAGGCAGTACTGATAGCTCAAAGTCATGATTTTTCACTGGATTTCGTGTGCCTTGCAGGGAAACTCATTGTTCCCTGGGGCTCTAATAGGCTTTGAGGTAATCCACGTTCTGAACACCTTGAGCTCACACACAGGGGCATATACAAGAAACGGGGACACGCACACACGCCGACCTGCTCGTGTATGTCAGTGTGTGTCATCATTTCCCCCCGATACGCAGCACACAGAGCACCATGAGTCAGCGAAACACGGACTGATGCTTTCACAAGACAAGTATGTGCAGAAAGGACTAGCATGGTTGTAGAACACAAAGATTCAAACAGAGGAATAGTGCCTGGGGGTTACTGACTCCAGGGCTAGCAGAGAAGAAGCCAGCACCTGGAGCTACTCTACTCTGTTGTCAAGGCCCAGGTGGGGAAGCTCTCTCTGCATATATAATGGTGTGAAGAAGCTCTTTTATTTCAACCTTTTGGTGTATCAGTGTAAGATAAGGTCCATCCATCCATCCATCCATCCATCCATCCATCAACTTATCTTGGTTAGATGTAGGAGAATTCTTAATTTTCATTTTTTTCCTTAATACATTCATTCTTTATATAAGTGTTTCTCAACAGACAGTCCACATTTTTGGTCCCTCCCAGCTCCCAACACGCCAGTACCAGGTGTTCAGTGCTCTTGATTGCTCACTTCATTCTTCATTGTTTGGTTCAGATGACGGGAGCTGGGAGTGAGCAGAAACGTGGACAGCCTGACGCTCCCTGGGGACTTGGTTGAGAAACACTTTCAAATTTTCACTTTTAAGAATGAATTCAAATTCCTTTTAGTTTTTCATACTTATATGTACTTATAATGTGGAAGTTTTGGGGAATAGTTACATTTAGGATGCAAAAACAATGAATGGAAGGTGTAGGGCCATATTTTTAACATTTTGATTCAAGAAAGTATTCTGGCAGCTCACACTCGGACTTGAAGCTCAGCTATCAGAAGGGCTATTTGCATTAAGAATGCATAAACACAGAAGTGCCGGCCGAGCGCGGCCTTTCCAGGTGGCGGCGCCGAGGGCTGCGGGCTGGCGGCTTGTCAAGCAGGCCAGCTGCAGCACCTTCCCAGGCCTCCGTCCACGGTTAAAAGGGTGAGGACGCGGAGAGGTAGGAGAGAGAGGCAAAAGATTGTGGGCTCTGGCTATTTCTGTTTCTGAACCAAGAATCCCGTCGATATTGGCGGCCCACACACAAGGACTGCTGCCTCGGACTGATTCGCACTGCCTCGCCTCGGCCCAACCTGAAACGCTGAGGCCCCGAAGTGACCTCTTAACGAGATCTTACTTGCATTTGGCCTTTTTCCTCTATTTGTTTTCATTTGTCTTTCTTAATGACATTACCCACCTGCACATATTTTCTCCAACCAGTCCTTCATCCCCTCCACGGAACTTACGATTGTTTTACATTTTATTTAGTATATGCTTTTATCCAAGGTGACATGCATTGTTTTTAAGAAGGCACGGTCAGACAGTCCCTTTCAGACACCCCAAGCCGCTGAGCTTCATACCACCCCACAAAAATAATAATTAAATGTAATATTGTATTTTATAGAAATCAATTATTGTAATCTTCATTATGACAAATAATGTGCCATATTTATGACTGAATATTGATTAAAACATACATCGTGATATTTTATTTGCTTTCCAGTGTGTTGGCGCCCCGTCCTGGGTTGTTTGTTGCCATGCACCCATAGCTTCCAGGATAGGCTCCTGATCCCCCCCAATCCTGCATAGTACAAGCGGATATAGAAGATGGATGAATGGATGGATAGTTTTCATGTTACCAAATTTATCATTTTTTTATTTTAACATAAAAATTAAAAAATTTAAATAAAAATTATTTTGTTGGGTTAGATTAGGGTACATATTTCCTTTTGTCAGGCCAGTAATTTCAGGTCAAATTAAACAGCCTTTGAGCGTAGCTGTTATCCAGCCCACATGTACAATTTAAGCCAAAGAATATTTTAATTATGAAAACATTGTTTCATGATCCCTTGTAAGACACAATATGTAGACAAAAAAGAGCAGACAGAAAGCAGCTGGGTGAGTCGAAAATAGCTGACAGAGCCTGAGGGGGGACAGGACGGGGTAGTCCTCAGAAGGACATGTCACCATATTTCATGTGTCCCTGTCCAGAAGGTCACTGGTTCAAATCCCTTGGCTGCTGCAGGGGTGCCATTTAAATGGCTGACCAGGTTTCACTCTCACCTGTGTGTGTCATAGGAAAACTAGATGGAATGCAATGATTGGATCCTGTTGTTATTACTAACTGACTACTATAAAAGCATTATATAAAATACGTAAAACACACATGAAATGATGGCAAGTACAAGATTTAATGTTAAAGTGGAATGGAATAAATGAAAAGGTTCAGAATATCTAAAGTAAACATACTGAGGGACCAAGAGAGGCAGCATCTATGAATATCTGATATTAAATCATGTGGATTTATGGTGCAGTACAAGAAAAATCGGTAAGAAAGTATTGAAAAGCCTCTCTTTAAATTTAGTATATCAGGTAGCAGCAGCAAATATATAACATACATATAATAACATTTTGTGAATGATTGTGCAGTGATATACCTCTAAAAACCTGGCTTCATTGTTAAACAAAAATGGCATTTGGATTTGAGTTTCTGCTGAAATCCTGATAGAATCTGGTGAATATAATAAATGCAGGTAAACTAGCAGACACCGGAAACCACTATGATATTTTGGAAGTACTGTCAACCAAAGCCAGTAATAAATAGATAAAATGATATGGAATTCCACTATGACCAGCAGGTTTAGACAAGGTTAATAGGAACAACGCACACCCTCTGAATATGACAAAGCAGAACAATGTCTAATCAGATCAAAACAAAAGAATTAAGCTTGGGTACGGATTTTAAAAGGATTTGATGGAAAGCAGAAATGGTCAATACTGACATCAGCAATTTGGGTTCATCTTGAAAAAATCTTTGAGATCAAAAAACATCCTTTGCTAATGTAATCACGTAGGATTAGTCAGGTACATCAGAAGTGACAGTACAGTAACAGAATCATGGTTAAGAATCGATGAAATGCCCCAGCATATATTACGGGTTTTAAGATACTATGCAGCACATTCCAAACAAAAACAAATTGTGTTGTCAATGTAAATAAATATTAAACAGCTTGGAAAGAAGTATGGATTCCGCACAAGTATTGATTGTTCCCATGTGTCTAAGATGAGCTCTTAAAGATCATGGAAGGTATCCATAAGCCAGGGTGATGATTCTGATAAGCATGTTGTCATTTTTTCAGATGAGGAGACTGGCTTATACTTAGGAGAACACTGACAGCGGAGATGTGCAACCTGTGCATCAAGATGCATTTTTTTTTTTACATTTTTTGAGAATGTTATGAAGAACATCAAAACAGGGCCTTTTCCATCTGTGATGCTGGAAAATGTTGGAGACCAGCTACCCAAAGAAGCCTGCAGCAATGAGCAGATGCTGCCGGATGCTTTAAATCCCAGTGTCACAGAGATCACCTCAAACATCACCATCAGCATATTGTGAGAAGCAACTGGCAGACAATGGGAAATAGGTTTAAGACGGTACACATGGCTTAGGAATACAAGCTGTTTGCTATGATTAGGGTAAAGCAGAGTGTGAAGTGCCACAGGGCTCTCTCGCTCTCTCTCTCTCTCGCTCTCTCTCTCTCTCTCTCTCTCTCTATATATATATATATATATATATATATATATATGTGTGTGTGTGTGTATGTGTGTGTGGCATTGATGAGTCTGTTCACTTCTTAAAAAGGCTGTAATTTGGAAATGATGACAGTAAAATAAGAGGTATCACAGCACTAGAAGTTTTCTACATACTTCTTTACTTCTGAAAATGGTAAAATGATAACAATTACATTCTTATTAGTTATTGTGATACATTTCTTGGTTCCTAAATTATTACATGAAATGCCACGATATGAGTCCAAACAATAATTAAAGTGTGTCTAAGGCAGTGATTTTTATAAGATACAATGTCACAGTTTACCCCCTTTTGGAATACATGGCTCTGGCAACCAAGGTTCACAAAGGACTTCAAGGACAAAAAGCGCGTGGCGAGTCTTAACTTATGGGGACATGCTAAGAGAGCTGGGTCTTTTTGGCATGGAAAGGAGAAAATTAATGGTTATATTTAGAACCATTGCAGTGGCAACAGCTAGTATGATAAGAAAGAGAGAAAAAACACTACCCAGAGCCATTAGTTCATATAAAATATCTGAAATGACACAAAACCTTCCAGATGTTGTCAAACTTCTGTGATTAAACCTGATATTTAAATATTTAAGTTAACAGCCCTTCATAAGCTTTATCCTACTTATCTAATAATCAGCTATGTCGTCAGATTACTTGATCTAATTAGATATTGTTGTTATTTCTAAATCCTGTGGCCAAATACTATATTCGGAAGGATGTGTTAATGGCTACATGTCAAGCTGAATATATTTAAGCTTCCATTAATGTCATAGCTGATATGTATCATAACAAACACGTATCATGACAAACCTACATTTTAAACAGACTAACCTGTATTTCTTCATACCTAAAAACCAGATAAAATGTATGACTTTGATGACATTTTCCCAACATTAATCTTTCATAAGGAGAACTGAAACTGGCTGGTGAGCCTGTACTGGGTAATCACTTAGAAGATGGATGGATGGATGGATGGGTGGATGGATAGATGGATGGATGCATGGTTACATAAGAAGATCCCTCGTCTGATGTATACGGCTTGTTTTCTAAGACTACAATGTCTTAGAAGTGAAGTTCAAAATTCGACCATGAGTGGAGTTTGAGAAATCAGCGAATGTAATGAGAATGAGGCCATGTCTGTAATGTGTGGCAGAGAGAAAGACACATTTCTTAACAGTGGTTGTCACATTTGTGCAGATTTCTTCCTGCTGGACTAAACAAATGACCAACCTTTGTTCTGACAAGAGAATCTCTTTTTTTTTTGTTTCACCTTAAAAATGAATGTCCTTTTCTGTATTCACTGTATAGTGCTGACCTCAACTCTGAATATGCATTGGACTGTGGGATGTGCATCTCATGTTTTGGGGGGGTCTTAGATGCCATGTTTATGTTCCTCAAAATTATTTCGGATCTTTTCTGGATTGGATCTCGTTCTTTAATCAGGCCGATCAAAGGTTGCTAGGCAACAGGGTTGAATAATGAGATGCTTTCCATGGCGACAGCAGCTTTACTGGTAGATGAAATTAATCCCATTAGGTATAGTGGGTACAGCTTTGATTGTCTTTAGCACCGGCATCACCCTCCTGCTGGAAGTGTCGGCTCTTTTCGCTTAAGCATAATCCAGATATCACAAGGGACCTATAGACATAAAGTTTACAATCAGGAACAGACTGATTTTACAACTGTTATTCCTGTTAGCAGTGTCAGCAGTGTCATTCATGGCACCTATAGCTGTGAAGAAGGTCTTTTTCCACTCCTCTTTATTGAGGTATACTGCACCTTTGTTTTATTGTACTAAAACAGCAATATCAACATCTGCTAAAATCAAGAAACTCACACAAACACGAAATCCACTCATGTGCCATGAAGATTTTTTTTTTCCGTTTGTTTTGAAGTAGGGCAGCATGGTGGTGCAGTGATTAGCACTGTTGCCTCACATCTCTGGGGTCTGAGACTGAGTCTTTGCCGTGGCCCTGTGTGTGTGGAGTTTACACATTCTCCCTGTGTGTGTGAAGTTTACACATTCTCCCTGTGTGTGTGAAGTTGACACATTCTCCCTGTGTGTGTGGAGTTTACACATCCTCCCCCTGTGTGTGGAGTTTACACATCCTGCCCGTGTGTGTGGAGTTTACACATCCTCCCCGTGTGTGTGGAGTTTACACACCCCCCCTGTGTGTGGAGTTTACACATCCTCCCCGTGTGTGTGGAGTTTACACATCCTCCCCGTGTGTGTGGAGTTTACACATTCTCCCTGTGTTGTTGTGGGATTTCCTACAGGTAACTCTGTTTTCCCCTCAGTCCAAAAAATTGCTGGGGTTAATTGGAGTTACCAGATTGTGTGAGTGTGTGACCTGCAATGCTGTGAAGTTACATCCTGTATTGTTCCCTGCCTTGTGCCCATAGGATCTGGACCCCCCATAACCCTGAACAGTGGTAACAGAAGATGGATGCATGCATGCATGCATTTAGGGTGATATTTGGTGCAGCTGGTTAAGGGTTATGCCAGTGTCTCAATGGTTGTGGGTTTGAATCCCTTTGGCTGGCAAAGGAAGCATATCACTACTAGGCCCTTGAGCAAGGGCCTTAATCCCAGCTGCTCCAGGAGCAAAAGGACAGCAACTCACTGAAAAATTCGCTCTCACCTGATTATTTATATATGCGTGTCTGTGACTCTCATGGAGAGCAAGATGGGATGTGTGAAGACTTCCCAGTTTCCCCACAGGGATGAATAAAACACCACTGATGTATTTTTCACCACATACTAAAATTCCTGCTTCCAACAGCCAGGAGCTGTACAGAGGGAACCCCAACAATCATTACTGCCTCTCAGCCTCACAGAAGACACATCTGCTGGAATATTCTGGGGAATGAAGAAGAGATGAGGAACCCCAGTGCAGACGATCGGGAGCCGAGCATGATTACATGCCTGTGACCTGTGCTCTACCCGGGAGTGAATCCCCGTCTCTATCGGCCTGCACTATCTTATCAAAAAATTCATGTATTTTTTTTTGCAGGGAAAATACAGAAGGGCTTAGCATAGAAGCCATGCATTTTGAAGTAGATCTACGCTAATGAATACCCCACGTAATTACATTAAAATATGCGTCGATACCTGAAAACCCAGCCGCAGAAATAAAGGGCAAAAATAAAATGCAAGAAACGAAACAAACAAAAGACCACATTGTATTACTGATTATTTTACCTTGATCTTATTTCCATGTAAGGATAACAGGTCAGCATCACATCAAGCAAAACTACATAACAAAAATATTATCATTTTGCTTACGAATTTTGCCTGTCCATTGTTTTTACGTGTTGTATATATGTAGTTCATCGATATAAGTACTTAAATGCACTTAAACATATTTCTCTCTATTTATATATCAGGTCTGAGAATTCAACCTCATGCACAATACAATTAACAGGAATATTTAATCCTGAACCTAACACAACCAGATCACCTGACCGGATAATGAATCATATTTGAGTCCTGGTGTAAAACTGAGTCACTGCATTCTGAGCACAGCAATAAATTATTTTTTTGTCATTGTAAATGTTAAAGGCATAACCACATATTTTATAAAGCTGATTGAATTTATACATTTATAAAATTATCCCAATGGAATGATGACCTGTCATATACTGGAAAAAATGTAGGTTTTCATTTTTACAGTTGACTGGCATCCTACAGTATCTAGGGCGTATTCTGCGTGAGAGGTTTCAGGCTGTCCCTGATCAGGCGAAACGACTAGAAAATGAATGGATAGATGGATGGATGGAATTCTCTAATTGCTATATGGTGTTATGCATTAATCAATACTGCAATAAAATGGAGCATGACTGCAAGAGGTTTTATGGTAACAGATTTAAACTCTAAAGTGATGCAGTTCCAGAACAGCTATTAATCTCTATAATGCTATAAACATTAAAAAACAAATGTATAATGATGTGCAAATTGCAAAAAATAACCATAATCTATAAAAAAAAATATATGCCCATCAAGATATTTTACAGCCATTCACTTCTGTATTAACAACTAAGGTGATGTTACAGGAATCCTAAGCTTCTCTAAAACTCTTCCAATGGCAGTGATTGATATTGTGTGCTCAGTAATGTTGGGCAGTGAGACAGGAGGTGAGGAAGGGGGGCAGGATGTGCCCCCATCCCTCCCCATTAGTGACCTCTGCTCACAGCTGGCCCTGGCACTTCTGTGCCGGGGTGGTGCCGGAACTTATGGAATGCAAGCATTCTGAGGCAGGTCCATCAAAGTCTGATTACTGCAGGCTAGAAAGATTTAGAGTCCGCAGGAAAGCTCTATGTTGAGCTCCAGAGCCATCCTCAGGAAACAGCTCATAGAATATTAGATATGGGAGACCATTAAAGAAGTCAAACCACCCATACTGAGTGAGGTTAACAGGAAACGCACTGTGATCACCGACAGATGTAGCAGAAATGGTCGTGTAATAGCATAGTCATTAATAGCAATATGCCTGCATTTTCTGCTGTTCTTCCATCTCACTGATGATCATTACATGCCACACGTTGAAAGCGATACTGCCAGGCCGACATAAAAAGCTGCAGTTGCCATTGTGTCTTTGGGCACACTAAAATGACATTTACATAAAAATTAAATAAAAAATAATTATACACAGCAACATCTGCTGCATACCTTAAATGTCCTTGTAGAAACAGAAACTCGCATGGATGCCCCGGGGCGAGACAAAGTCAGCTGACAAATTTATTCGTCCAGCTTGCCGGAACCATACTTCCAATCATCATATGGCAGGCAACGCTGCGCACTTACACCGCTGGGATCTTGGGTTTGATTCCCATCTTGGTCCCTGTGTGTGTTTCGTCCTGCAATGCAAACAAAAGCTGTTTAGGTAAATGTGTTTCTCTAAGTTGGTCCCTTAGTGAGTGTGGCCTTGCGATGGACTGGCTTCCTCTTCAGGGTGTCCCCCGCTTCGTGCCCCATGTTCCAAGGTTCATCGCGACCCTGTACTATATAAGTGGCTGTGAATGATGGATTTTATCCTCTTTTGCCCCAGAAAACATGTCCTGACCCCGCGCCCTGAGCGCAGTTGTAGTCTTTCCATGATGCAATCCCCGCGTTGTTTTTATGTGTTTTGTCCCTCTGCTGATACCAAAATAGCCATCTTTTGTTATACTGTGGTGCTATGTTTAAAATTGTCCCTAAAAGTCCCTATGT
The DNA here is from genome assembly GCA_026784285.1 of Stomatorhinus walkeri. NCBI lineage: Eukaryota > Metazoa > Chordata > Actinopteri > Osteoglossiformes > Mormyridae > Stomatorhinus > Stomatorhinus walkeri. The sequence continues at coordinate 18,943,888 of JAODUD010000107.1, forward strand.
GTTCCTCCCAATCTCTATATGACATATTCCTATCTATCTATCTATCTATCTATCTATCTATTCATCCATCCATCCATCCATCCTCAACCACTTTACTCCCAGTACAACTTTCAGTTAACAGTTACATTTATTTTGTTGCATTTCCTAGATATTTTCAATTACTTGTGCTGCACTACAGCAGTAAATGTAGGCAGTATCTCTGCAAGCTGCATGCTTACCTTTAACTGCACTGGCCGTAAACTCTGGGGTGGCAGGTCAACTACAAAGATGCAGACACATCACAGCATCCCCTTCAGTGAAACTACTGTCACCTGGCAACCGTATCCACATCACATCACCTGGTGCCTGGCGGTGCTGATGGTCCTCGCTGCAACACGGCTCGCAGCTGTTGCTCTGACAAAGAGGACAGCGCAGTAAAATTGTCTACATGGGATGAATGTGCATACGGATCTTCAGATGCCCTTTCTGAGGCAAACAATACGGCTTTTATTTTTCAAATAAAATGGTTTGTTTATTTATCATCAATAGCACAGTTTCTTAATCTCTGTCTCTTTCGTGTGTTGTTGTCTTTCATGTTGTTATTGTGTATTCTTTTGTATTTATGTATATTCATGCCACCACCAAAAGAAATTCTTTGTAAAATTTTGTCCATGGTGAATACAAGGATTCTGTCAATCAATGTTTTTCAAAAAGACAGCAACAGCTGGTCTCAGCTGCGCTACACTTACAGACATGCACCATATCAAGTATACAGAGGTAGCACAGTACTGGTAACATGCTCCCGCCCAACCCCGGCCCCACCCCCCCCCGGCACACACAACTCAGGCACAGACTGCAGTCAGCCTCAATACCCCCCCACTACCCATAGGTCTTAGCACAAAGCAGGATGCTACTTCTCCATGTCTTACCATAGAATTAACCACATTTTGCCATGTCGCACACATGCCTAGAGACGGGCTACCTGCCAGCAGCATCTTCTCCACGCTTGAACAAGGAATATGACTGGAGTTGGAACGTGACGCAACGTGTCCGGCTGACTATCGTGGTCTGGGCCGCAGGACATGACCGCCCCTGTTTCCACGTGTGCGTCTGTCAGCTGGCGGGGTGGGTGTGGCCCATGCTGTGCCCTCGGGCCTACTGCCCCTCACATGGAGAGGACCCTTAATTCCATTGGCTGTTGGAGCCAACGATGCACAGTGGGTGGGGCTCAGAATAGAACAAGTTCCCCTTTGTCAGCAAGACAACTCGAAATTTCCATTGCATCTGACCGTGTGCATGGAATGTATGTTGTTTCACCGATAAGGGGGAGTCCATTCCTAACGAGTCCTAACATATGGCATATGCCCATAATGGGGAATCATTGTAGCAAATACAGAATTCAGAACATCTTCAATTGTTGACCTGCCCCCTAGAACTTCCTGTACTTCACCAAGCTTTGGACAAACCACCACTGAGACAGACACAATGATTGTGTGAACATTCAATGAATTATTGGGCTGTGGATTAGGTTATGTCACTTTTTTTGTAACTGTTTGTACTATGTACATTGTAACCTTTGTTAGTTTTGTCTTGACTGTTTCTTTGTTACTGTTATAAGGTACATGTGGGAGAAGCACACGAGGCTGCTGGGAGATGCCAGGATAGGAGGCTTTCTGTAGCTGTCTGGATGTGGCACGTGGCTGCCGCAGGCTTAGAGTGAGGGGCTACATTTAAGGCCCCGTCGTGCAATACAAACTAAGCCTGGCAGGATTGGCGGAGGGACATCTCCCATGAGCCTTTGCTGAAGTGAGCCTGTGGTTTAACATTTGTCACTGAGTGTGTGCATCAGCATTTTTATAGAGTATTGTCAAATGCTTTTGTATTTCTTTCTTATCAGTGCTAAGCTGGTGGTGATCTCTGCGGTGGGTTTGGGAATCGCGATAGGTTAATATAGATGCTTTCCGATCTCTCTCGTTTCAGTTTTTCCATGCATCTGATATGTACATAGTATAATCAGAGTAGATTTGTACAGTAATATATTGGGAGTTTAGGAGAACATTCTTTCATTATGGCATTCTGTTCTGTGTTTTTTTTCTTATAAGAAAACCGAACAATAAAAATCCAAACACTATCAGTAATGGGTAGCAGATGCATCCACTGTTTCACAAAGAAGAGACCACATTAAATTTTTGCTAATGAAAAGCCTTGAGTGACCAGGATTTGTCTGTCAGGTCGGACACGTGTAATTTCCGCAGATAGATGTAAAATGAGCCACAGAAGATTGTGATTAAGATCATTTGGGACCGCAGAGTCAACTTTTAAGGTTTTTCATTCCATAAAATAACATTGTGTTAACACTGTAAATCATGCATTTTTCTGTTATGAAAGCAATTTTGTCTTTTAACGGTCAAGATCTTTCTAAACACTGAAAGGGCCAAGGAAAATGATGTTTTGGTGAATAGCTATGGGACTGGAAGCCTGTGTAGCAAGTCTGCAGAAAGGTTGATAAAACGTCAAGTTTAAGTGAAACTGCTCTACATTTTTAAAGAATTTTAAAGAGAGCACCTCACATAAAAGACTAAACAACACCAATAATGTGTGGCATCTGCTGACAATTCAGTCTTGCCTGTCCCCTCCATCTCCCATAAAGCCTTTATTTAGGAAGGATCACTGTAAATCTCAAGCCTCTCACAGGAAACGGTGTGAGGGAGGGGGCACCCTGGATACCAGCAGGGGTCAGTGTAAGAAACCCTTCATTAGGCTGACTGCATGCTTTAATGCTCACTTATGACCACAGTATTGTTACACTGCATACTTTTAGGGAATGGATGCAGTTTTTCCTTCATAAATTAAAAATTTAATTTTACTGTTCAAATACTCAAAACAGTAGTTTTTGTAGCCTACACACTTTGTTTTATCAGTCACAAATAAAAATTGTTTTAGATTAGATGATGGGTGTTCCTGGTGGCCTTCTAATTTAAACATCTGAACAAGTTTTAAAAGTCTCGCTATCAGAATTCTGAATTGACACACTTTGTAAGAATGTTATTCATGTAAAATTGGCAAAAATTACTGACTACCTTTGTGTCTCCATAAAATGTGTCCTGAGTAGTGCTGTAAGACTGGTCTCGACCAATTTTTTGTGGTCTTGGTCTTGTCTTAGTCTCAGACATAGCAGTCTCAATGGGATGGGGAAAAAAAGAAAACAGCACATCATCACAGCACAGAATTATTATTTATTACGCACCTCAATTCAAATGCAACCAGTCAGATGCATCTATTTTAAAAACGCTACACTGTATACATTTTCTCAATGGACATTGCCAGTGCTTCCCAGTCCACACACATTATACACATTGCATCATAGCGAAGTCGGCAAAGAAAATAAATTAGGTATTTTACATTTATTAGAAAGCACAGTCTTGGAGGTGCAAGTCAATCTGGAGGCTCATTCTCTTCAATTCAAAGCAAAGGATCATTACATAGCTGTATTCATAGCTTACCCGAGGCCTCTGTCCCTGGTATAAGAGACTTAACATGAACATCTTTCTGCTACATCCCATCTCTTTCCCTTGATGAGGTCTGATAAAATGGTTATAGGAGTGGATTGCTGAGACTTTTATTTTTCATCAGGCCTTGTAACTATGACAAATCTGGGAGATTTTAAATAAGAAACATAGGACAATATAATTGAAAAGATGAATTTGATTTAACGAGTAATGACACTTTACAGCAATGCCTTTTTTCTCTACAGTTGATCTGAGTAATCTGATGTCGATTCTAGCCCTAGTCTGTTTTGGTCTTGGTCTCGACCAGTCTTGGTCTTGCCCTTGCTTTATTGAGTCTTGGATTTGGATTTGGTCTTGATAGCGTCAGGTCCCGGCAATGTCTTGTTCTCAGTTCTCAACACTAGTCCTGAGTCAAGTAGCCTACACCATGATGCATGAGAGGGGAGGAGCTTTAGCGGGGGTGGAAACCTGGAATTTATCAGGCAAGTAAAACGGTGTACAACTAATGCAACAAAAGATGTGATGCACCTTAAGGGCACAGGGCAGCGTTCACATGTGTACAACACAAAGAAATATTCCTGTTTAAGTGTTAATATATTATTACATTATGCACATATTAAAATACCCAGTATGGAACAGTGCATATATGCTATATATATAGCATATGTATGATACGGTTTTAAAATAAGTAATATTTTTTTCTTTTAATCTACCTTTAAGAGCTGCGAGTTTGATCGGATTTAAATGTGATATGTGTTTAAAATGAGCCTTTGACCTTTTGGTTGTATGAATAGAATAGACCACAAATATCCTGTATTGTACATTTAGTTTGAGTCAACAACCCTTACATGAAAAATATAATCGTGCTTAAATATAATCGTGCCGAATGCTTCGTTGACCACAAGAACAAAGGATACGCATTAGCCAGATGAAATGTATATACTGTAGATCAAACATATGCCAACCCTTTAAACGACGGAGTATATATCTAGGTACTGCTGGATATCTGCTGTAAATAAATCGATACTTTTTATATAATCTGGTCACGCATACGTGGCAGCTAGATACTTGTATCATTTTACTGTGCTCGGCCGCCGCCGCTACGGTGACTGGCGGCTTTCCTGGACTAACACTTTAAACGCGATTTATAGATGAATAAATGAACGAATACGGAAATCGCACCTACGGTTCCCGGGTCCGTGAGCCGAGATTCGTCCCGTGATCACGTCAGGAGGTGGGGGGTAAAGGAGGAATAAGCGGCGGATTGCGGCACAGAGACGGAGCCGTGGAGTAATGGCATTCGAACCCGCCAGCGATTACCGAGTTTGTCTAGCTGATTTGCCTTGATAAGTGTAATGTTTGGGAGGCTTATGATCGCCAGGAGATGACCGGCGACGGGCCTGCTTGTACGCTTTAATTTAAAGGACACTTCTTTTATTATCCAGGCCACTGCTTACCGTCCTTCTGTTACCGACAAAATGCAATGAACACTTCTGGAAAGTGGTTGGTTTTCATACCCAGGGTGAGTCTTTTTGGATTTAAACGATCGAGTGTCGATCTTACTGCTTTTGCACGAATAAACAAGTGATTTGAAGTTGTTGGATTTTCCTGATCGCGTCTATAGGAGAAAACCTAGCCTGCATTTTCTTTTGAAACGCCCAAGTGTGATACGTGGTCTATTTAATCCTTAACAAGGAACTTTTGCTGTTACTCATTAGCAGTTTTGTGGATTTAAATTTTTGCCCTTTGTCCTGTTTTTTCTTATTTCTTTGTCTGTTTCATTCCACGCATTTCGTGCGCAGGCATTCGTGGAAAACGAGCCAGTTCTGCTTTCAGGCGGGTTTGTTTTGCTTGATAATATTTTCCCCACAATTGATCCTTTACTACATCGTAAAGTCCACTAAAGCTCGAGGCATAAGAATGTAACACGTCAACCTTGTTAATGTCGCATACATGATCTTGAAAGCGATAGTTCCTGTGTTTAGGTGAAGGGGCTTGTAACAACTTTGTACGAAACACCAATAGTACTAAGTGCTAAGCTTCATTATTGATGTGTTTTTGTTTGTAATCACGTTGCTTCGTCCATTTTTGAATTTGGTGTCATTCGAAAGTCCGTCTTTATTAGGTTATCTGAACGGATTTTGGAGAATCACGGCAACTATTAAATGAAGGCCTTTTTAGATTCATTTTTAAAACTTTAACTCGTGTTTAAATTGCATGTGTAGACTTCGGATGTTTTGTTGGATATGAGACGGTGCAAGTGTACCGTAGCTGCACTATAGGAATATCTTACGCTTTGTTTTTATAGCATTTAGTAGGTTTATTTAAATAAGACTTACTCATTAGTGTCAGCACTGTCCTGGTTTGGATTGTACTGGGGACTTTTAACAGCTTGAACGACTTTGCATTTGACTGGTGCTTTTTCCCAAACATAACGGTTAATTCTGAATATTTTGTGTATGCCCGTAATAGTATACTTGAGTTCTGCTCCCTGTCAATTCGCAATAATCTCACATTGTACAGGGTGCCTGGTTTTAACCAAACCTGTATGCTTCACGATACTGTTGGAGCTGTAGCAGGGCTTTTCTTAAATCTGGGATTCCCAAATATGAGGGGTTTTTTTTGTCGCATATACTGGATGACTATATCAATATTTGGTCAATGTAGAGTATGTTTCTGCAGACCCCTGCAACTGCTGTCCAGACCTCCAGGGGGTGGTGGGCCCCAGGTATCACCCCTGTACCCTACAGCAATGTTACTGAAACTGGTCCTTGGGGACTCTGACAGGCCACATTTTTGCTACCAGAAGCTGGTTGGGAGCAAGAACATGGACTGTCTGTGGTTTCCCAAAGACTGGGTTGGGAAATGTGCTCTGCAGGACCCTATATAAGTAAGGTTCTGGTTGTTGATGTCTGGAAATCTCTACTTCAAACAGTGAAGGGGGGGTCGATGTTC
>JAODUD010000107.1:18971138-18988780 GCA_026784285.1 Stomatorhinus walkeri
GATTTCCATTGGGAACTTGCACATGAGGAGCGGGGGGGCGTGGCAACATGAGGCTGGAACGAGTGGATCATGACACGTCTCCGCTGACCAAGGCTGAACACCACGGTCTAGTAAATGAGGTGATTTATTGGCTGCAACAGCCTGAGGTCTGGAAGGACCCCACGGCTCACGTCTTGGTTGCTCACACGTGGGATATCCTGGGGAGGATTTCCCCGGCGAAGGACCCATTCAACGGGGATGATGCTGCATTAAGCCCTGGACAGTGGAATTCCTTCTGGTCCACTGCTGGGGCCTTCAGAGATGCCCCTGACTCTGTTGCAAAAAGCAGAAAGGAAGAAGAAAAAACAGAAAAGCCGTAAGAAGACGCCAGAGGTCTTCTGTGGGTTCTCCGGCTTCGGCTCAGCAGTTGCCTGTGGTTCCCATGGTTTGGCCTGGGGGTCACTTTTGGTCCCGCCTCTGCCACCTCATCGGCCAACTATGGTCCCACCTCTGCTGCCACATTGGTCGTCTGTGAGTCTCCCCGCTCCGACTCGTCGGTCGCCTACACCTTCGCCGGCCGTGGCGGTACCTTCACCTGCAGCAGCTTCTGCTCCATCTTCCCCTCCGCCAGTCTCCCCTTCATCTCCTTCCTCTCCAAGTCCCTCCTCCTTCCTCCTCGCCCCATCTGATGTTCCCTCCTGCTCCCTCTTTGCCTTTGCTGAGGGTCCTGCTCTGGTCTTGCAATCGCCTGCTGCCCCTGTGGCTTCTGCTTGGTTATTGCCTTGTTCCGTGTGTCTGTCTTGTTCCCAGTACCCCATTAATGGTCTTGTTTTTGTTTTCCAGGTCCCGTGTCCCGGTCTTGTCCATTCACTCCCCTTGGGCGTGCTCAGTGTGAGCATTCTTGAAGGACAGGCTCTGTACTCACCACAACCCTATACTGGGTAAGTGGTACAAAGATGAATGTGTGGACTTCAGTCAATTAATACCCATCAATAAACTGAAAGATTAATAGGAAAGAAAAGCAGCCCACTACAGTCTGTGATAATTGAATGCACAATAATTGACCAATATTCCTGGCGTTGTGCCACAAATTGATTCATTGAGCTAGTTTAATTAAAATGCCAATGCTATAATATTTGCTAGATTCTGACTATAGCGATGATTAAAGTTACAAAAATTACCAGTGACAACACACACATCAATATTATTGCCTAAAGGTATTCCAGGTATCCAGTGAACAAAAGATGGATGTTCAGGCTCTCTAGGTGACTTTGTTCACAATGCTAATTATAGATGGCCAAACAATAGGCTAAATACATTATATTTTGGAAGGACCACTATTAAATTCTTGGTTAAGGATTTATTGGGAAATGCACTAGAATATTTGAGTGACAATGAAATCAACAACTTCATTTTTATTAATATTAAGCACTTTTTTAAAATGTCTACTGTGATATATAGTATATTTAAAAACATAGTAGTAGACAATTAAGAATCATTTAGTTAGTTTAACTCTGGAAAATAGAATTTACAGGAAAAAAGAAAAAAATGAAACAATGTCTGAAGGCATTAAAATGTATTATTTTTATTATTGTTGGCAGTGTAATATCTTTTCAGGTTTCAGGACAGCCACAGTTAGTTTTCCTCAAAATATATTGTCACATAATGTAATTTATGCAGCAAAGTCCAGTATTCAGCAATTAATCACAAATCTTGCATCATTTTACAGAAAAACAGCTGCCGGGATCCATACTTAATCAGTAAATCTGTGGAGCCGATAAAGAGTTAAGGCTCAGTGGCTGAGGGTGTTTGTTAAGTGGACTCATTTCCATGCAGGGTGCTGCTATAAGGACATACAAATCTGAATCTGAACAGGCACCATATGGAGAAGCTAAAAGAGAGCAGAAGTCAGGGGAACATCCATAGCAGCGAATGCAAAATTTCCACTAACCGTTTGGATAACCACCTTTCAGAATTTCCAGGGTAAGGTAAACTAAAATGATTTTTAAAATTCTCTTCCAAGGATGTTTACTGTCCTGATTCCTTTATTTTGGGTATCTCTCAGCTTTGCACCATCTATATTAACACCAAAAGCAATGTTCTCCATCCCCAAACAAAGCAGAGATATGATGTATATTTCTGAATCTTTCATCTGGCTACATTGACAGCTGAGCCCAATCTCAGTAATACTCCAAAATAGAACTTTTTGATCTAGAAGTCTGACTCACATCAGAGAAATCAGGAGCACATACAGCACTCTGAATGCTCTGACAGACCTTCACTTTGTCAGTCTTTGAACATACTCAGCCTTACGTAGTTTTTATACAGAATTTATGTGGAACTTGCTAGCAATTTTTTTTCCTAAAAAGTATCTTGTCATTAAATGACAACTTAGTTGACAGTGTATTTCAGTTCCTAAACATGTTCAATTATTTAGTATTGATTTGCAACTGATCAGTTTTATACAGGGCACTGGAATGTTGTTCTATAAATGTTGCCCAGGATACTGGCTTTAATTTGATAACTGTTGCAAAACTTTTTATGAATAGTTTATCATAAAGAGAAAGGATAAAAATCTAATTTACATATTTGTTTAATGTTCCTTGATAATTTTAAGTAAACATGCAATGTAAACCATCAAACCAGAGAACCGGGGTTCAGAGAGAACTACATTCAAGATATCAAGTTGTTCTTTACATTATAGCTAAATGTATAGTTCTGATTTCAATCAGGGAAAAGCTTCCAGCCGCCTGTGTTTCTTTTTTAATTTGATTTTGTGCGATGATGTCGCCATTCTCCACTCATTCCCATGTGACATGTATAAATAATTACTGCAAAGTATCTGAATGTTTTAAAAACAGCCGTTTATAGCACATATATCCATAGCAATCTAAAAGCATGCACAATCAGTCAGAGAACTCACAACGCAGACGTTCACACTGATATTTCTTACTGTCACGTGATTCCTTCGAGGTTCCATTTTAGCACTGTCCTTTAACCTTGCATAGACATTAAGCAGTGAATACTGCCAATTGGTTTAGAGCGGAAAATGCTAGGTTTCTGCACACGAAAGAGAAAACACTAATGTAACACAAATGCATGGGATTTCAGCGTAATGGCATTGTCATTACAATCAAAGGGTTAAGCTCAAATGAAAAGGTTAGGCATATTTGTTCATTTTAAGGTCAGCCTTCCCACTCAATTTCATTAGAAGACATTTATTATTATTATTTCCATTTAGGTCTCCTTTTATTTTTTTATAATGCCATTATACAATCATGTCAATATCGCACAAATGTACAGGGCAGAATCTAATCATACCCATTATGAATGGGTATTAGGGTGATTACCTTGCTATCTTCCAGCAAGTATGGCAAGCCAATGCAAGTCCTATCGATCTGCCCAGTACTAGGTGCAATGCTTCCCTTTATTTATGTATGAAGCAGAACTAAGGGAACAATTCAATGTAGACATGACTAGATGTCTGTGGACACCCAGCCATTTCACAGGCAGACAAATGCAAATTGAATCATCCCATTACTTGAATGTGGAAATTTCTACAATATCAGTCAGTTAATTTGGAAAAGAGTAAGACTAAAAATGTATTTTGTTTAGTTACTTATAGTTAAGATTAGGGCTGGGTAAGGGTTAAGGTCTATGCAGGAGTTTTCCCCGAAGAAATGAATGAGTCCCCACAAAGATATAATTACAAACCTGTGTGTATGTGTTCCCCTCAGGTTGTTTGGGTTTGCCTATATTGTATTATTTTATGTGTGTCCAGCAATGGACGGGCATTCCATTGACGGTGCACCTCTTCCTTGTGCTCTGTGAAACCTGGGATAGATGGATGGATGACATTTAAAAATGAGAATTATCAGGTGTCTGGAGACGTTGCCATCAATAGCTGGCAGATGACATCGTCTATTCAATGTAATTCTACTGAGACCTGCAATCTGGTTTGGAAACCCCTGATCAAAGGAGTTGCTGATCAGTCACAGTCAGCCTAGTTTTGCCACATCAGAGGAGCATCATATCAGACCCTATTCCTGTAATGGCAAAGTCCAATTTATAGCAAGATATTACCTGCATCTGTGGCCAGTGGCAGATCGTCAGACATCAAAGCCAGACACAAGCGTCATCTTGAGAAGAAAACTACAGCACAGATGAGCCCTTTCTTTTTGTGCGCATCTTCTGGAAAATCTAAAGAAGAGCACTGTGTTACCTGTAATTTCTTTACAGGTTACCATGTGGATACTGCAGGATTGCAGGCATGACTGCATTGCTGTGAAAGTGTCTTTTACTCAAGCAAGTACTATCAAATAGTATGTGTATTTGAAACAGCATTAGTAGTTTGTTGAAGAATCAGCAAACAAATATTTTCCTGTTACATGGGTGTGTTTGTGTGTGTGTGAATTGGATTTATAATACATTGTGGGGACATGAGTTAGTTTGTTGAATTTCTTCCCTGCTAGATATTTCACAGTCAGTTGTAAATAGTACTATTGCAAAATGGAAGTGAGTAGAACAACCAAAACTTAGCCACAAAGTGACAGACCACATAAAGTAAGAGAACGGGGTTGCAGAGTGAAGGCCTGGCTTGCAATCTTCATTCTAGTTCATCCCTAAAGTTTTCGATTGGATTATGCATAAAAGTCACCAACGCTCTGTCGATTCAGTGACTGCATTAACCCCAGAGCTTCCTGGCATGGGTTTCCTTGGCTGAGCAGCTGCATGCAAGTCTCACATCACCAAGCGTAAAGCACGCTGCCACTGGACTCTGGAGCAGTGGAAACGTGTTCTGTTTAGTGATGAATCATGTTTCTCTGTTTGGCAGTCTGATTGGGGAGTCTGGGTTTAGCGGATGCCAGGAGAACGTTACCTGCCTGACTGCATTGTTCGAATTGTTTTCAGGGGTTGGACTTTGCCCCTTAGTTCCAGTGATGGAAACTCTTCCAAGGTCCATGAAGACATGGTTGGGTGAGTTTGGTGTGGAAGAACATGACTGGCCCACTTGACCTCAACCCCATCGAATACCTTTGGGATAAACTAGAACAGAGATTGCAAGCCAGGCTTTCAACATCAGTGCCTGCCCTCAGAAATGCTCTTTTGGATGAATAAGCAAGAATTCCTATAGACACACTCCAGAATCCTGTGGAAAGCCATCCCAGAAGAGTGGCAACCATTATAGCTGCAATGTGGGCACCAAATCCACATTGATGTCTGTGAATTTAGAATGGGATATCATAAATGTTCCTGTAAGTGTCACACACAAAGAGACACTCACATGCACACATATGTGTGGCTGACTCTACTTTCTCCTCTATGCCAGCTTCATGAGGCGGCCTTTTCCAAACTCCTGTTCATTTCTCAATTTATGGGTATATATATATATATATATATAGACACACACACACATATTTGTGTGTGTGTGTATATATACAGAAGTATACCCATACATTGAGAAATGCCATCTGAACAGGAGGTACAACCACAATGGAGTTGTTATCTCAGCAGGGGAGCAGCGACTGGTGAGCTGAGCCAGATGTTGACCTTATCTAATCTCTGGACCTGTCGAGGTGCAGTGGGCAGTGTGGTATTTAAGAGATTCTCAGGGTGAGAGTCTTCCATCATGCCTGGCTTGGCGGCACTAGCAGGGGTTCCTTGCTCAGATGAGCCTCCCGCAGAGAGGGGAACGGCAGACCACCAGAGCTCATGGGTTTTGGAGATACGCAAAGCTGACCTTTCGCATAGACCATCGATTGTGAGAGACAGAGAGACCTCACAGAACTTGGGTCGACTTCCTCACCTCATCTACTGGAATATGCAGTCTTCTATAAGTCTCTGAATCAAATCACTTTTTTGGTCACGTCACTTGACACTCGGTACATTGAAGGTGATTGAAACACTTGTGTTCAAGTCTCACAAAAGCAGCAATGAACAGTGCAATGTGAAGTGTACAAAAATAGTAAATATACAACACAGTAACAATAAATAGTGTGAAACTTGTGAGACAAATAAATACAACATGAATACACAACGAATGGGAATATTTACTTATTCTGATGATCTGGTGGAAGACACTGCTTGTCTTGCTTAGCTGGAACATATGATGCCATTTCTTTCACACATTGGTATAATTTCTTATTATTCACACAGACATGATTCCATTTGTTTATATTTCATTGGGTTCAGCCAAACAAAGAATAACTGGGAATGAAATTACAGAAAACAGGACAGTGCACATTTTTCAGCCTTGAAAATTGCCTTTCATTCCTAAAAAATAAATGAGCTTATTGTCTCATTTGGTGTTTATGTTTGTATGTTGACAGGTATAAAACCATTTTTTGTTTACCTGACCAATCAAATAAGTCATTTAATTTACATGTGTTGCTGCATATGAAAAACCTGTTGTATCTCACCTGCAGTTTTCCACCTAGAAAAGGAACATTGTTTGCATTTCTAGATTATGAATCAGACTTCCAGTGCTAAAGAAACATCAGTCTTCAAACCCTTTTCTCTGTTATCTGAACATAATGAGAGGTAATTAGTCTTCTGTTGAAAGGATAATTGTTGTTCTTCCGAAAATGATGACATCTCAGCACTAAAGCTGAAGTATGCACAGTGCGCTTGACCTGGACACTGTGTAAGGGAATGAACACCTTACCGTAGTGCAGGGCTGCACCGGAAAAAAATTCAGGCTTGGATTTTAGGGTCTCTGTTGGCTCAGTAACAAGGATGTAGCAAGACCTTTTACTGCAGTAATATTTTGCCAAACGTGGAGGGATGGGTGGTAGTTACATACATATCAGCCCACCCGGTATACCAGATGGCCAGTCCGGCCGTGCTGTGGTGACCACACCTCATTCAGATACAAGATTAGTACTCTGGCTAGATAAAAAATACCCTCCCCCCACTTCATTATGATTCATACCTTTAAAGTGTGATGGAAAGTATAATTCAAGCATGGAATTTAGATAATACACATCAAAGTTAATAATTACAATGCAATTATTTCAGTTTGTAGGAAATTTGGCTGTAAGAGACCACCTGTTAAAAAGATATCTATCTATGTGCATGTATGTGTAACCCTGTACTGGCAGTTCAGTGGGGTTTTGGAGCAGTGGGCTAGATTAATGATAATTATTATAGTACCCTATTTAAAATGTTTTATTTTGTAGTTAATGCTTACTGTTGACTATTTATTAAGCAAAAATATTAATTTATAGATTTAAATATTATAGATTATATTATAGCTAAGATTTATTTTAATTTGCATCAAATTAACTTCAATCTTGAAGGAAAACTGAAATAACAGAATACAGTAACAGACATAGGATGACTTAGTTTGATCTAACATGCAAATATGCCATACCACAAGCAACAATGACAAAAAATCCCCTCTGCAATTCAATGCGGTACCACAAGCAAAAATATACCCTTTACAGATCACACAGAAAATTACATTGATCGAACAATATACCAAGTATCACAAGGTTTAGCTATCAGCAATAATAAAGCAAGATTAACTGAAAATAAGGCTAGTTTTAGATACTTGACTGTTTCTATTAAGTCTGTCCATAAACCCCGAAATGTACTCGTCCAATCCTTCTGCGTGCCACGCCCCTTCATTAACCTCATGTGAAATCCTGATTATTACCAGCTGTTTCGTTTTATTTCTATTAAGTACTCCGTATTTAAGTCCACGTTCAAGTATGTTTCCCTTCTGTCATTGACATTTGAACTATTTTGTACCTTGTCTCGCTGTTTTTCCTCAATAAATCCTGTTTCCTGATGCTCCACTTCCTGCTCACCTGCTGGTCATGACAGATTGATAGGACTCAACAAGAAGACACCTCGGTCTCGTGAATGAGGAAATTTATTGGCTGCAGCAGCCTGAGGTCCAGGAGGTCCCCCCGCTCTGACTCTGTCGACTGCGCCTTTGCCAGCTGTGGCTGTGCCTCACCTTCCCCGAGGTCCCCTTCCTCTTCGCCTCCTCTGGTGCCCCCTTCGACTTTGTCCTCGCCTCCTCCGCCTGTCCCTCCGTCTGCCTCCTCTATGAGGTCCCCTCCTGCTCCTACCTCACCCTCGCCGAGGGTCCCTTAGACTCAAATCTTGCGGTCACTTGCTGCCCCTGCGGCTTCCGCCTCTCGTCCACTGGGATTCCCTCGGGATCTCCATTTCCCCCCGTCCTTCGCCTTCCTGCCTCCTGTTTTTGTGCCCCCTGTGTCTGTTCCTCATCCCTCTGTTTCTCTTGGGTTCACTCCTGGTCCCTTTCAGTCTATGGCCAGGAACCTCCCCAGATCTAATCCCATTGAAATCTTGTGGTCAATCCTCAAGAGGTGGGTAGGCAAATAAAAACTCACAAATTCTTACAAGCTCAAAGCATTGATTATGCAAGAATGGGCTGCCATTATTCGGGATTTGGCTCAGATGTTGAGTGACAGGATGCCAGCACGAATTGCAGAAGTCTTGAAAATTTTGAAAAAAAAAATTCTCCTTCTGTGTGCCACGCCCTCTCGTTAACCCCATGTGGAATCCCTGTGTGATCAGCCGTTTCTGGTTGTTGTCATTAGTCCTCTGTATTTTGTCCGCGTTTCAGTTTGTTTCCCCAGTCCGGTCATTGTATTGTCCGTCTGCTTTTTGCCTGCTTTACCTGTAATTAAACCCCGTATTCCCCGATACCCTGACGTCTGGGCCTTTGTCTCCATTCCATCCCCACTTGGCATGACAATATTATTATAATGAAATGTATTAATAGTTTATTATTAATATTACAATAAATAATAAGAAATCTTTATTTTTAAATGTATTTTATTATATAGTGATAATTACTGTTACTGTCTGCATTGTTTAAATGTATTTTTACTGTCTAAATATATGTATTCCGCTAGTATGAACATGCACGGCGCTATCACAGCTAATTTGAGGCTGAGACTGGAGCATTACCCTTCGTTCCCACTGAGAGACGTGCCGCCTGACTCATTTCCCCGCGTGTACAAGTTATCCTTGGTTGGCGTTCACGGATTGACTTCTGAGATTCAGATCGAGTTCTAGGTAATTTATTTTTTCAAAATGGTCGGTTCGACCTTTAAGAAATTCGGGTTCTAATGAGTTTGAGAAATGAGGTACCACTGTACAGTATATGCTTGCAAGAGAATTTTACATGACACACCATAATCAGTAAACACACCAACTGTTGGAATGTTTTATCACTGGAGCAGGACCCACTCCTGTTTCTGCAGCCAAAAGCTGCACAGTGTGAAGGATTACTGCAACATCCCCAATATGGCGGTCAAATCGTCACACTTGCAGTCACGTGACATCATGTCTAGTAAATATACTCACCGGCTTTTCAGTAGTATACAGACATTCACTTACCCTTCATAAGGACGTTTACTTATTTCATAAGCAGATTATTAATGATATTAAATTTTAATGATAGGAGTATTAATGATAGGAGTATTTTGACACCCAAGTTAGTAATCTGTATGAATTAGATGTTTCCTTACATTTAATAAACTTGTCAGACTTCAAACTGCATAAAGTACCACGACACCAACGACCATCTTTTTACCTTGTTTATCCACAATACCTGCCTTCATTACCACCGCTTCAATGCTTATGGCTACCGTGATATATCAGAACAGTACCACGTGGCGTGCTCTGCTAACATAATTTAATAAACATAAGGATTAGACTATTTTATATGGATTGCTTACTTATAGGCATCACGATCAATTCTGAATCAAATCGAATGGAATTGGAAATCGAATTGATTTGCAACCTTGTGTATCGGAATTGAATCGATGCGGGAAATCAGTGGCAATACCCAGTCCTACTTAATTCTGGGTTAAATTACTTTGTGTTTTCTTTTTTGATATATATCTTGAGCTTACAATTAAGGTTTGATCTGTTATGAATCTCATTTTAACAAATGAATGTCATTTTGACAGCAATTATACAAATGCTATCACTTGATTAGACACATGCTCCATTCCTCTTCTAATGAGACCAATATCTTCTGCAGCTAATATTCTCTCTTTCTTCAGGACATCTGTTAATTGCTGTTAGGAAAGATGAAGATCTTGTGAGGTTGACCACCAAGAATGTGGCTTCATTATTATCATTATTATTAAATGCCATAGAAGAGGAATACGCTGCATATCTTCCTCTACTTTCCTCTCCTCTGTCCCAGACAAAAGGACATTATCAGAGATACCGCATTACTGTATTGACTCTTCTCAATCACCCTCTTGCAGTGCAGAGAAGGTTCTTTCTTTTTTATAAAATCTCTAAATTCCTTTTCTCACTGTCCTCCATTAGTATAAAAAAGGATCTTCCTGACACCACGTGTCCTCCGGTTCCCTTAGCTGTGTCCTGGTCCGGCGCCTCCTGTACCTCATTAAAGATCCCTTCTATGTACCCTGGAAACGCTCCATATCTGTCCCTCTATCACTCTCAGCGGGCAGCAGCCACACCACATGGCTCAGTTCCTGCTTTTACTCCACCACGTTCTTTTGACTTCTCTTTTCATCGAATGCGGCTTCAGTGAAATTGCAGCTGAACTAAATATATCAATTAACCTAAAATTATCGGAAATTGAACTTAAGTATAATGACTCGAGAGGAGTGCAAATGGCGATGAGGCGAGAGTGTGAGTGCTGAATGCTCAGCTCGAAGGAGTACAGACAATCCTGTGAGCACATATGCGCGCAGGTGTGTGTGTATGAGGCTACATTCATTTCTATGGGATAAACCCTAATCCAAACAATGACACCTTTAACCCCTACCCATGTCTGTATGTACAGGTTTATGCATCTTATCCCTGTATAAGTAAAATATATAATGAATCCACTACAACAAAGGTGTGTTTCAGGAGGTTTTGCAATAAAACCTGGCACATAGGACTGGCCATTTACTTACTCCTCATTGCATAGTGTACCTGACTGTTTACTGTCCGTATCACAATAAACTCTCATGAATTTATTCTCATAGTGGCAGTACAGTGTAATATTTAAAGATCCTCTTCTCTCATCACCCATCCTCCACCCCTCCCTGTCCCTCAACCTCCACCTCCCCGATTTTCAACCCTCCGGTCTCCCCATGCCTTATTCAATTCCTTGTATCTGTTTAATTTTTACCCAGGCAGTCTCTCTATCTGTGGGCCGCGTGGGAGCCATTGTGGGCCCCTGGCAGAGGCTCCTGGCAGTGGGTAAAGGGAGATGTAGATACTGGGCAGCGAGCCTAATGCAGTGTGACAACTTTCAGGGCTGCCTGGTCCACCGTGACCAAAAGGTAGGGGCAACTCAAAATGAACATGCACACACACTGACACACACACTAGTAATATCTATACTTTGATGTTTATGAGGCCACCCACCCATCCAAGCAGAGAGGTAGTCTTTCATCCAGAACGTAATTAGCAGTTCAAAGTGACGAGCTGCTCTTTCAGGGAGACGGACAGACATGAGCTGTAGAACAGAGACGCCCGACGCATCGCGCGCACATGCACACGCTTAAAAATTAAGCACCCTACCCCACCCGACAATTTCCCACACAAACACTCTTCAAGGGCTACAAAAAGGTGTGACTTAATAGCTGGTGCAAGACATTCAAAGAGCTGAGAGAAGCTCTGGCAGATAAATAATGGAACCTAGAATTACTCTTTCAAAACATTCTGGGCAGACATGAAAAGCCCTGAAAGTATAACACAATATAATGCTTCTCTTTGGTAAAAGCATGTTATTAAAGTCTTTAAATGCATGTCATATCATAAGATTTAAATGACATGTTACATTTATTGTCAACTTCTGTGTTTAAGCAATTGAAACGAGTGTCAGTGTTTCTTAAACAAAACAGCTTGATACTTTCTCTTAATACTTCTGTTTAGTCACTCAAACACAATATAAACAGATTTTGCTATCTGAATTTGTATTCGAAACCGGGTAAATACACAACGTGGTTTGCCGGTAATATAGTGAGGTCATTGGATTGCTTTGAAGCGTACTGCTCAGCTGAGGTCATCAATACCATGGACAGCAACAGCGCGACGCACCTCTGAACTGCTTGCCATGGGAGGGCGTCAGTGAGTCCAGATCAAAAGGTCATTTAAAGGTAAACAGAACCACAGGAGACCCACTGTCAAGTTCAGGACACTGAGCATGTTCAGCAGAAGAAGGAAAAAAGTTTACAGTGGGAATAGCTTTTGTGAAAGATGGGATTTCGCCAGGAACAAACAGGTCTTACCTAGATTACATAGATAAATTGGGGTCCGGGTGCCTTGCTTTCTGCATCTCTGACCAGAGCTGGATCTAACGGGCAGGCAGGGCGCATATGAAAACCACCAAGCAGCTTTTACAAAATAAACACGGCATTTCCGGAGTGGGGGGGGGTGGGGTAGGGTGCTGAGTGAAATACAAACAACCAATTGAATTAAGAAGCGCACATTAATGAATTATTGAAAGGTTAGGGGGTTAAGAAGAACATTTAGATTGAGATCTGCTTTTAGGTAAACAGTTCAGACAGAGAAATGTGGAGGCCTAGGGACAGAGCAATCAGATAGGAGGCTATTAAACAACCTCTGAATGGCTCTGAGCATGTAGCCCATTGGGGCTTTAAGGGGAGGGGGGACCCTGTAAAACAGAAACATATTGTTGTACCCTGGGAAGTATTACCCAGAACACCTGGACTGTCTTGGGCAAGCCCTCCCGTAACTCAATATGAGAGATTAGCTCCCTTTGCTACTGGCACACTTCATATTAATCCCTCACAGGTGCCAAAGGCCACACCCAGCTGCTGACCAGCCAATGGGAACAAAGGGAGGTCCCACGTTACTTGTTTACTGTGTCTGTTTTTCTTATGGAAACGAATGCTTTATTTTATGTTTGTTTAATTTTTAAAGCGGTCCACTTCAATTGACATGTCGGTGGGGCAGAGCATTAATGGGGCGCTTTGCTTCTTCTGGGTCGTCTGCTAATCATCTTACTCTCCGCTGCTTCAGGAAGCTTTCCTGCTTCACTTTGGTGTTTGGCTCCGCATTATAAAGAGAAAAGTGACATCTGACAAAATGAGGCGTTTGGTTTCAATTAGTTTGACCACATCCAAATTGCATAAGAAAAGCTCGTGGTCATGATTGGCATAAATGACTGGCATTGAAAGACGGGGAAAAAACAGGAAGTAGATTACGAGGAGAAAAACATTAGTGACAAGTAGCAGCAACAGATTTTAAAACAATGGAAAATGGGACTGTGTACAGATTAAAGGATAAAATCCTTCCAATTTGTTCCGCACATGTACCAGCGGAGTGCCATAGACGTAATTATGGTTAGCAAGGTAACCGCTGACATACTTATACATGCATGTAAGGAATAACAATACTTTGTGAGGCAATTTTCATTCCAGTGAGTATTTTGTCTTTAAAATCAATGTTTTAGACTGTGTTCTTTTTCATGACTTTTCTAAATTCTTAAAACAACATCCAGAATAAGTCCTTTAAAAACCGTGTGTTCTACCTTCTCACATGATAAGTAGCATCAATTTGTCGACCATGTCGCATAATCATATCAGGTCCAAACTGGAACATTTTATGCTCTTCATTATTGGTGACTGAAACACGGATGTAGCGCAGAAGCCTTGGTCATCATTAGTTATTTTTAAGACAACAGCATTTATCTCATAATATAATATCAGAGACGTCTCTATAAACAACTAGTGAACAATTCTTCAAATTTTTTATTTCTTGAAAACAATAAAATCAACAGCCAAAAAAATACAACTGCAGTTATACAGTTGTAGTTGGGTCTGTCTGTGAAGTCTAGATTAATACAAAAGCATTGCATAAAATTACATAAATAGAAGTGTATATATATATGTATATATATATATATATATATATATATATAAATTGATATCATTTGAGTATTTTAATTAATTCTGTGGGTTTGTAATTTTTAGATATTCTAGGGGGGACCTTCCAGTTATCTGGCTGCAGATTATATTTGCTGATATTCTGGTTTCTGTCTGAGCTATTGCTGATTTTTACCTTGACTCCAACAGGTGACCTTGTTCCTTGTTCAGCTATGCTAGGACCCCATCTGGGGACAGATCTGCAAGCGTAAGACACCACATCTGAACAGAAGCAGGGGATGCCAGGTAGGTGCTGAAGGGAGAGGCTAGTAAGTACCTGCTGGGATACCCAGGGGCTGTGGGGGTGTTAATGGGAAGGAGGGCCTGTGCAACGGCTGGACTCTCAGCAGAAACCTGTAGGCGTTTGAAGATGATGCATGAGTTCATCGCCCTGCTTCCCGCCTGGTGAAGTAATGAAATCTTTGGACAGTCAGGTATAGAGTGAAAAAAACAGATGAACATGATGTGAAATCAATTACCATAGGTTCCGATTTACATAACATGGTATCCTGACAGCATTAGAATTCTGAAACACAAATACCACAAATCCCCGACCCAAATTTTTTTTTAAATAATATATATATATATATCAATGTCAAAGAAATGACAAGACATTAATATCAGATTATTGCTTATTCACGTGCACAGTTCCTCTTTCCTGCATGGAAATTAAAAAAACAAAATTAAACAGAGGCACCATTGTGATTTACAAATAATTGTATGTGCCTGAAGAATAATCTCTAATATCCACCGTTGACAGAGAGGATTTGCCTGCATTTTTCCCCTCAAAAATTTAACATTCTTCCTCATTCTTAAATCGAGCCTTAATCCTGGAGCTGTATGTTTTATGTGTGGAGGGTGAGTGCCGTAGTGGGCAGCCCCAGTGGTGGTGCTGTGGGTATCGCCTTGCCCGCGAGGGACGCCCCGAGCAGCGTCACAATCAATACAGTGTTACAGTCGAGCCATGTAATAATTATCCTCATTAGGAGCAACTGGAGCGCGGCGAAGATGCGGCCAGCACCATGTCTAATACTGTACGTTCC
This sequence comes from Stomatorhinus walkeri, assembly GCA_026784285.1. Classification (NCBI taxonomy): domain Eukaryota; kingdom Metazoa; phylum Chordata; class Actinopteri; order Osteoglossiformes; family Mormyridae; genus Stomatorhinus; species Stomatorhinus walkeri. The sequence goes on from JAODUD010000107.1 coordinate 18,986,065, forward strand.
CAGGAAGCGCCCGTATAATTTGATAATCCTGGAAGTTCCTATTAACAGCCCCCACGGCCTGCACCTTCACCCCCGAGGCACAAAGCAAACACTGGGCTTAAAGTTTGCTTTTCCCTTATGAATGTATTTGTGTGTTATTACAAACCTCTAGGAAAAAAAATCTGTGATTGAATTTATTTAATCAGATTATGTTCAAATGATTACTGCCGTTCTTACACACACACACACACACACATATGCATAAGTGTGTGAATAAAATGGACTGAGAGCAGTGAATGTAATGAATGAAATGCACTCAGTTATTCTTAATAGTTGACATTATAATTATCAATGAGATGAAAATGTACAAGAAAACAACACCTGAACTCCACAGAAAATCCAAACCACATGCTATTACACTGTATGGCTTTTGTTGTTGTATAGAGTTTGATATTGCAAAATATTTGATTCTATCTGGTAAAATCAAATGAAATTATTATTAAATTCACCATCATGTCCTGTATGTCTTTTACAATAACTTCATTATTAGTTTGTTAATGGCATTCCCTAGCTAATTTAAGAGGGTTTGGAATAAAACCAAAGATAATTCAATCCAAGCACAATGATAAAAACCAGTTTAAAGGAAATTAGAATTTCTGAAGTCATAGTAACAGAGTCATTTGGAGGACCTTTTAGTGTTTAAATACTTAGGCTGCAGGAATATTCTCAATGTGAATTGTCTGCATTATAATAGGCATAATCACAGAACAATGGAAACTCATAAAAGTGTAACTCAGGGAATTAATGTTTTGCTCTGAAGCAAATTATACATTTATCTGGTCAGTGTGGATGTTACAGTTTCAATCACATGGGGGTCTCCCCAGAGCATCTGAGGGTTTCCTATGTAGCCAGTGAGTATAGGGTGTAGCCTTTGTGTGATTGGATGTGATAAACTCCAGATTTGGGCTGAAGTCAGTGAAATTAGCCAAAATCATTAAGGATGTCTTCGTTAAATGTTTTAAAATGTGATTAAGTGCATATCTTCAGCCAGTTGCAACAGTTTCATAGCATTTTAATTCCAAGTGAGAATGAAAAATGATATGATGCACATAGGAATTTTGCCATCTGCCAGAAGTTAGAGGGTTTATTTTGGTGTATCTGTTGATTTCGTTTACGTTTTCATGGAACACGGATTTCCACGTCGTTCCATCAACGCGGCATCAGCACCCGCACCTGCAAGGCTGTCCACGCAGTTTGCGTTTGGGGAAAATCGCAGATCCGTGCAGATGTGCACCCCTCTCGGCGTCTCTGTTTCAGAGACCGGTGACTGACACACAGAGCAGGAAGCCGCTGGCCCCCGGACACGCTGTGCCGAAATGCAGTCAGGGAGCCAACGGGTAAAAATCAACTTCATTATCAACAAATCAGATCCAGGACGAAACTAAAAGCTCCCCATATGCCGATCGCATGAGACGGGCAGATAGTTGGAACCGAGGGCTGAGCCCGGAATGTTCTTTCGAGGTATGGACCCTTTGTTTTGTAATGCAATACAAATGCCAAGGGCTTCAAGCAAGAAAACACTGTAATACACTGCATACCATAGAGCGGGAGGGGGTGTATTTTTGTGAATCGGAACCTCTGTTATCTTTGCACCTGCAGCAGCTAAGGTTGCCCCTGTGCCGCGCTATACTCCGGCCACCCTGCAGGGAGCAGGCAGGGCAGGAATTAATGCGACCGGCTGTCACCAAGCACACGGGGGCAGGACGGACCCCTGACCGCACTTGGCACCACCGTGGAGCAGGTCTGAACTTCCTCTCTTTCTATTTCCCCTCCGGTACAAGGACAGGGAGAAGTTTGTCCAGTTTGATTTCTATTAAATCAGCGCTGAACTTAGATCTGTTGGGGAGGGGGGGGGGGTCACAGATAACATCTTGAATTTCGCCAGCGGTGAGTGCGTTCCTGCGCTGGCCCGATGCTGGATGGCGAATGATGATGCCGTTTTTTTAAAATGATATCATTACCGACGTCTGGGTCTTATTCCTTAAGAAAACAGCCTAGTTTACTTGATTATGTTTAGCTACTCACTTGACCTGAATAAATGACATAGCATAATATGTAGGCTCAGATGTCCCCAATTACCTATACGGAATTTTCATTTTCCTATTATTTCATTTTAATTCGCGTTTGCAGAACTCAAGAGGAGATGCAGGATGTGATATCCAGGGGCTTATCTGCCCCCGCATTGGCACACCTGTACATTAAACATCACGGTGCCGAGATTACCTTGGGTTGTCCTGCCTCCTACGCAGGGGGGGCCCCTGGACCCGCAGCGTCTGTCTCTGCAGTACAAGTCTGATACTACACAGGATGTGACGGGCTCTCCCCCACATCGCAGAGGCCTGAATGTAACTGGGGACCAGCTGCGTTCACACTAACACTGGACGGACTGGATGGAAATGTGGCGGAGGATAAACCGAAATCCGGCACTGGATAGCGTGGATGCCGGGCCGAAGTAGCCAGAACCATTCCAGAGTGACAGCTGCTGAGGCACCGGCAGAGTTTTCAAATTGACTGTGATTGTTTTCCGTGCCTCCACCCTCTCCCCCCACCCCACCCACGGGCCCTTGACTCTGCACTCCGTCAATCGAAACAATAACAAACAATCGGCGAGCCGCGTGACCTGCTGTAGCCTATTATGCCAGATGTGGAGGTGAGGGTGAGAAGGAGATGGAGCGCC
>JAODUD010000107.1:19010255-19021243 GCA_026784285.1 Stomatorhinus walkeri
ATTTCCACCTATGGCCACGAGTTCTTGTATTTGAACTAATGCTGAAGTATCTATTTGGTTGAACAGCATCCAAACCTTTTAGAATCTTATATACCTGGATCATGCCCCCCCTCAGGACATGGTTGAGTAAGTTTGGTGTGGAAGAACTTGACTGACTCACACAGAACCCATACCTCAACCCCATTAAACACCTTTGGGATGAACCTGAACGGAGATTCACATCCAACATCAATGCCTGACCTCACAAATGCTCTTTTGGATGAATGGGCAAAAATTCCTACAGACACACTCTGAAATCTTGCTGAAAGCCTTCCCAGAAGAGTGGTGGCTGTTATAGCTCCAAATGGGGGAAGCAAATCCATATTGCTGCCTATGGATTTAGAATGGGGTGTCATAAAAGTTCCTCTAAATATTTCTTTTCATATCAGTATTTGAAAACTGTTGTGCAGCTGAGAAGGGATTTGAAGTTCTTTTTAAATATTTGAACATGGTGGGATCCCCTGCAGTTTCCTCTGACATGGGGCTCATGTGCAGCATAGCCCAGTGCTCTGTAATATATTTGATCAGGCCATTGAGCAGCTGCTGACAGAAAGAGCAAACAGTACAGAGAGAGGAGGCCTATCTTCAGCATCTTAGGCCTTGGGGGGGGGGCGACAAAGTGCAGAGATCACTGACAAAGCAGCTAAGCTACATGGAAATAATAATAGCTATGAAAACTACTGTCTAGCAGTGGTTTAGTCTATGATATTATTTCTTTGCTTTTATTCAAATCATTATACAATCTTACAAATCAATATAACTGGCTCTCCTATTGGAACAATCAGTCTAAGTGCATTGAGGGTAAAGGGTACAGAATCACTCCTCCAGGGACGCACTAATCTTCAGGCTCAATCGCTTATAGCCTAGTGCATCTAATAGCCATACATTCAGACCTTGCAGTATGATTTATTAATCATCTTGACAGCTTATTTGCCGTTGTTATTTTAAATGCATTCTTAACCCCGTGACGTTTGTTGTAATACAGCTCTCATTCCTGACATGCCAACTTTGTCGTACATAAAATTTGCTTACACATTGCAGTTTGTCCTCCGACAGGAGCTCTGAGGGGAAAGACATACTAATATGGATCAAACAATAATTTGTGACAAAAAAAAATGTGTCAAAGCCTGATATCAGCGATCCATTCCCTGACCATTTATATGCTTGTCAAAGTCACATGGGCTATGCAGGGGATGGAGATCCTATTTCGGGCAACACAAGTCTGGATGGGATACCAAACCATAACAAGGCACATGCACAGATTCAAACACTATGGGCAACGTACAGACTCCACTTAGTCTAACTAGAGATTAAAATGTATGAAAATTTAATATCACGATTATAGTGCCCAAAATTATCACGGTTAACAGTATTATTACAGTATTGTGAAAATGTGCTGAAAATGTTCAAAAAGTACAGAAACCGAAATCATTTCAAAAGTTTTATATTGAAAACCACAAAAAAAAAATTAGCAGCACCTTGCACTTTTTGTTTGAATGAACATTAAAATGAAAACACTGCCAATACCTTATGTAAACACAGGAAAACATGCATTAACGGTAAAACTCCCCAGAACACTGTTACTGTTTTCACTAAGAAAAAGCAAAGACTTTAGTTGATGCTGGACAGTATTTAATGTGAATTTTTCAATGCACAGTGAACCTAATTGCATATCATTGGAGTGCAGGAGGAATCTTGCTCAACAGATCTAAATCTAAACCAAAGGAAAGATTCGACATTTCAGTTCGTCGCTTTTCATTTCAGTTCCTTACTGTTCATTCTTCCATCCAAGGCATTAGGTGTTAGGTGTTATGGCTGCATTGCACTGGCAGGTACATGGCGTTTCAGAGGCGTAATATTTTATAAGGTAAAACTGTGTAAAGCAGCAGACCTACAGCTGCTGAGTATCCTGAAAGATTAGATGTTAGCAGCATATGTTTATTTGACAAGAGAATCCGACATTTCTAAGCAGAGGAGAAGCTGCTGATCAACATTACACAGGCATGAGGAGCGAGGCCTCCCAAGCAGACTTGTTTCAACTGTTTGACTTTTAATTGTAAAGATCTCTGAGGCGATTCAAACAGCACTGCCTGCCCAACATACCCAAGTACCCACACTAGGATGGCACTAGGATCACAAAACAACTATTACTTGAGTACTTCTGATGCTTCTGGTTCCCAATGAAGATGATGATGGGTCTAATATCCCACCAAGTGAAGGAACACAGGTTGATATATAGGGGAACTAGAGGGAAACTGGAAGAGGATAGAGGAATGATGAATAATTAATATAAATACAACACTTTTACAGCAGTGCTCATGCACTTGTTTTTGGTGTGGATGTTTGCGGGAACCCTTTCAAAGAAGAGCATCAATGTCTAGTTGTCTATTTACTGTTTAAAACCAAAACAAACTCTAAAAATTTTACCTGCACTATTATTCTGACATTTGTAATTTTCCTACTTTTAAAAGGCAAGAAAAAAACTGTGACTGAGGTTTGGCAGAAGCCAAATGACTCTATTGAGAACACTGTGTGAAGAAAAGGCAGAAGATTAGTGCTCTGACACTCATCGTGCTGTTTCTCTGACATCACTCTCATCAACAGCAGCTGTCACCATGACAACAATCCTAGCTTCATCGCAATTAGGTCATTGAAAGCCCCTCGCCCCACCTCCACCCTAATAAGGCATTTAGAGCAGCCTGCAGTGTCCGTACAACCACTGATTGACACTTCAGTGCCCACTCAGCCTCAATTGGTCCTGTGACTTCATCTCTATACTCCATTTTATCATCATCTTAACATCCTTTGAAGTCTAATCCACATATGTATACACAACATCTGAGCTGAAGGTTGTAGCCCTGAAGATGCAAAAGCTACGTTTTCAAATTTTGTATATTCCTCAATTTTGGACAATTATGAGATGAATAAATATTTATAAAATAAATAGAAGAGAAAAATTAAATGTACTTATTTATGCAAATGTAGTCAAATTCTTAGGAGAACAGTAAGAATAAAGTTATTGGGTAATCCTGTCACTTATTCAAATTGAATAATTCAGATAAGAATCAGTGCTGACGGACATGAGTGCAGATAATGCAGATTCTCAGTCAAGAGGATCCATTTTCAAATTCATGAACCCCCCCCCCAAACTCTTTGACTGCATACAAGAACGTCGGGTTTTGCCCTGAAAAACCCACAGGTCACGCACTGTTTGAGCCCCAAGGATGCCAACATGTTTAATTACCACTTTTCTGCAAACCAGAAATAGCTTTCCTGTTGTGAACATAATTCAAGCTTACCACTATAAATTAAACCAATTGGGAGTCACTGCTGACTGACAGCATCATAGCTGGATATAAACATGAAAATCTCAAGTGGGTTTCCATCTTGTGTAAGACATCCAATTTAAATGAAGCAACAGTGCTTCCGATTATACTGTAAATGGAACTCAAATACTAACCAAACATTATTTACATTTATTTAGCAATTGCTTTTGTGCAAAGGAATATTACATGTAAGGAAAGCTTGAGATTACAGAGCAGGGTGGCCCAGGGTCCCTGGAGTTGTTAGGATTAAGGGCCTTAATCAAGGGCCTATAGCTGACATGGTTACTTAGTTGGTCATGAGATTCAAACTCACAACCTTCTGGACGCAAGCCTAGATCCCCCAAGGGTTCACCACTTGGGTAACAATGTGAAAAGCATACAGATTTATACAGTGCATGCATTTTACTTTCTGCACAACAAATTGCAACTTGAAATTAATCCGTTCAGAACTCTGGACCGAATCCTAAAAAGATCTGTCAATGGAATCAAAAAACTAAAACTGCCAAAAGTCTTGTATTTTGTTTGGTTACTTATGGTTGAGGTCGTCATCTTGGAATTAGAGTTTTCATAGAAATCAAATGGAGAGTCCCCACTAAGATATAATTACAAACCTGTGCGTGTGTGTCTAAGGAGAGCAAGGTGGGATATGCGAAAAGAAGCACTCCAGTGTACTTGTGAAAATGACAAATAAAGCATCATTTCACCTTCCAGTTGTTTACCTTCATTAATTAACAGAGTCACAGCAATTTACAGTGACTTTTAACACCAACCACACAGTGTTCGGTGGAATACCATGTAAAAACACCTTTATTAAACCTTATTTAAACATTTCACTTTGTTCTTCTTAATTGTCCGCTGCTTTCTTTCTACTATTTCACCATGAAATTGTAGGACACATAACCACATTTTTTTATTGTCCATGTATTACTAGCATTCCAACTCCAGTCTCAGTCATTTAAGCGGAATAAAAAATGAACTGAGTGTAAGAGTACCTCCACTAGTGACTCGCTAATGTAGCTCAGATGAATTGCTTCCTATTCTCGTACTTTGCGATTCTTTGAGTGATGCGTGTTCTGAGTTAGCATTAATGTAATCCTAATTGATCAGGAGCACGATCAGATATGTAAACAGTGATTACAAGTCTCCTTCTGCTATAGCAGATTGGTGAAGTCTGAATATGGTGGGGGGAGGGGTTAGCGAAATTAAAAATAAAAGGATCAAACACAAGCCATGAAATCCAGAATACAACACACTTCTGACATGCTTATGCGATTGCATAAGTAAAGCAAATTAATATGAGGTATATCTGACAGTATGACAGACTGAAGAATTATGGACAAAAAACAATGTACAGCTTCATCAGGGACGAGTCTAGGAAGGGCGGCAACTTAATCACCAGCAAATTATGTGTTTCCGGGATCTAGTAATATATCTGCTGTATAAATGTGGAAAGGAGGCTGCAGGAGCAGAAATGGGGTGGTGTCTGCCCTCTGCTACAAGTAGCTGTTTTAATGCCAAAACACAGCATCATCTACCTACTTATAAGCTAGATGTCACTTGATTACTTATTTCATGGGAGTGCTCACAACCTCTATATGACTACGGTAATTACTCATTTAGGGCATATTTCAGTGTTCTCTGTCAACACCAATCTGCATCTCTAATTAAGAATGTTGTTAAGCACAGATTACAGATCAGCAAGGTTGGCACTGAAACTCAGTGATTACCTCGCCTCCCAAAAGACTATAACAGATGTTCTCATCCTTGACAGATTCTTGCATCTCCACCTAGATGCAAATAAATGACGGCCCTTCTGTTCACTGAGTTTTCAGCCGAGCCCAGCCGACCACCTTTATAGGCATAAATTTAAGATAGCGGTTCACTAGAGGCTCTGTGGTATTAAAAATTGTGCTCCCAAGTCCCAGGCTGTGCTGATAAATATTGTCATTAGGTTCAAGGATAAACACAATCAAAATATCCCAGGGACATTAATCTAGTGATACTTACTGATATAATTCAAACAGACCACTGTACATGCAAAATCAGTCTCCAGTCGACTTGTACAGCCACAGCACATTTTCCTATATCCCAAAATGTATCCATTATATTAAGGCTGATCCTATATATCATACTATTCAAAAAATTTTAAGTTCTCTAATGATACAAAATTTCACAGCAGCACAAAAGGTAATGTTTTCATTTGAGTTACTTCATTCAAATTCATTCATATTGCAAATAATTATATCTTTTCAAAGATATTGCAAATAATTATATTTTTCACACTCTTTTAATCTGCTGTCTCCAAAGAGTACGTAAAATGGCTAGTATTTAACTCCACGGCATTTCAATGAGTTTCACCCAAATCAACAAATGTCATCAGTTTTGTGTCTAGTGCAAGGGTCGGTAGTTTGCCTGGAGCTGTATTTATAAGAAGTACAATAACAGGTCCAAAGAATCCCTATTCCCCATGCTGTAAGAGCATGTAATCAGCGATCCCTCCATCAGCTAGCTCACGGTGCATCGCATCACTCTCCCCAATGTTTTCAGGAAAACTAAAAATAAACTGAACTGCTTCAGAAGCCTACGCGTTGGGGAATGGCACAAGTACACAATGAGTGGATTGTTGCATCTGTTACAAAAAGAGGACATTTTGAAAGGGTTTGACCTGCAGTGTTTCAAAGAAATAGACATTAAAGGAACAGCTCAGAAACCTCAAATGCACAGGCGTGTAAACGACTGTGTACTCAGTAAGTACAGGAACTCAGTACATCTAAAAATCACAGGAATCTCTCAGTAAAACCCTGGGGCTGCAGGTCTTTATTGAAGCTGAGCTCTCCAGCACTTGATTCAATTAATTATTCTCATTTGTGAACTAATTAAACTTTTTTGAGTTTGTTAGCCTTTTTAACTTTTTTTGAGTTTGTTAGCCTTATAGAGTGTTGGAAAACATTCAAAAATAAGGCCCAAGGGAGCCAGTATTGAGGGTCCCTAATCAGCGGAGTTTAATGCATATTGGATGGTAAAAATTCAGATTGGCAGTTTGAAATGCCAGTAAACCAATTGCCACCAATGCGACTGCGACCTATGGATAGTCCACAGGGAACTTATAATCAGCATGAATAAAAAAGCATCACGTTCGGGTTAGTGCTATTTGTGCACAAATCATAATTTTTGCAGCAAAAATGGGCATAAAAGCAGCACTGATGAACCAGCCTGGTTTATGTCCGTTCACTGTTGCAGAGAGGCAGGGTGTCAAAAAATACATGCTATTCTTATAAAAATGAAAGCAGCACAAATCCTACTTTTTGCGGCACAAAACAGCACAGAGGTAGCCCTAGCCAAACATGATTTTTAATTTTTTTTATTTGTGCTTATTGTAGGGGTGGGGGCGGCTTCACCCAGCTCATTCAGCTACCTGTCCGAGTTTCTTGTTCACCGACTCACTCACCAACTCGTTCACTCCTTTGAGTCTTTCGTTCAGATCTAACCTAGAGGCTGTCAATCGTTTGTTCACTGTAGGTGTATACGTTCAGTCTGAGGTTTAGTTTCCAGCCAATCGTATGCTTGCTTTCAGCATGCCCTTACATGCCTCACTGGCTCTCATTGGCTCTCACTGGCCATAAGCGAGGAGGGAAGCATCATACACACCATATTTCTGAGGACAAGCGAAAGAAGAAAGTGAATGTGAGTGCATAGTTACCATAAGGAACTTGTTCCCCACAAAAGTATTCACAAATGTCACACTATTACTAATACATATTAATACATATCATACATATCATAATATGTATCACTAATCCATATTGGGGCAGCATGTGGCTCAGTGTGCTAAGCCTGTGTGCCTGTGTATATATAAATATAAAAATTATACATTTTCCCAAAACACATAGAAATACTGTATAGCTGGAAAAAGCTTCTTCCTGTTACTGTTTACAGTCAATCTCTTTATAATTTATTATTTTAATAGTTTTATTACTTTCATATATTGTTTCCTTCCCTTATATCTTGTTTACTTCATATAAACTTTCATATTGTTTACTTTCTTTATATATTGTTTACTTCCTCTATATATTGTTTAATTTATTAAACTTTCATATTGTTTACTTCCTTTATATATTGTTTACTTCATATAAACTTTCATATATTGTTTACTTCTCATATATTGTTTACTTCAAATTATTTGTATTGTATTGGCTTGGGAAGTTACTAACATAATCTTGTTGTGTAACAAAATGTTGATAAAAAAAACTTTAAATTCTTTTTTTAATATATTGTGTGACAAACAGCCAATAAATCTGAAAGTACAAGGAAAATAGTGTTGTATGTATAAATCCGAATTTCACTTTGTGGATCTAATGGCATTGCGCTGGAGTGTTAAGTGGGGTTACTGCTGACAACTAGCAGGGCCCTGACAGATCAATAAGGCAGCTGGCGACCATAGTCCCATGGCTACGCCGCTATTCCCTGGGTTGGACAGAACCAATTTCTTCCACCATTAGGTGGCTTCCAACCACGTCTTGACAACGAAACATCCCAGATTTTAGCAGCTCCCTTCCTTGGCAACCAGGGACATCTTGTTGCTTCAAGCTTCATTCCTGCAATAAAACGCTGCTTTATTACGGCTGTGCAACATTGGAAATGAAATCCTTCATTGAGGAATCACTTTCAGGGGGATTGGATGGGGTGCAATACAACTTCTTTAATTCTTTCTGAGTCACTGCAAGGTGAATTTAATAATCCAGGCACATAATAACATGATGACATATCCATCACCTCATGTGGTGCGAATTATAATGGTTATAATGGTTAGGGTTTTAATGAGGAGCATTTCAGAGTGAAGAAAGTTATATTTATTTGAGATAATGTATTTAACATTGCAGAAGGTAGCATAACTAAAGAAGGGCAGCCATTTATAAAAAGTGAGTCAAACGCCATTCCTGGTGATCTAACCATTGTCCCAGCATGCTGCAGAATGCATACTCATCTGTCCTTTGAAATTATTATTTGTGAGACTATATTTGGATGCTCTTGCATTCTAATTCTTCACTACATGCACTTATCCTGACAGGCAGTCAGTAGCGGTAATGAAATTGCACACTGATGACCTGCATTTTCACAGCCTAAAAACAGCAGCAATGCAATTATATCAACAAAAGGCATCAAACGCCATCAAAGTAGTGAATATAAAACATCACATAATCAGAAACGGAACAAAAAGTCCCATGTTTTGCATAAACACAGACCTTATGTCAAACAAAATAAATCAGTAACTGACAGTAAGGAAATTATGCATGAAGGAAGTAAATACGTAGATTAAAAAACTCAAATATAGTAGGTAATACGAGGCTGAATACCTATTACGTAAACAGAGAGAACTGCATATCAAGAATGGGCACTCCATTCTGTGTGGCATTTACATTTATTTAGCAGATGCTTTTGTCCAAAGCAAACTACAATTGAAAAAGCAGAATCAGACTGTCATTGGAGCATCTGGGATTAAGGGCTTTGGTCAACACCCCCACATTGAAATCACTCCTCCAATAACAGGATTTGAACCAGAAACCTCCTGATCATAGGCAAAGAGTCCTAATTCACAGAGCCACAGGAATGTCATACGTCAAATAAGCTGCATGGTTGGTGATTAGTGTCAAAGTTAGAATGTGCTACACAGTTTGGCAGCTTACACTATGCAAAATATTACATTATGCAATCAGAAAATTATGCAATCAAAAAAATTACAATGTGGCATGCAGAATGCTTTCAAATTGGTTCCTATGTGCTCATCATATTGAGAACTCCTCATCAGTTCAGCATTCAGATGCGAATTTGGTAAAAGTCACCTGGAGTAAACACTAGAGCAAACTACATTGTTTACTGCCAGAGTTAAGCACAGTCAGAGTCTTCGTGTGCATGTCCATTTATACATAAACTTTGTAATAAAACAATGCATATTTAGTGGCAAAATTAGCTCAATAATGATAGTCTGATGCCTTTCCAAATGACCAGTGATGAAACACAGAAGAATAAGGAGTGCCGCATATCTTAACTGAGGAGTTTGCCTGGTTATTTCGATAGACCACAGTCTTTGCCACCTTCCGCAGTATAGGCTAATGGCTCATTGTCGTAAAACCCATCTCAGTTAAGGTAATCTTATTACCTGCCTAGGATGACCCAGTGATAATTACCACCCATAGGCACTATGACCCCTATGATGTGACATCTACTGTGGCCTTTAAAGGACAGAGCTGTTATCTGTCAAGGAAAATGAGAAAAGGACAAAAAAAGGTCAGAAAATGTTGTCAGTACAATCAGACGCCCCATGTGACTCTAAATTGACTGGAATAGCCTGAAAAAAAGGCATTTTCCAACCCCTCTCTAACTCCTTGCTCGTCCTGCTCACATGGACATCTAAACCAAAAGCTGCTTAATTGTAAATGATTTTAATTTTCCCTCAGTGCATGAGAATGGGAGGGGAGTTGCTGAAGGCATGCAGATGAAATCAGTTAACCTCCCCGGAGTGCACTGCTTAGAGATCAGCACAGAACCCTCTCATTTGTGTGAAATCCATCCACCAGAGGATATGGGTTTATACTAGCAGGTGCACATGCTCTTTGGAAGTTGAGGTCTTTTCATGACACGCAATATGATTTTTCAGCCGAACAGCAATAGGCCATAATGAACATGAGCATTTTGTCAATAAAGTTTGTATTACGTCAGAATTGCTATTTCACAAGCCACTAATCGATTCTTTTATTTAGGCAATTCTACGAAGTGCATCACACATTGTTCACAATGGTATAATCAGATAAACATTCAAACCATTTTTAATACTAGGCTTGTACGTAACTGTTTGCCGATTTAGATACAATGTAACTCTAACCCCATTGTTTGCTGGATAAGAGCAAAATGAATATACCCTTGTACAAAAGAGACTTTTCAGTCATTTTTATCAATTAAAGGAATGCTAGGCGTGTTTTTCCTGTCATTATCCATGCTACCAATACAAAGGATATTATTTTAAAAACAAATAAAATTAACTAATTATGAATGGAGCTAAGAAATAAAATAAATACTTGACATTAGCCATTCAAAATGGCTAAATATCTAGGGTAAAAGAAAAACTGGCTAATTTAGCCTGTGTTCAATGGATATAACTAAAACAGATAAAATAGAAAAACATTCAATGCAGTATTGATGACTGAAACAGGCTGTGAATCTGTAATAGCTTATCTGGCACTTCCTTCATATATTATATACATGAGAGGCAGGATTAGGCTGTTCTGCAGTAGATGATAGGGTTATACTGCCATCCCATGCCATTCATGGTATTGCACCTTTCACAGACCATACATTTCATCTTTGGAATGTCACACAATCTAATGACAGCCTTCTCACTTTGCCTAGTTACTTTGGGCTGTTGTGGTCCAGTGTAGGATATCAGTCAGTCATACATAAGCATAATAACTGCACCTGTAGTGTTCCAGTGGCAGAACAACTTAACTGAATGAGCAGTCCTCAGCTATAGATTTCATGAGCAGTCCTCAGTTACAGGTTTCATGAGCAGTCCTCAGTTACAGGTTTCATGAGCAGTCCTCAGGTACAGGTTTCATGAGCAGTCCTCAG
>JAODUD010000107.1:19041846-19054223 GCA_026784285.1 Stomatorhinus walkeri
CAGCATCTCGTCAAGAATTTAAATATATGTGACATTTAGAGAAAATTAAGGATGGATATACCTGGATGGGCTATGACAGGAGGGGCTATTGAGCCGAGTAGAACTCCAAATCATTATGATCAAGAGCTTGGGTTGGGCACAAACTTTACATCAAGCATTAAGAATAATGTTAGGTTTACTGGAAATTCTAACAGAGGTGGATAGATCTGGTCCAGAAAGTAAAAATCCAGACCAAAATTTTGTTTAAAACAATCAGTTGCGTGCTCTGTGACTCTATATTTTGGTTTTTTGATACAAAACCTTGGTCTGGATTTTAACTTTATGCACCTGAACTCTAAACTGGCCATAGTCTATCTGTGTATGTAAATGCATTTCACTGGACTGGCGTGTACCCCAGCATGGTGCTGTATGCTGCCCCCCCCCACGACCTTACCATGGATAACAAGTGTGAAGATGGATCTTCAGAACTGGTTACTAAGATCCTCTCTAAGCTACTGGCATGAGAGTCAGGCTGGTGGCGGGTGCTCAAGACGCTTACATGCTTTCAGAGTCATCAGGGCAGCCGTCATTTTAGCAGACTACTGAAAAATCTGTACATTAGGAAGAGGCCTCATCAAACTCATCATATGAGGAAAAAGTCTTTGATGGTGCTCAATATGAGTTACTATCCAGATTTGGTTCTGGTAAGAACTTCTGTAAATGGATACAAATAGTTCTCACAGATCACAAGGCAGAAATTCTTTCTAATAATATAACACCCAAACCATTTATTATCCCGCTTCTACAGGACAGCTTTTTTTTTGCCAATTTTTATCATTTTTATCTGCACAGTTCTATTCCTATATTGGTGTTTCGAACTGCACATTTCATAGTATTTTCCAAGTACCAGAGAGATTACTCCACCAGAATCTAAAGAACTGACAAGTCCACTGAAAGGTTTCCAGTCTTGGGGACATAGTTTGGAAAAAACCCTTACAATTTTAATGCCATCTGAAGAACTTCAAGTGAAACCTGACATTTCTGAAAGCACTTTTTCCTAAAGTATTCCCAACTGAGAAGCTTTACAGCAGCAACAAAGCAACTTTTCACCAAGCTAAACTACCTCAGCTGGAGACATGTTAAGAGAAAGGTGTCTATAGATCTATAGAACAGACTATATAATGCACTAGTTTATATAATGGACTGGCCTATATAATGGACCGGGTCTAGAGAATCAGCAGAGATTAACCTACAAACTTACAGAGAAGACCTGGAAAAAAAACAACTCGGTTGCTGGTTCAGGTGAAGCCTTCAACCAATTTCTTAAGTCTCAAGTATACGATATATTATATAAGGGCAATTTCATGCAAAGGTCCATTTAATGTCACATCCATTACGTTGATGTGTAAATCAATATATGAAGGATTGACGATTTGTTTATATTCAACCTAAGAGGTTACATGAAAAGATATGCAGACTGATTCATTGATACAGTCTGTCCATGCTCTTGGCAGACATTCTGTTTGCCAATGTCACACCCATAAGGCTAGAATTACCTACAATATGTCTACGTTATAATACATATATGCATCTGCTAAAGTCTAGGTCGAGGAGTGACAAAGTGAGATTTGAGAAAAAGTCAAGAAATGTTGAGGGAGTCTACATGCCAGGTGATAGGAACAAGACTATCTCCATCCAAAGGTGTTTATTTAAAGGGTGTATTGAGGAACTCCTTCATAGCAAACCACAAACCCTGGTGGATATGTGTATATTGCAAACAAAACACTTGACAGTTCTCATATGGAAGGAAAAAAATAGACTTTGAATGACCATTGGTTAAAATGAAATGTGTTTTTGCCTCCCTGTGGAAATATAAGGAAACAAATACCACTATGACAGAATAATTAATCACAGTAATAATTATGATATTTATTTTTTTTTTTAAATACCGCAACCGACCTGAGAGGTAAGAAGGCGGTATGCGGTAATTATTAATCCACTCCTTTCCAGAGTCTTGATCTTTCTCAGAGATACTTTTGGTCACTCAGCTTTAGCAGAGATGAATTATATATTAAGTTGTCAATAACTCCCATAATTCCCAAATCAAAAAATATTTTTAAAATAATTATCAGTTTTTCCGCTCTTTACGACTATGGTTCATGTTTTCAGAAATGGACTTAATTTTTAAAGACCTGGGAAACAGGTCCAAAGATGCTCAGGAAAACAGCTTAACAGACAATAATGACGTCTTCAAAGTTGCCAAGCCTAAACATAGTGTAAGAAAAGAGAGCATTGCCCACACCTAGAATATATGGTAAACAGCCTTACAGACATCTGAACTAAATAAACTGCTCCTACTAGAATTTTCAGTAGTTCACCTACATCTATAAGAAATTTGAGAAACTGTTACTAGGCCCTCTGTAAATGAATACAAAAAATCAATACAATTTGTGGCCTAGTGAAGTTTGATAGCAATACATGCGTTAAACAGCATCCTTTTAATAAATTGGCATTTATTTACTTTACAATATTACATTTAGGGTTGCGGGGGGGTTTGGAACTTATCGCAAATTGGACAAGCAGTTACAGAAAGAGGATGGATGGATTATTACATTTAACAATAAAAACTGAAAAAGTCAAAGAAAGATCACAGTACTGTTCACAACTTCAGAGCATTCCAAGAAGGTTAAACCCGGCAAATTGCTACCAACCAAGATGGGATCGTGCAGCAAAAGACAAACAAACAGAACTGATTTTCTGCAGCAAAGTCAGTAATCTAAGATATACAATACACACAATAACACAAAGACTTCCAAACTGATACATGCTGCGACCCTCCTTGTACACTCACAATAGGTCGTTATCAAGAACAATCTCTCACATCCTTGGCAAATATGGAAATCTTTTCATTTGTGCTGTAAGAGCATATTGCATTGGTCACAGTACTGATAAACCACAACCAGAAGAAAGAAACAACGGTTCACTATCAATTTTCCTGCATTACTATAAACCACCTACCATTCAACACATCAGACAAAGATCTCAGATCAATGTGGAATTTATTTGATAGAAGACTCACCTTCTAAAAAGGAAAATCCAAAGACGACCAAAGTCCTGGCCGTCATTTAATGCATAACTGATATCTAGTCCTAAACTGGTCCATTTCTTGGTCCTACAGAACATTCTGTTGCTTCAGAAATGGTCTTCATGTGACTGTGCTATAACTCAGCATAGCTGCACAGCTGCTGTCTGTCCTAGTCAAAGCATTACTAGAATGTCACCTGAATTCCAAAAGGGGCTTGCGGGGATTATTCATGAAGGGATTGGACAATGAAGTACGTTCAAATCACCTCTGGCACAGTCCTACCTGCACATCAGTTCAAACTGGAACTGGGGCAAAGATTCAGTATTATTTGTCAAGAAAAGTTAAGGAAAAGATAAAGTCAGTGGTATGTCCTATGTGCCTGGGTCTGCAGCTTGGCAGGATGGACAGCATTATGTACAGTGAGCACACCTAGGTGGAACAGGCAAAGTAGTGGCCACCTCAGACCCATAGCTTGGGTCCTCTGCCAAGCCCCAAAGGTGATTTTAATCATAGGAGGAATATGAAATAGGTGAATACTTCCACACCACGAGAGCCTGTCTGCACACTGTGCCTTGTCAGAATCCTTACAGGCCTGATATCAGTAACTGCCCAATCCGGGACTGAAGGGATGTTGGATGAATCACGGCTGCTGTGTGCCTTTGGCTGGCCTGGAGTGGTCACAGTCGGATTTCAAAGTCTGAACGGAGATTAATTAGTCATAGCCCCTGGAGTCTTTCTTTATCAGCAGGTTTTTTTCCCCCTTCTTCCTCAATAGACTGCAAGACACTGAGCAAACATGTGCTGGGTGCTGGGCTAGCCGTCAAGGCCAAAATACACAATGAGAATAAGAACAATCGTTAGCAAGAGCAAAAAACTAGTTCTCCTTTATAAAATAAAACAAAGGCTTCAAAGACTATGCTCCCTTGGTCATCCTGGAATTGGTAAAATCAAAATAGTTCACAATTTACTTCAGCTCTGCAGGGGATATTTAACATGTAGCTAAAACACAATACCAAGATACAAGAATCATTCAATGGCACACAATTGCAGGCACACAAACCCCCTCCCTTACAGAACTTCTGTAAAGTCTACTGCATCTAAAATAGCACTCGCAAATCAATCTATTTTTTTTCTCTCTTCCAGTACATTGAAACGGAACATGAAGGTCTTTGCAAAGCCAGTATCACTCTAGGCCGTGCGTTGTGTTTTATTTATTTATTTATTTTGACAAAAAAGATAACTGAACAAAATGAGGAATTTAACAGCCTGCAGACCTCATCCTCATCCACCCATGGTCAGTAGGGTTTGCAAGACACTGATACAACAACTGCAACCAGAGGTGTAAAAGCCCATAGCCATTTTTGGAGGTGTCCTGTAGTTAGAGATAAGAAAACAGGACATGCATTGTTAATGAGAATGACACGATGCACTATTTAAGACAAGACCTTCCAGAGAAGCCTTTGCATCTCCAGAATACACTAATCTCCTCTTTACATAAAGGATGACAACTGCCCACACCCCAGTCATCAACCAACATGATTCAGCTTTCCATAAGTAATGCTACTTTCAGCTTGGTAACAGTGTAACCTGCTTCCCAGGAAAGACATAATCTATAGTATCTAAGCAACAAGAAAGAAAAGCAAAAAATAAAAATTACACTACACAAACATCTGCAACTCCACCAGGACACAAAACTAGTTTAAGCACTTGAACTAAATTCATCAACTAAAGGTTTATATAGAAGATGCTAAAAAACCTGACATTTAATACGGAGAACCAGACACATGCCTGCTATCTAGGCACATCCACAATAAAATGCAGACGAGTCAGGCAAGAGTTGAGTCGAGTTGGTTTAAGTCTTAGCTTTCAACGGGACAAGCTATTTACAATACATAATTTGTCAGGAGTGACACATATTTCCCAAGTATTCCCTACATTGTTCAGTTTACAAGTATCAAGTAACCAATAGGTATTGTGTCAGTGGCTCTTTCGGTGTATAAATGTTTTGATAAGGAAGAGACGTCTTTACCGTACTGGTAGTCTATCATCTACAATGCCCAAAGACAGTAACATTAATTTACTTTTCAAACGAAATTAACTGCTTTTATCTGGGACATTTCATCCAGAAGCAGTTGACACATAAATGAACGCTGCCTTGGTAAAACATTATTTGTCACATTAAAATTTTAAAACGATATTTACCTATTTTAATGGAATGCAAGGTAGGCTACATGGTTTTCAATATTACAATTTTTCGAATCATAATTTGACATAAACGTAGAAAATAAACAGTGTTTATAAAATAAGCACCATATGCCCCACCAACTGGCAAAATAATAAGCTCGCCGTGTAAATACGCCGCTACATGGTATCAGGAAACATGCCCGGAACAGTTCGCATCGAAGGAAAAACGTGACATCTCAATGAATGAAATAAAAAGATACACAGTAACCCGTATTTGTTTATCTAGCTAATCTTTGTTAACAGCATTGCAGTTTTGTGCGTGTCTTTGGGGGGGAAGTATCGCTAGAGATTACTTTTAGTAGTACACGTATTATTTCAAATGCTGTCACATCTGCAGATTGACATCTTCTTTTGGCTATCCAACTGTCTATTCGATTTCGACATGTAAGGTTGATGTAACAAATCCACTTACCCGATACGGTAGGAGCCTCGTCATGTTCTCATTCACAGAAGCAGCCGGAGGGTGAGATCGCTTTCAAACGCCACTAAGACTCTTCACTAATCAGCATATACTTTACCTGCCAACCGGAGCCTGTTTGTACACTTAGCTGCATTGCTAAATATCTAGCTAGCCTTCTAATTCACACACACCAAACCCCTGACACCAGCATGGTAGCCATACTAACATTTCCAGGGCGAACTAACGAGTTCTCCCAAAAACGTGCGCGAGTAGTCTGATGTGCATTCGCCCGTAAAGGCACCATGCTAACGTCACCAGTGAGGCTCGGTGTGCATCGCAAGTTCACTGACTACTGACTGGTCGAGTAGCAAAACAACAGCAGAAATGCATGATCGGGAGCAGCCCGAGGTATCACTTGCGTATCCCAGAATGCAAAGTTTACGTCCCTGAATGCTAGAATGCTGCTTAGAATGGTCGGCGATTAATGTATCAGACAGTGTCTTGTTACCTACTTTCGTGGTATATAGCTACAGTACAGTTTTTCCATCGCCCTTCACACTCGTTTCGTCCTACCCGGGTGCCGCCGGCGCTGCGATCGTAAGTATGCGGGTGGAGGGTTTGCCTGCTATTTTTCTCTCCCCTCTCTGTGCATCATCACATTCCCGTCTCCGGCCACGGTTTCCCCATCCTTTACTAGACTACAAAAAATGCCTACCAATATAACCGAACAGCAGTAGTGGTTTCTAAGCTGTATTTTAACTGTTTTTTTTTAGCTGTATGTTAAACAGATTTTTTTCTTTCTGTGTCTTGAGTCCATGTCTCAATATGTCGCGTTGATATGTTAGTACTGTTTCTTGCACTACGACCAACGAGATTTTATGTCAGTGTATCATCATTGAATGATGCGGATGAAGGTGACAATAGCAAAACTTTAACTTGACTTTGACTAGTCGAGCAGGGACAGAAAAATCGCCTTGAATGATATGTTGACGTTTCGTGAAAAACATGTTTTTATATATTTTTTTCTTCACCACTGGCAATAACCTAAAGGTGGCGTACAGTCCCCATGCATGTCATTGACAAAACTGAACAGCTTGTGTCATGTCAGGGTGATTATTCTGGCAATTAAAATGGAACTTCACAGTACTGTATGTTCAGGTGCATGAAGTGAAGGTAAGACCAAAATAGTTACAGCTGTTCTAAAAAAATTTAATGACTTTGTGGACCTTTGTGGACCTTTTCTGGCTTTATCACATGGTATCTATACTTTTTAGTATTGAGAATTATGTATAGTATATATCTAGTTGTCAAAAAATATTGATTTATTTGGGAACAAAGTGCTAAATAAATTATCTTAAGTGGAGAGTGCCTACCTTTATAACCATCTTAGGATGAAGTCCAGTCCAAGAGAGTAATCCTCACATTTTAATATCCCTTAAAAAGCACTTAGGATCTTCAAATCAACTAACAAATGAATAAATATTCAGAGAAATAGGATATTGCCAATAAAATTATTTCCATCCTTGGTTGAAAAAACTGAAAGACTAACTGCTAAAGTTTCACTAAGTGACCTACGCAATATGGGTTTGAATCCCACCTGGGTCAGGCATTACATTGTTGGGCAGCAGTGTGTGGTACTTCTGATTAGAAGGTCGCTGGTTTGAATCCCACAGTTTTCAGAATGATGGCACCATTGGGCCTTTGAACTGAACACTCCCAGTTGTTCCAGGAACTGTCCAACCCTGTTTTGACAAAAAAAATGTCTCTCTTTGGATAAATGTTTCGATTTTTGTACGTAATATCTAAATACTGCTATTTTTAAATTTACCATAGAATCTAAAAAAAGACCAACAGACTTTACAGTCAAATCATTTCCATAGATTAAAAAAAAAAACATTTTTAATAATATCTGCATCTTGTGTACAAAATGGATGTTTTACAGTATGAATCTGCATGTGTCATTACAAGGAGGACTGCATGATATGAGAGTTTGAAGGTTGCTGGAATCTAAACAGTTTTAACTCTAAGCATTAAGGTTTGCAGCCTGAATTTAGCAAAATTAGCTTTATATATCACTCCTAACGGGAGATTCAGCAGAATTATATATGGTCTAATCAGAGAGCAATGAAGACGCTCTTGGCACCGATGAATTGTGCCTGCTATTATGCTATTATGAGCCACTCGAACTCCTGACCTTCCTCCGGCGATCTTTACCTGCATTTCAGGATGAATTGTGCCTGCTACTATTTCTCTTAAATCACACCGTCTTGAATTATTCAGTTTAATTCAGTTCAATTAAATTAATTTTGTATAGTGCCTTTCACAACACAGTCACCCTAAGGCACATGACATGAGTATGTGGCAATCCATTACTATATCATTTATTGAAAATGGTGCATGAAACAGGGAAAAGAGAACGGGGAACGAAGGAGTCAGAACACTGTGACGGACAGGAACCAAACACTCCCAAGTAATAGAAAAACATCTGGGGGTCCAAAGGTGATTGCCCCCCCCCCAGGCATGCTCTGACATTATTGAATACAAAGAAAATTAGCTTGCTTTAATAGTTTATTAACAAGATGTAAACTATTATTATATTATTTCACAAGATATATGGCCATAATAAACTATGCCCATAGTCACTGCAGTGAACCATTCACACTATTCACATTTATAAAAAAAAAACCTATATGTGGATTCTCAATGATTGAATGTTGCTAGGATCATGTAAAGCAAACAGAGGGTCCATATCATCTCAAAAACCCCAGAACAAAGACTGAAAAGACCAAGTTCAACAGGATGTTTTGTTGCCAGATGTGTAAACCCAGTATCCCAAATATTACCCATTTCAACAAAGGGTTAATCGCCCTCCCCTGTTTGAAACATCAGCCACCATATCATCCCTTGCATTCCATGAATTGCAGCTCAAAATACACTCATGACTCATAAGCCTTTTACCAGTGGCCCATAATAGCCTATCATAATGATTACATGCATGGTTACAGCAATGGCTGTCAAGATGTTTTCCCTGGTCTATTTGCATAAATATCCAGGCCCTAATCAAGGTAAGGAGCAAGACCGATGTCTCCAATGCAGCTCATGTTGCTTTCCCCCGATGCATAGTGTATCGGCAGATATGACTTCCTGCAAATAGTGATGATTGTAAGAAGTTTAGAGAATCATTATATTAGTATTGCTTAATATCTCATAGATTATTACAGGAGGGGTGGCATGGTGGTGCAGTGGTTAGCACTGTTGCCTCACACCTCTGGGACCAGGGTTCGAATTTCTGCCTGGGTTCCATGTGTGTGGAGTTTGCATGTTCTCCCTGTGTCGTCGTGGGGTTTCCTCTGGGTGCTCCGGTTTCCCCCCACAGTCCAAAGGCTGAGGCTAATTGGAGTTACTAAATTGTGCCCTGCGATGGGCTGGCCCCCTGTCCAGGGTTGTTCCCTGCCTCGTGCCCATTGCTTCCGGGTAGGCTCCAGACCCCTCACAACCCAGTAGAATAAGTGGGTATAGATAATGGATGGATGGATTATTACAGGAAAATCCAATGTGAGTACGCTGTCTATATGGTGCAGCATGTGCATTGTGAGTTATGAAAATAACCCAGTTTTCTGATGGATCATTATCTTGTCAGATATTGAAAGGCTTTTCTACGTGTCCATCCTGTAAGTCTTGTTTGTTTTTGTCCATGTCTGTCCATCTACTTCCCAACATTTTATCCAATACAGGGTTGCTGCTTTCAGATTTGCATAGTTTTGTTGTTCATATCACTGTAATTGAGTTTTTTTCACAAGAGTACTGCTGACATTATAAATATCATAAACACTTGTTAAAAATAAATAACGATAATTGCTTTGCAAGTAAATTTTACAAAAATTTTGCACCTCTCTGATCCTTAGTTTGTTTAAAGACTGAAATTGCAGTGGTGCAGCAGTGATTGTGGAAGAGTCATTGATGCGTTATCAGTGGCCGAGGTTGATTGTGGCCTGACTAAAGAGCATGGGTGAAACAAGCAACAACTACCTACTTGGATGCTATTATGAGCCACTCGAACTCCTGACCTTCCTCCGGCGATCTTTACCTGCATTTCAGGACCGTAGTTGAGGATAGGAATTGGCAAACCTTAAACCTCATTTGACTGCTTTTTCACCACCACCAGGCTAAGGCAAGCCTGAAATGGTCACTTGACACCATCTTGTGGTGAAAGGTGGGCGGTGGCAAGCCCACAGAGGCACCAAGATTGGACAGCTGGGGACCAGGTGAATCAGGCCTTGACAAAGGACCCAAGCTTTGGGAGAACATTTCCCAATCCCTAACTACCAGAATTAGACTTGATCGAATTATTGACTGAATGAATCATGCAATATAAATGACATAATTTTATTATAATATTGGATTAATAAGACTTTTTTTTAAATAACCTTAGACCTGATCATGACGTGACAGAATATCTATAGTGATCAGGTGTGTTGGTAAGTTTATCCATAAGATTCTTGATAAAAATGAATATGATTAACAGATTAAACTGAACTTCACTGTTAATATCTTTCTGACTACATTTGGAATTGTTCAAACAAGCCTAATTAAAAATTCAAGCTAATGTAATGCAGCGTGTACAGCAGCTTACCCCTAATTCAGCAGAACATAACACTCCGAAAGACAGCGAGTGTTCCACTTGTTCCTGCTCTTGGAATTACAATGAAAAGGTACTTTTGCCTGTTCTGATGGACTTCACAAAACCATTTCTTGACAGATTTATTTAAAAAAAAAAAATCTTTTTTTCTTTACAAAAACTCTCCTGCAAAAGAAGCTTCAATGAAAACAACACTGACAAATGCAAAAACAAAAATGTACAAAAACAAAGCACCAATACTATAGCCTGTACAAACAGTGGCGTTAGCAAGATACAAATATAGTGGTTTGAAGAAATTGTGACTTCTGTATGAACAATATAATAAGCAGCCATATATTAAAAAAAACAGGTTCTTCCTAAAAGCCCCCAGATGGCAGTTGTGCTGGCCATGAAAGGCCATTATGACCACCCCCTTGTACCCTTAGGTCGAGGAAGATCTGTTGCGATTGATCTCCCAGTATCTCTGCAGTCTAGCTCGGTCGTCCTGCCGGAGGCCCCAATTATAGACAGTGACGTTTTTGCTTCTGCAGTGCATGTCATTCATTTCAGACATAGCAGGAGGCTGCCTGGCTTCCTGGATCCCGGCTCCACCCAACAATGCGGTTACAGTCACACTGTGGTCGGCAGGCCTGGGAAATGGGTTACCACAACCAGACCTTTCCTTTTGGTCCTGAATATTGAAGCTCCAAGTGTTGGGACTCACACCGGTGCCGCAGATCAAGCCAGAAAAGTCAGCGCGAGGAGATATCGAGGTAGGAGTGGCCCTGTCTGGCCATGGCGATGCCGAGTGGACAAAGTTTTGGTAGACATCGGGGTCGGTGCCTAGGTGTGCGGCCATGCTGCCGCCCACTTCCTGTTGTAAACTGCCGGGTAATGCCAAGTCTTTATGCTGGCAGGTGGCCTCCTTCAGAAGATCAGGTTGGCCAGTTTCTGGAGCCTCCAGGTCAGGGTAGGGCAGTTGAAAATGGTCCATTTCGGATGGTGGATGCATGAGCTCGGTCATTTCATCAAGAATTGGGCCAGCGAGTCGTCCGGTACCCAGGGAGACCTCTTCTGATTTTAAAGGCATGTCCTCCATGACATTCGTCCCACCATCTGCAACATGTGAAAACAATGAAAATGAAAGATGCTTTATTTGCCATTTGCACAAATGGGACTATGGGAATAAATACTGCTGCTTCTTTTCGCAAATCCCATCTTCTCTCCTTCCAAAACATGCACACATATGCAGTTTACAGTTAAGTTTCAGGTCCGAGCACAGGGTCAGCAATCTATCTGGCACCCCTAGAATATTTCAGGAGGTTAAGGTCCTTACTCAAGGGCTTAACGGCAATCTGATTATTCTGCTCAGGATGGGGATCTGAACCACCAACCTCCCGATTATAGGCACAGAACCTGCACTAGCCTGCAGAACCACACCCTGCCCCAAACAGTGGATTTGAGAAACAGCAAAAACAACCCAGAAAACATGAAGTAACCCAAAGCTCCATATAGCTGAAATCTGATCAGAAGTGTTACGTTGCAAGGCATATATAGAATGACATAAAATTAATAATAATAATAATGATGATGATCAATGTAAGCAAAAGAAAAAGCATAACAAGTTTACTTTTAAAATGTGCAGGATAGAAATCCCCCCTATTACAAACCTGTGCACAGAGTTAGAGGATTGCCGTCTACACTGGTATCTATTAGCCAAGGTAAGCAGTCCATGAAGTCAGTCATGCTGGCGGTCATTATACCGTTGTCAGAATAGTGGGGAGACAGATCCAGCCGTCTTTCTCCTGGGGGAAAATACAAGAAGAATAACTTGATACACATTTAAAAAGTAGAAATTTACATCTTTTTTATACTATATAATAATAATATCAATCAATCCTTTATTGTCCCCGTGGGGGAAATTCCTTTTAGAGGAATTTGTAGAGCAAGCTGTCCGCAAGAGGCAGCCACCCGTAGCGGCGCCCAGGGAGCTGGGGGGTCAAGGGCCTTGCTCAAGGACCCGCAGACAGGCTGAGGCTGGGTTTGAACCG
>JAODUD010000107.1:19063661-19076378 GCA_026784285.1 Stomatorhinus walkeri
TTTTTATCATTCTTGAACAGAACATGGTAACACAAATGAAGTTGCTGGTGAAATTAGTATTTTACAGCAGTATATACTTAGAAATACTGACTGGGTCAATTGACCCAGTCAGTCTTTCTAGTGTTCAAAAATGGCCTACTTAACATAATAAGCATTGCAGAAGTATTTATTTAGCAGAAGCACTTTTGTCCTAAGCAATATACAAGTGAAAATCAGAGCGCAGAGTCAGGCAGAGTCCTTGGGGGCATTTGGGTTAAGGGCTCAAGGACAGAACGGTGAAATCGCACTGCCAACCATAGGATTTGACCCAGCAACCTTCCTAACCCACAAATGCATGTTATATTTGCAAGTATTGCTAAATTAATAGTAGTAACCTCTTTTCTGCTCTACCTCAATGGAAACACCCGAGTATAAACTGTTGAACACTGGAATATTAATTCACCTACATAGCAAAGCTAGTTAGAGTTGTCTTTGTGAACTTTGTAAAAACATTATCAACAAAACCTTGACTGATAGACATGCCTTGTTGTAGCTTCAGCAATGGATCTTATAGAGTAACTAAACATCTGAAATATAAATCCCCAACCCACATTCAAGTTTCACTGTTGAGGACGGTTTACCTTGAGTACTTTAAAAATAATAATCTCCCCAGTTGCACCAATGTCGAAAGGATTGATTTGCAGCAGATCTGAATATCTGGACAGGTAAACACCTACAAAGTAAATATTACCACTTATTTTAGTAATGACACATACGCACCTGAGAGCTGCGTGTACAACAGTGATTAAATGCCAAACGTTAACCAACTTCGCAGGAAACCCAGATTTCTGGATGTTAACCTACACTCACAATGCTATAGGCCCCACAAGTAGACAGAGGTGCGCACACACCTTTAGTTGGGTCTCCCAGGGCGGTGTTCCGTGTGTGTCCCACTGACAGGCCTTTCTCACACACCTCCTGAAGCTAAAAGCATCAAAGCACCACAGAATGGTTAGAGCTACACAAAGTACCAAGACAGCTGTGAACCGCCTTGTCATTTCTTAGTTAGCATTAACGCAACTAGCGCCAATCTCTCTCCCCAGTGGTCCCACCTTATAGCAGTCTGACAGCAGGAAGCTGTAGGATTCCAAAAGCTCACTCTCTGTCCGGCCATTCTGCTTCAGCTCCTTCCTCTTCTCCACAAACTGCCATTTTGGAAACATTCATGATATACCAATAAGCGACAGGACAATCGGCATGAGTCATGCTAATTAGCTCTGAAAATAGCTCAAATCACAAGTGTTTGCAAAAGCAAAGCCATGCCATAGTCTTAATTAACATGCAAACATGCGTCGATTCAAGCAATTGCACAACTGCTTCCAAATGCTGGGAAGGGGGGCGGGCTCCTTACATTGTTTACCAGCAGATCACTGTGGACAAGTTGAGCCTTAGCATAGACAAAGGTACCAGCAGAAGAGGACTGCAGGCAAGAGCAGGAAAGAATCTTTAGGATATCCTCAAACTCCCTCGAGTCCGGGGACAGGTGCTGGAACAATGCTGCAGAAAGAGGTGGAGAGGCCGTGTTAGTTACGCAAATATGATATTAATTCCAGATTATGGTATCATTTCCTAGTTACACTACATCTATAGTTCTGTAATCAGCTATTCCTGCTTTGGAATTAAGATCACCCATGTAAAACGTAAATTATTGCTCAGTTATGTAAAACAATTGCAGTATTTGGTACTCTTTGCGTGATTTTTTTGTAGGAGCCAATTTATTAACAACGAGAGGCATAGTGTTTGCAACTTCTTTAAGCTATATCTTGCTTTCCAAATGTCTGCTGCATAGATGCATGAACCACAAGAATAATAAAAAAAAATACATAGAGCAAGTTGCTCCAAACCACATCCTGTGGACGAGGCCTACATTCAACACAGCACTACAGTCAACTAGGCAACTTTTTAATAGCTGGGTTTTAAATATAATCATTACGAAAAAAAAAATCAAAGAACACATAAAGCTAGAAGAAAACATAAGTTTATGTTTCTAGTGATCTTGCTATCCACAGACAGGAAACCAGTCTGTTAAGTGAGGAACACAGCTGTTAAGCTTATATGCAAACTACACCATGAAAGTCAACCTTCTCAGCTCACACTCCATGGGCCTGTACCACAAAGTGAGATTAGTTGGTTAGCTGGAGAACTTGTGAAATGCAAGGTAGCCCAATTTAAACAGACTTTGTCTTCATTCACTTACATTCAGCTCAGACTACCTTAAATCCATCAAGTTATCGTTCTAACCCAAAAATCTAGCTTTGTGATACAGGCTCCATGTCTGAACTGGGTAGTTTTCACATTGTTGAATTGGTCACACAACAGGTATTAAATATCAAAATGAAAGTGACGACTTAACGGCCACAGAATGGCCATCTGAAGCACATGTTCTGTTTGCAAGCCTTCCCACAAGCAATTGGATACAAAGGTACAGGAGATCGTTTGGTATGATAGCACTTTTTCAGGACCTTCTTAACTAAGACATTCTTGATAAAATCAGCGTTTTCTTTTTAAAAAAAAGTGCACAATAAACAAGATGAGCAAAAATGGTAATTTATATTAGGAAATACATTTAAATTAACACTGATCCAAAAATTCCAGACTAGACTTATTATTGAGCGTCATTTCAAGTTATAGTTCCAAACTGCCATTAAAACAGAGGTTAGCCAGTGGCTAAATAAAGTTATGCAATTTGTAACCCAAGCCACATCTGCTGCTTCAATCACTTTCTTAAAGAAGGTATTTCCCAAAGAGATGGGCTCCTTGAGCTGTGGCGAATTTGGACACCAATCCAGTGTCAGGTTTATTAATGTTTTGGGGCGGTCTCTAAGCAGCATAGGCTGCAGGATGTAGTGAAACTTTTAAACAAAAACTGATGATTGATACTTGACTTGTACATTTTACAGATGTAAACATGAAGGCCAAACAATGATGCAAGTGAGCAATACAGGCACGTAGCCACATAGTAAAATGATGGGTTTGGCACTGCCGAATTTGTCTTTGGTACTGGTCAGGCATGATGCTAGGTAATAAAATTACGATTGTGAAAGTCCTCGAAACTTGCATCACCTCCCATTGCATAAAGATCTGCAGAGGTAGACCTATTGGTAGGGTTGCTGGACCCCCGCAAAATATATTTCTAGCTACTGTTCTGGAAAAATATGTATATATGCTGATCACAGTACAAATCAACATTTTACACTTGCTTCTGAAGCAGCAAAAATATTAATTACTCTTGTAATGTTTGTGGAATGTGTTTGCAGTAGGAATGTTTGCGGAAAAATATTTGTAGGCATGATTGTCAATTTTCTGTGCTCAGCATTTAGATTAACAAATTTCGGCCATGTAAATGAGGCAGATTATTAAAGTTTCAGTTAAGATTTTCAGACCACAATTTTACCGACTTACAATTTAACACAATTTCGTTGTGGCATCGTCTCAATTAGTCGGTAATTCATATTATATACAGTATGACTGAACTAAAAGGTCCTTACGTTTCAAATTGTATGCACCTCCAAAATATCAAACAGCTCTCCGTTCTATTGGTTCAAGTCTTCTTGTAATCGTTCTGATTCTAACGAATCAGACCATCTGATATCAGGCCGAGTCAATACTGTGATTCACAGCATGCCATTAATAAGCTCATGACTCAGTTCCAGCATCATTTTTGTATCTCTGAGTAGGTTTTCATTATGAAACAGCTGTGGAGACACAGTTTCCACTTGTCTCAAGTAAAACCCCTATAGACTGACGCACAGCAGTACCACATGTGTGCGTGACCTCCAGTACCCCAAAGGCTTCCCTTGGTTTCCGTCTCCACAGTTATAAGTCAGCAGCACACCATGCAGATGACTATCACTGTGAAGACATCCTTAGCCAAGGAAAGTCCACCTTGAAAATATGATGGGGGATGTTTCACCCTCCGTGAAGGTACATAAATATGTACCATTAAGTTCTTATGTGGCGATTCACATAATAAAATAATTATAGACTGTAGCCAGCAACCCAGAAGTAGTTACTGGTTTAAGTACCTATGTGAGACTTTTCTCCCACTACAGGTTCAAAGTCTTATTAATCTGGCTTTTTTATGAATCCTGCATTCAATGTCATGTCTTTTAAAACAAGGTCCTCTGCAGTTAACATTGTTTAACTGCATGATTTAAAATGGAAACGGAGAGCAAGCATGATCTGTGCTCTCACCATTTTCAGGTACTTTGCTTGTTGCCTTGGAAAAATGGCAAATGTAGAGTAAAGGGGGAGGCATTGTTTCAATCATCCGTAACCTCTTTTAAAAATCTTGAGGTTTCTTTATGAAATTCATAGTTTTCATCGCATTCGAAGTCTTCATGTGGTTCAGTGAAATAAAGGCGCCCAAACTGCGATCCAAATCACGTGGCTTTCTCTTTCCTCGAGCTGCCCGCTGAATGTCAGCTTATAAAACTTACCTAAAACGCTCAGTTTCATTTGCACGGTGCATCATAGAATAAGACATCGGCGCTCACGTTCATAAATTACTCTCTGCTGTTGGGTCAGCCAGTTAAGAAAATGAAATACTTAGCCGGGCAAAAAAATATATCTCCCTCTTGCATGCAGGAAATAATACGTGGGAAATAACAGCCAGTTTAGCAGCAATGTGCGGTCACAACCTTTTTTTTCTTTGTTCTTCCTCGGAATGTGGAAATTTCGGCGTGGCGCCTCTTCTGCAGGATTCACAAACATCTTCTGGCAACCTCTGCTGGGATCCAGCTCCAGCTCCCAGAGAGCACGCCCTTCCGCGACATCTGCACGGGATAACGGCGCCTCGTACGCGGTCTCCTCGCCATCTTTGTTGCGCGTAACGGCAGCGCTGGCTGCCAGCGGCAGGTCTGAAATGCCGGGACTCTCCACGGAGCCGCCCACGGCAGTGGTCCTGCAGTTTCCTTCGCCGTCTACTCCGTCCATTCCAAGTTTACTGGTCGATATGTGCGCGGCAAAATATACATGTCAGACTCGGGAGGACGACGTGAGTGTGGCCTCGCTATTACCAAGACGCCAGTCCACCTTCACCCTACCTCCGCCATTCTATTTCTGACGCGTTCGCCCTTCGTACTACCGCATTAGGAACAAGCGCCCCCTATATGCCATGGGGTGTTAATGCAAACTGCTTTGATACGTTTCTTTTTCCCGTGTTGGCCGCAGCTTTTGGAACGTCATTAAGAGCGTAGTGGTGATCAGTCATGATAAGTTACCTACAAATCATGAAATTCAAACCAATAAAACTTAATTAATAAAATTCTTAACTATATCCGTGTTTCTTTGAACAAGTGTGTGAGTTTTAAACGAGGCAAATTGGATATTAGTTACTGATATCTACCAGTCGATATAAGGTACAGTGTATTTAATATTACGCCATTAGCATTGCCATACACTGTAGTGTATCAACAACGTTTTGGTCAGACGTTGCTAATCTTATTTTAAATAATCACTCGTATAAGTTATATAAAACATACATATTTATATGGGTAATGTTATTATTTATTTGAAATACGTTAATTTTGCTTTGTAAATATTACGTCCAAAGAAAGTATTACTGTGGGCCTGCTTTTCAACGTTTTGTTTTGTAAATCAGGAACTTTTTGAAATCTTTCCGCTGTTTAAAAAGCAGTAAACCCTTCGTTTCTCTGAGATTACAGGGGAAGATTCTTAATGTTATTCTATCGCCTACATTTAATGTCTGTTCTTTGATGTACCTTTCACTGTACGTGTCACCCTTAGTTTAAGCAGTTTGATATTTAAGAAGTTTTTTATACCCATTTAGCGGCTTTTTCCCTCAAGTTTGAGTCACTATCAAATGCTTATTTATAAACAAATTCCTGTGTGATTTGACGTCTGCGCATGTGCGGGAGAGGGAACCCGACAACAAAGATGTACTCTTAAACATTACAACAAAAGTAATGTTAAATGATCTCTTAACATAATCCTTGTGGTAAAAATGACATTACCCACTAACTCAAACAACACACACTCTAAAGAGTTCTGCTGCTAAGACAACTGATTCAAAGGTGGAAGGGGAGAGGATGGGGAAAAAATTCGGCGGGACTAACTGATTATTCGAGGAGGAATTTCGTTTTTATTCAATACGCAAAACCTTATGGCTGTGCAATAATATAATATGCCTTTCCAGTCTAAGTTTTCGTTCTATTTTTCGTGCAGCCACTAGATGGCACTGTTTTCTTTGTAATGAATTTCCTGTGCCATAAAGTGCTTCTCCGCTGGTCCAGGGCAGGGTCACAGTGTGCCTGGATCCCGTCCCAGAAAGCACAGCGCGCAAGGTGGGGGAAACACAGGGCATCCATGCCATGAAAACATAAATATCTGAACCTGAGCAAAAACTATAAATACTCCCTGACTTCCTATCTAATATTACATACAGGTATTCAAGCAGAAATGTTAGTGGGGGATAAAACATAGGAAGGAGACATGACAGTACATGGAAACAGGGAGGATGGACTCTAGGGTAAATTAGCAAACAAAAACATCCAGGATCTTCTTCCTGGTTAAATAACATAAGGAATGTTGTGCTAGCTGAAGTCAAAATAAGCAACATGATGATTGAAGTTTACCAGAATTTCAAAAACAGATTAATCGAACGAGGACAGTGATTTAGCATTATATCCAGTCCTCTTGGCCTTCGCATGATGGGACATTCACAAGCAGCCATGGATGCCAGTTAATCGTCCAACTGGCACAGCATGGCTACCCCCCTTTTGATCCAGTGCTGTGGATTCTTGCTGGTGGGCAGCGTCATGGATATGACGAAGTTGGTGGAATGTCCCGTGGTGGACAAGGTCCCCTTGCGCTCACTGGTTTTATATAGAGGACACACATAGAGGCTATGTGTCTGCACATTGGACTTCTTCTCTGCTGGATAGAGACATGCATGATAAAGACATGTTAGACATGTATATGAAAATCAAGCCTAACTATTTATGAAGTACACAGACACAAAATTCCACAGGTCCATCCATTCAACTGTGACTGAGTGGAGCCTGGTATTCAAAACCTTGAAGGGAAGTCGAAAATTAACTGATGATTATAATCACTGACACATTGTGATACTTTGCTAGTTTTAGACAGTCATGGCCAAAATCTAACTGGATCAGTTTAGATCAGAACAGCTAATTTATATTTTTGAACTCTAAAGGGTTATGGCCTTAGCTAGGGGTGGGCAATCTTATCCACGAAGGGCAAATATGTTTGCAGGTTTTTGGGATATCCTTTACATCATCTGTTCAAACTGAGGTGTGAGGACTCGTCAGTCAGTCCATCCTCTAATTAATCTAATTCAGAAGTTGCAGTGAAAACTCACATACACAGTGGCCCTTTTTGGATAAGACTGATCACCCCTGGTCTAAGCTTTCATGTAGTGTAATTGAAGTACATACCTGAAGTTCATTTACATGTTTTTCTTTAGAAGATGCTTATTTCCAAAGTGACAGACAAGTGAGGAAAGCCTGGGGTCAGACCATGCCCCTCAAGTGGCTGCAGTTAAAAATCTTGCTCAAGGGCCCAATGGTGATATGATTACTTTGCTGGCCAAGGAATTGACCCCATGAACTTGCACACGGAGGCACTGACCCCAAACCCACAGAGCTATACACAGCACAATTCTTATATTTTACACTGTAATATTATACTGTGATTTATGTATAACAATGGAAGGCCATGGGTTTGCAAAACATCTGGGCTTCTTAAATATCTCGGGTGTGCGCACTAAAGTGGCGAGTCTGTCTTGTATGATTAAAGCTGTACCGCGTTAGTGGAGCAACAGGCTAAGTTTAGAGATGGCGCTAGGTTGAGTCTGACATTTTCGGGAAAGTCTGCCTTCCTTAGCTCAGCGGTGGCCAATCTTATCCGCAAAGGGCCGGTGTGTATGCAGGCTTTTGAGGTAACCTTCAGGTCAGCTGTTCAAACCCAGGTGTGAGGACTCCTCAGCCAATCCATCCACTGGCAAAGATGTAATCGCTAAAAAAGGCAATACTGTGGCCATAAATACAGCCAGGGAGTTGGCTTGGCAATGAATTGCAGACAGACTAAATGCATAAGTTATGTAAATATTACAAGTGCTTAGTATAGTGGTGTGGTTGTACAGTGATTTATGCTGTCGCCTAATGGGACAAGACCCACACTCCCGCTAACTCAAGCAAAAACGCACTGTAGGTAAACTCGCATACGAAGATCGTAGTCGTAAAATCAATTACATCAGGGCATGCCATTTTGGTGCATTACACCTTACAGGTTAACAAAATGATACATTCAGATAATGTAAAATATTGTGACAGATGATGACACATAATTCGACAGATTATATGACGTGAGTAGTGAGAGCGCGAAATTTCATCCGGCGGAATGATCTTTTGGGACGTCGGATATTTTTTTGAAGCGCGTGACACTTAACCTGGTCCGGAGCGGACTTGTTCACTTAAGTTACCTTGGTAGGTCAGTGGGGATTCATTTAAGACACGTTGATGGAACGGAACTTCCACTTGAATTAGTCAGACTTGTCGAAATAAATCAGATTTTCCCTTAATCCAGCTTGGTGGAATACCCCCCGGCTTCTTGATATTTTCCCATGACAAATAAAACATAAGCATATTTTTTAGTTATTCTTGGTCCCTCTCATCTAAGCAGACTGATAACACATTATACTTACTTGGCTTTATCCAGATGATGGGGACTAAGTCAAAGAGTAATTTGGGGTGCTGTTCTGCCAGAACTCCACTGTGAGGAATTATGAAAACATGCTCATTGATAAACAGTTGACAAAATAATGCTTATGTTGTATTGTGATAACTTCAGAAACAGAATAATGTAAATTTATTATATATTGTACGGATAAAAGGAACCACATCATATAAGAAGTCTAATATAACAAAAAAAAAAAAAGTATATCGAGATGTACCTTTCCCTGTCCCAACGTGCACCATCCAGATAGACGCCATGGATATATACTCCATTGTCTGGGGAGATGTCTGACTTGTTAGTGGGAAGCACCTGTCATGTTGGGGACAGGTATGAGAAGGTAAGTTTAGTATGAAGAGTTACACACTACTGATGCTAAAATGTGATTGACAGCACCTGGAATTCATAGCCAAGAAGATCAATAGGGATGGAGTATTTTCTGGCATAGTTCTGCATTGCTCCTGTCAGGAAAGCCTGGGTGAAGAAGAAGCCTGACAGCCAGAAGACAGTGGGCTTGTCTTTATCATACCACTCCTGCAAGGACACACAAGAAGAAACGCAGCACACATACACACAAAACACTTCCTTAGTTAACATGATTCATCTAGCCAAACATCGATCCAACAACCACTTATCCTAGTCGGGGTCGTGGGGGGGCATCATGGTGGTGCGGTGGTTAGCACTGTCACTTCACACCTCTGGGACCTCGGTTTGAGTCTCCACCAGGGTTCCATGTGTGTGGAGTTTGCATGTTCAAGTTACCACATTGCCCATAGGTGCGCATGTGTGAGTGTGCCCTGTGATAGGTTGGTGCCCCACCCTGGGTTGTTCCCTGCCTTGTGCACCTAGCCTCCAGGATCATCTCTGGACCCCCCACGACCCTGAACAGGACATGCAGTTTCAGATGATGGTCATGAGGTGACCTGGGACATGTACCGACTGGACAGGATGCCAACAAAACTGAATTATGCAGAACTAGAAAATGCATTAAGTAGGACTACATAAGGCATCAGAACTAAATAATCATTCTCCAAATCAGGTTAATAATTTATGTACAGTTTCTTGTTGAATGATATTTATATATAGTATATAATTAATGATATAATACAATAATATGAATTTGTGTTTGTTGTTGAACCTGGAAGAACTTCAGCCTGGCCAGGAAGTCTGTGACGTAGCTGCCTAGGGGCTTGAGGCTGGGGTAGGAGTGCTTGGCCCATTTCTCTGCAACTTTCCCCACTAGGAGGCTGCTGGCCAGAGCCTCCAGCTCCACATCCATCACAACCAAGCCCTTGATGGCTTTCTGGAGGTTTTGCAGGCTGTTGTAGATTATGGTTCTCAGCCTGGAGGCCAGAAAAAATTAAACATTTTTTGTGACCCTGCACAAAAAAGTAGGAAGAGGAACAGAGTTGTGAGAATAAGTACCTTCACGTTTCAGCACTTACGTATTGTATCTCTCCATCTCTTGAACCAGGACAGTGTTCATACTTTCTTCATATCGCACAGGGAATTTGACTAGGGCAGCCTCAATGTCAAAGTTTCCTGGAAGCTGAATAAATAAAGAGCGATAATTAAGATCTGATGCAGTATCACAGGTTGTCAGTGACAAACAAATTCTAAAGTAGTAATAGGAAAACAAAATCGGTGTGTATAAAGAGTTATGGGGTTTACAAACTGTCTTGAGAAAGAATTAGATGAGTATAATGAATAATATTTTTCACTTGGTTTTATTACTACCATATGCCAAAACACCCAATAGTTTTTATATTTGCTGTGTTACGTTGATCTTTTCTTTGACAAATTTTTCCTTCCTGAGAAAGGTAAGACCCTCCAGTGGCGATCATTGTATTTAATCATTGTAAGAGGAGCCATAATTCATACAGAGTGGTCAATGATATGCAATATTATGCAATGATATGCTTTGAATTAGTGATTGACTGGGGATAGGGCACTCTGGAGGGCCAATCAGCTTTCAGCGGGGGGGGGGGCACCCCTGAATACACTCCTGGACCCCTCCCTTAATAAAACACTTCTTGACTGATGTTAATCACCATTCCACCCAAAGACACTCAATCGGGTTTCTAGAACTGTGTCTCAATGTCAAAAGGAAGAGATTGCTATACCTTGGTGAGGATGTCATTAGCAATGTCAAAAAGGGCATTATCTCCGCCCATGCTAGCACCACCCTTTGTCCCACCTCCCTGGGTCAATAGCAACGAATCAAACAGTAACTTAGTTTCCTGTAGGTCTTTAGAAATATCCACATTTTCATGCATTCCAAAAACCTCTGGGTGCTGGGTGAATGGCAAATTCTGTGGAACACGAAAGCATGGAAAAAGAAAAATGTATTAGTCAATCAATCAAAATACCATACCGAAACCTCCAACGGTTCAATGACTGGCTAGACACCCAAGCTCACCCGAATGAATTCAACATATTCCTCATAGATGGATTTCGGTGGTGCATAATATTTGCCGCTGGGAGAGAAGCTGAAGTGGGGATTTTCAATGATGTCTCTGTTGTAGAAGTCAGCCAGGATCGTCATAAGCAGGCGTCGGTCCCAGTCATCGGTAACCCGACCACCATAGTTGCACTCTCCTGTCAGGTAGGTAATGGCCTCAAAGGGAACTTGATCATACTCATTCACAAAAAGCTGGGGATCAAAAACAGGGCATTAGGGGTGAAAAATAAACAGTACATTACTATTAGGAGTGTAACAGTACATTTATAGTGAAAATTTTCGGTAGAGAACTTTCAGTTCAGTACGCATATGTATTGAACAAATGCAGAAAATGCGGAACCTCTGTGTTTGTGCGTTTCACCCGGGGGACATTCAGAGAGGGGCGGATGAAGCCACGACGCACGTATAGTTATCGCCACTGTAGATAAGCCAGTACTTGAAGACCCTCCCTCATCACAAGTACAGTACAGGTGTTTTTTTGTTTTTTTTTTAAACCTGCACCATAATGGATATTTATTTTGTTATGCTTTATATTTTTTGAAATAGTATTTGAGTTGCACAGTTTTAATATGAAACTGAAAGTTGCTAATGTGAATAAAGTGTAATTAATTTTCTGAATGTGCGTCTTAAGTAACCTTTAAGTAAATTTTACTTTTTCATTAGTAGGTTGCAGCAGTAATAACAGACTTTTATTTAAGAGAGACAGTCATACTTTGTTCAGTAAACCACTGTTTAATAAAGAAAGAAAATAAGGAATTTGTTTTGTTTCTTTTACCCCCGCTGTACCGAAAACATACCGAACCGTGACTTCAAAAATAACGTACATACTGAATTGTGATATTTGTATACAAATACACCCCTAACTAATATGTTCAGAATATCTCACTTCCTACTCTTCTCTTCTGTAATGGTGTGTGGTTCAGTGGGATAGGATTCTAGGCCTCAAAACCTGCTTTCACATGTGTGTCTCATGCAAAGTGAGATTATCTAGGCAAAAATATCATTTTCCCATGTGGATTCTACTCCATATGTGCTCTGAAACTGCCATGAATGCTTGACTTCAATGTATGTACAGCTGCCCATTTTGGATGTTCCCCATAATGGGTTATATGTTTGTATGTTTATCTTCTTACTCATGTCCTCACAATAACCCCATATGTCCTACTTGCTGTACCATAACAATCCACTGCCACCTACCTGCAGCTGCCGGATACTGATGCGCAAGTCAGAATCATTAAAGCCATAGGGAATGTTCCACCCCAGGGGCCCAAACTTCTTCCTTTCCTGGACCAGAGCATGGAATAAACAGGCCCCATAAACCAGCTTTTCCCATACCTTCGGAAGAGAGCAAAACAGAAAGGATGCAAACACAAGTTTCAGTTTTACGATTCACATGCACAAACATACGCTGCACATCTGAGCAGGGAAATGACTTCCAATCTGCTTCAGGAATTGTGTTTAAAAGGAAATCTGTAATCAGGGGTGGAGTAGGGGCATGCATG
>JAODUD010000107.1:19091411-19109783 GCA_026784285.1 Stomatorhinus walkeri
ATCTTGCCAATAAGTAATATCTAAATTCACAATCATATTATATGTGTCACGAATTACATCAGTCCAACCCAGTAAGATGCAATCAAAGGTTGAAAGTTTAGGGTCAGAAAGTACAGACCAAGATTTCGTTTCAAGCAACCAGTCGAGTACTCAGTGAATGTGACTTTTTATACTCAACTGGCTGGTTGAACCAAAATCTTGGTCTGGACCTAAGCTTTCCTCCTCTGTATGCAATATCCCATAATACTGGCAGTGTATTCGCTAACAAATAGGAAAGTACATTATTTCAACATTTACCGCCCTATTGTCATGTCTGAGGTCTTCAAACACCGAGTCAAAATTCTCCTGGAAGTATTCATTCACTATTTTGATAATGAGCTGGTACAGCCATTCTCGATCCTTATCGTCCACCAGCCGATCATAGAAGACACGGAAAACCTCGTGCACAAAGAGGCGGATCATGGTGTGCTTGCTGTTCAGGGACTCCGTCCGGAGGAGCAGGCAGCCCTGCACCACGCGGGCAAAGTCCCGTAGGTTGAAGGTGTAGTGGGACTTGGCTGGGGTGGGCAGCAGGTTTTCCGTTGCTTTCTTATACACCTGGGATATAAGAGGATTATTGCAAAACATCAATTTGCAGAATGTGTAATTACTTCAGTTATTTGAGTGATATGTGAATAACCGACATGGTACCATGTACAGGAAATAAGACTGACCTCCATGGTAGCAGCCACAATGTGCTTGCCCACAGTGAAGTATTCGGGGGGAAAGTTATTATTGCGCATGTAAAAAGCCACAATGTTGGAGAAAATGCGAACCATGGTGTCGTCACTGAAGGCATTGATGGCGCATATGTTGAAATGGCGCAAAAAACGTGGTGTGACTGCATTCCTCCCGCCACCAGGGGGCCCCATTGCAGAGATTAGATACAACTCTACCAGAGCAATCTTGGTTGTATCCTTCAAGTCATACCTGCAACATTTATTTATGAATTTAACAGAATCTATCGAGAGAGTAACTTATTGAGAGCAGTTTCCAAAATAAGAAATAATGAGTGTTATACAGTGCTACAGTGTCATGCAGTTAATCACTCTTAAAAAGGAGTTTTCTCTTCTATACCATGAAGAGGTTACATTACTGTTTGGCAAAGCTTTAGAAAGTCCTGCTGCTGAAAACACCTTGTTAAGGTGAGTAGTCAGAGGGCAATAGTAAGAGACAGTCAACAAGAAGGCAACAAATGCAAAAAATGTCATGTCATAGACCGAACTCCATAAGGAAAGTTTCTGCCAACCTGTTGAATCCATGTCTTAAAAAAATCAGGTTGTTCTGTAGAACAACCTAATAGTGGCCACTGAATAAGAATATATATTCGTAATGATGGCATGTTATTTTTATAAGTGAATGACGTTCAGAGTTTACCAGTGTCCATGGTCCAAGAACTGGCGCAGTAGTTCCAGCGGAGGCTGTGCCCCAAATTGTTCCAATGCCGGCATGTTCATATCATCCACAAATATAATACATTTCTTCCCCATGGGTGGTCCATACACCCCCTTCCTTCTCTTATCCAGTCTGCACATTATGATGGTCTAAGAAGGTACAAATTAATCAGAAGTGGTCAAAATGGGGGTCTCTGTTAGGACTGCAGTAATAATAACCTTCCACCTTTACCTGACACTGGTTGGCGCTTGTCCGGGCCGAGAAGTTGATGAAGAAAGGCAAATAGGTGTCCTTGTCCAGATTATTCATGAGTTTCTCCTTCACATATACTGACTTACCAGTGCCAGTGGGACCCACAAACAGAAGTGGCCTTCAAAACATTAAAAGAAAATCCAGCATGTCCAGAATGCACTCTGAAAACTCTTGCAGGGCAAAGGAACTGGCTGGAGAGAACTGACTGGAGCACATCAATAGGGATATAAATAGTGAGGTTGCCAGTTTACCAAAACATTACATTTTCACAAAATAAAACTAGGCTGACTGCACTGTCGGAAACACACACAATAAACTGAATGCTACGGTATTTACCACAAATACAAACCATCAAGGTAAGATTTCAGCTCATTATCCTTGCTGCTGGCAAACTTGCCACAGTCCTTACTGTGCTATATGCTTACATGCCATGCTGAATGCAGAGGTCCATCAGGTAGGTATACCGGACGGTGTCGATGGTGGGAACGATGATATCCTGCACTTTGTTGTTTGTGTCTCCAAGATTGATGTTCTTTATTGCCTCATTCCAATGAACCCAACGACCTTTACCTTTAAACTAACGGGCAGAAAGGATTTCAGGAAAGTACAAATGGCACCCTTAGACTCAAAGCAATGTCACCACGACTATTTCTCACGGGATTATTTCACAGGAGTACCTCATAGGAGTAGTCGTACACCAGACCCTTGTCATCAAAGGTGCAGTCCCATCGTCCAACGGCAGCAGGGACGGGGTGTTCCTTCAGTCGCCCAGAAATGATGTCCCTCAGGAAACTGTCAAACTTGAGACGACTGTCTGAATCACAGCTGCCACCCACAGACCACACGAGTGAGAATCCAAAGGCTGCCTGTGGAACCAGCATGATGGATTTGTCTCTGTCCCAAAGCTCAATTTCTAGTTGAAGGAGGAGTCCTCTAGTCCCTTTCCCTCTAGGGGTGAAATATTTATACACAAATAACAATGACAATAGGCAGGGGCAGATCAATGCATACAGTATCCTAGGGTATAGCCACAGGCCCCGGCAAACAACAGGGGCTCTATCCAACCATATGAATCCTGGCCAATCGATCCACCAGCACCCCCCACCGCTCTGCAGATTTTAGGGCTAGTACCCTCTCTGATTAACAGATTGATTATGTTACATTATTTTTAATTCTCTCTCGTTTTTCCTTCAGCTGAAGTAGCCCGCTTAGGGACCGGCCCCTAGAGAAGTTAATTTGGCCCTGATAATAGGGTAGCAGCTTTTTTATTTAAAATCTGTTCTGTAGACGGTTGTAATATGTATTCTGGTGTAACACCTTTCTGTATTTGCACTGGTATTGACATTTTTACCATGATCCATGTGCTTAAGTTCTTGTTCTCGGGCTGTTCCTTCGCCGGTTCCGTTAGGAGCATCACGATGTACCGGGTTAGGGAGACCACCACGTTACTGTTGCTCGTGGGGACCACCTCCTGGGGGGGTAACAAAGCTGTGAGAAAGCCAGAGATCTGCCGGGCTGAATTTGTGTGGGGTTTGATTATGGAAGATGGCGCCCACCCTGCAATGTTTACGAAGCACGCTGAGAGAAGGAGGCACAAGCCAGTGGAAGAGCTCCATCAACAGCGTAGTGCTCTCAGGAGCCTGAAGAGGATCCGGCAGGGTGTTCAGCCAAGAGCGCACTAAGGGCACCCAGCCCAACTGAGAAGGCTCCATATAGATCATTCCACAGCGACTCACTGTCGCTGGCTGGGAGGAGAAGATGTATTTCTGGTTATTAATAGTTTAGAGAGGTGTTTTTTATTATTTAAATGATTCTTGAAATGATTCTTGAAAACAAACTAGAAAAGATAAAGCAAACAAAAGCAGTTCATTTTGTTAAATATTTAAATTCTTAAATATTGTCCAGAAGGTTAGTGTAGGCCTGAGTAAACTACAGGAGTAGCTTAATATGATCGGATAATTTCCAGTAATGTTGAAAATGTGCATTAAAAAGTGTTATTGTAGGATTATAGCTACTGAAGGATAGTGGGAGCAATATGGACACATACCGAGGCCTGGGATAAGTCCATGGCTTCAAAAATGAGGCTCATCTGATTGGACATCTGGATGATCTCTCCACTCATGAGACACAGCTGGCAAAGAAGGAAGGATTTACTAGAAGGGCTCAAAATAATGTGTTGGCCTGTTTTTCATACAATTTTATGAAACATTTCTAAATATTGCTTTATACCAATGCAGACAGCAGGAAAAACAAACAGGAATCTGACAGGCAATGTGCAGAACTCTTCCGCCTTTTCATTTGAATTTAAATCTTTTCTGTCAATTCAGATGATTCCTTGCCTTTTTGTTGTCGTCAAGCACTGTGTTCATGCTCTCAATCCACAGGGTGTCTATGGGACCGTCGAACACCACCCACTTACGCTCTGTGTTTTCTGCGGAGGCAAATTCTCTGAAGGTGTTGGCTACAACCCCATCCATCCACTGTGAAATGCACAAAATTGACAAACTTACTTTAAGCAGAAGGGAACAATGGATTTAAAAGAATAGAAGGGAAAAGAAAGAGGAGCACTGTAGAAAGGGAGAAAAAAATATGCTGATATTCACCTCATGGGACACTGGATCAAACTGACCAAAGAGCTGGCCCATTGTGATGGATTTTGGGTTGACTGTGCGGTAC
This sequence comes from Stomatorhinus walkeri, assembly GCA_026784285.1. Taxonomy (NCBI): domain Eukaryota; kingdom Metazoa; phylum Chordata; class Actinopteri; order Osteoglossiformes; family Mormyridae; genus Stomatorhinus; species Stomatorhinus walkeri. The sequence continues at coordinate 19,095,774 of JAODUD010000107.1, forward strand.
TGAACCTTCACTTCTTCATTATATCCTCTCTCGTTCATCAGGGTCAGGGTGTCGGCCAGGACATGTAACACTCTGGTTTTACCCGCAAAGGGCTCTCCTACAAGCATGAACCTAAACGCATGTTTCTCTTAGTACTGAGCATATAAATATGTATCAAACCCCAGCTGATATTTGTCAACATGTTCCAATGCATGACATTTATAAAGACTCACCCATGTCGAACAATCATCATTTCATAAGACTGGATCATCTTGGCTAGGAAGACCTGTTCTGGCTGAACATTATGAGTCTTGCAGCATTCGTGTGCACACTCCAGAAAGAGCTGCAAAAAAACCACAAAAATATGGGAAACGATTGAGGAGAAGAGTAGGACATGTGGTATGATCAAGGCGACTTTAATGTATGGGTTTACCCAGGCTGAAGTCCAGGGGCCTTCACTAAATACGGACCTTAACTAAGCAAATGCAATAAAATTTAAGTGGAATATAAAAAAATCTCTTCCTTATGGGAGACCCCTTCTTTCTCTTATGCAGTCTGCCCGTTATGATATTCAACAATTTTTACCTTCAATGGCATGTCAACAACTACACCATCGAAGAATACAGAATAGGGGCCTCTGACAAATTAAATAGCCCTGTGGCCTCTGACTATGTTAATCTACCCCTGGGTATGCTGTCCATTTCACAGCCTAGCACAATAGATATATCAAAACGGCAGTGCGAATTAAGTTCAATCCTAAGGACCTTATAGTCAGCGGCAGGCAAGGATGTTCCCGGGAACAGATCGCTTGTGATCCCGTTAAAGAGAGGAATGTCGTGAGACAGGAACTTGGGCTCATTTACATCTTTGATGGAGCGAAGAATCTGAAAAAAAAATACAATCAGGAATCTTGGACACCAACTGCTTACAGCAAGAAAGAAAAAAACCCGTTTGCAAAAAAATTTCAACATTCACCAGAATATCCTCATTTTCATCTGGAAACTTCAGTTTGAGATTGCCGGCAGCCACCAGCACTGCCTTGACCGCTCGCATGCCATAGTCGTAGTGAAATTGGGAGGACAGCTGCTCCGAGCACAAACGGTAGGTCATCACAATCTTTACTGACAGTGGCTTCGCATTGAGGAAACCATAGGAGTAGAGGGAGATCTCAGCTATCAAGGCATAGTTGGGAACCATCATCGCCACCGTTCTGAACAGGACCTGGTGACCGGAAGTATAATATACATTTTCACAAGCAAAAAGCATAAAAGATGATGAAGAAACAGAAACGATAACCAAAGCAAGAGCTCTGAGAATCACAGGAGAAAGGCATTCACAAAGACTGCAAAAAGGCACCTTGAGGTTATCGGGGAGCTCAGATCGGCCTGCGTAGCCTGGGTTCATGGTGATGACCACGAAGCAATTAGGGTTAAGACGCAGCTCAGTGCCTTCAAAGTCAAAGCACTCGAGCTTCATCTGGATGGCCCTCTGGATGCAGAGGATTTGCTGGGCCACCACAGACAGTACCTCCAGCTCGATGCGGTTGAATTCATCAAAACAGGCCCAAGCGCCTGAGGAGGCCAGTCCTTTGAAAAACTTGCAAAAAAAAAACACGTATTATTAGAAGCTGATTCTGACACTCAAGCTGAGGTTCCTCACTAAGACAGGGGGTATCTCATCATCTTTCTGCATGTCTTAATTTAACTGTACTTTGCCGAGAGATTTTTTTCTGTCTGTGACTGTGGTTTATGTTATTTCCTGAAAGACTGTCACACTCACAATGTATTCGTACAAGTGCTTTGGGCATTTCACAATCAGAATCAGGATCTCTAGTGCCACGCGAATGCTGAAAGTGTGTGCTGGCACAGCTTGCTATTGTTGGAGACACCATGACAATAGACATCTAACAATAAGGGCATAACGCAGAGAAAAGACACAAGGCGCAAGATACAAAGACGAGCAAATGCGAGGTATGTAATACATACAGCATTGAAGTAGCATTCAAGCAACTCAGGAAGTTGACACAGGCAGATATATCTATACATAAACTACATAAAATACAACACAATGTGCAACTATAATGTGCAAACAGGTTGTCAGGGGTCTGTGCTGATGGAAATGTAAACATTTAAATGGTGCAAATGTTAAGATTACAATTAAGACGAACTTCATTGATCCCAGGGGGAAATTGTGGAATGTTGCATTTTTATATGATTCCAGCAACCAGACCCCAGAAAAAGACATGTCCAAAGCCGCAGTAACACTCTAATGAATTAGTACTGTTCTTTCCCATATAAATCACTTTATTAGTTACCTTTCCCATGGCCAGGTAGTCCAGCCCATCTGAGCAGTTGAACACGACGCACTGTACCGCCAGCGCCTTGGCCAGGTCCTTCGACGTTTCCGTCTTACCCGTCCCAGCGGGGCCCTCAGGAGCCCCACCCAGGCTCAGATAAAGGGCCCCGATCTGCCAAGGATAGGCAGCATGGTGTTACAGCTCTGCATCTTGCCAAACAAGCTCAGGTGGTTCTTCTCACAGCCCGTTCCCCATTTAGCCACACTCCCATAGCTTACCAGCGTGCGGTAGCACCGATCCGTCAGAGGGGTGATGACTAGCCTCGGAGAGTTGCCGAGGTACTCATACGCATACTTGACGTCGCAGTTAATGATGCGCACACGCACGTTGTCCTGATCCCAGTAGTATCTGAGTTGAGCCAACCAGTGGAAGTCTGTTTCTTGGGAGACGCCTTGTTGGTGTGGACAAGGTGTGAACAAGTCACAGGACAACACACAGATACCCATAACTATTAGCTTGAATTCATCCATTCACAATTGCCTAAAAATCAGCTAGTGACTTTTTTTTTACTGGGGGTACATCAGAGTACTAAAAACTAATTAAAATGCATTCTGAATTGAATTTATTCTGATGTTTAAATAAGATTAGATAAATATTTATCTATGCCAGGGGGAAGTTCTGTTGTATTGGGCAGTGAGATATGTAGAGCAAAGGTGACTTACACATACAGTGCAAAACAGACAAATTGCAAGGATGGTACACGTAGTGCAGTAGAGACACTGCAAAAAAATATTAACATGACAGACAATCAAAAGTTTGGACACGCGTACCCATAGAAAGGTCTCTTTGTACTCTTAGACTTCAAAACTATAAACAGTGCACTGACTGAAGAAACATTAACCAAAAAAAATAATTTGTTAGGGGAGCAGCTGTGTGGGGTCAGCAGAGTGATGCTGTCACTGGGCCCGTCAGCACGACCCTTAACCTCAATTGCTCTAGGTTTTGGCTAATCCTACATTCACCTCTTTGCCGTTTCGTGAGGCGGCCTCCTGGGATGCTTTTCTAGCGGATGAAGGAGCTCCCACATATATGCCGAGCTCTCATTGGCTGCTCTTCCATCACTCTCTGGTCGAACTCCTCCAAAACCATCTCTACTATGTTTAGGCCAGGTGGTCAGGTCATGTGATGCGGCTTAACGTGGGCAGCTTGCCGTGTCCAAACTTTTGACTGGCACCGTATGTGCTCAGTAAGTAATTTTGGAAAAATTTGGATACCCTTGTCGATCATTTCGGTGAGCACATCCCGGGCATGCACGTCGATGGTGACCAAGGCCCCCAGCGTGATGCGAGTCTGTTTTGGCAGTGTTCCTCTGACCAGCTTCACGATGTCATTTAGTTGGTTCTGCAGCTGCTGGGAGTACAGCTTCAGGCCCTACAGTGGAGAGCAGTTCATGATAAACTCCAGGCTCTGGGTTCTTCATGTACGACTTTTACATGCAATTTAAATACCCGTCCTAGTTCATTACAAATAAGTCCAGTACAATTTCTTTAACAATCATCTGGTTTCTTTTGAAGTTCAAATTTCAAGCTTAATTGTCACTTGTGTTCTCAGGAACACAGTTAAATTTTTTTATGCTTCAGGCACAAGGTGCAGGTGCTTCAGGGGAGGAGACAGACAGTGTAATGCAAGACAAGACAAAACAGTGAAAAATAAGAATGAGTAACCAACCACTCAGTGTTACTATAATCCTGATCCACTTCAAGAGTGCAGTGACTAGACACAAGGTAGAGTCCATCAGAGAATTCTCTATTACGAATAACATTTCCTTGTGAAAGCTACCTGAGGCTTGTTCCTGATGGCTTCATGAACCTCAGCAGTCCAAAATATCTGCGAAGTGCAGAGGACCACCTGTCCAGGCCACTCCCTGACCCAGTTGCTGCGTTCGCTCTGAGGATAAGCCTACAGGTATAGATCAGTAATGCATTACCAGAGTGGTAACAACTAGGGGAGTAGTCTAATATGGCTAGTGTGAAGGGCCAGCATTTCAATTAAAGCAATTATTGTCAGAAATGTTTTGTACACATTTATATATGAAAGAATATAAAAGAAAATGCAACATACAACTTACATTTTTCTTGAACAATATTAGGTTATGAAATATTAGAATTACGTCAGTGGGATACACGCACCTAGCAACTTTAGCATTTCAGGGGCGATTTGACGATTTTTCAAAATGAAGAGCTTACCAGGGGCCATAATACAAATGGAATAGCCGATTTCATCATTCACCAATGACATTTCTTGCTTTGGTGAGTGACAAGGGAAGGGCCACTAGCAGGGCCAATTGACTGCTTGCTGGGGAGAGTGCCTCTCTAACCCCACCCTGTTGCCCCATCCCTGTATACGCTCCTGAGAGAAGACGATGGGCCTCACCTCTCTGGAGCGGGACACCACGTCTCGAACGCTTCGCAGCATGACATCTTCCACCTGCACCAGCCATCTTTCCACTGCCCCCCGTGCCTCTGAGGTGGAGATGAGCTGAATGAGCCCCACACGCTCCCCTTCGCTGCTGTACATGCCCTGGATGTCCAGGTTCGGCAGGAAGTCCAGCTTGGCGATGCCCTCGAAGCATTTCTTCAAGTGTGGCTGCACACGCGTGGGGTCCTTGGTCTCTGACAAGATCTCCAGCATCTCATCATTCGATAGAAAGAAAAACCTGGAACAAAGAGAAATAAGAGATAAAGATAGCAGCCAAGACATCCGTGGCATTTAAAAGGATAGTTGGGTATTATTTGCATGTAGGGTCAATGTCTATTTTATGAAAAGGTTTGAGGTGATTCATGCTGAAACCAGTATTTAAATTACTTGGCTGCTGATTGGGTAATGTATCAGGTTTTCTCGATGAGTTAGATGCATGAGTGTTAATGAAGTAATAACTTAATTATTAACTAGCAATGTAAGTTACATAGCAATATACAATGATAATGGTAATGACACTATCATTAAATTTAATTATTTTGTCCCTACCTAGGAAAAAAGAGTCGTTTCTTCTCAAGGTATGCATTAAGGCCCTTCATTATCTTATCCAGAAGACTGTTACAATCTTGCAGTTTCTCCAGCAGACCTGGGAATGCGGTGGCTGATAAGATCTACATTCAATGCGAAAATACAGAGACAAAAGAAATACCATGATGCAACAAGTTCTGAAGAATACAGCAGAATGAACATGCAGTATTTACACTGATTGGTCTTCCAAATAATAAAAAGATATAATGAATGCATTAACCTGATAACATGTCAGAAGCATAAAACATCCTTCGGTAATTTGAAGACAAACAATAACATTTAAAATTATATAAGACATAATTATATAAAAAATTGAAAACTCTTCCGATAATTACTCTTCAAATGTCCTGCAGCAATTTGCAAAACTATAAGACAGGCAGCTTTTAATGAACATTAAAGTCATAGTTCTGATGTGCACAATACACTCCTGCAACCTAATACTTCCCTATAAGCATCATTTTCTATTCATAATATCCTTTTACCAAGCCTCAATGGTATTTAATAGCATTTTTCATACTTCCCTACAACACCTTCAGTCCTCAAATTAGGCTAAGCTAACTGAAGATAGGGTTAGGGTTAGAAAATGTATGGGATTTTGGACATTCAGACTTGTTCAGTGCCCCTGTATAACGGGAAGCCACGCCTTAGCTTGATTTCATACTTTCCAACAGCCTGTTGTGTCACCCTAAGTCCCTAATTCAGGGTTGGCCATCTGAAGCTAGGTTTAGGGTTACAAAGGGTATATTTTTTCTGGCATCTAAAGGTGTTTTATGATAATTCAGGGTCCCTATAAGATGGGAAACCACAATTCAGCTTGATTTAAGATAACTACCGCAGGCAGTACCCCTCTGACCACCCATTCAATGCAGGACTATTCCAATGTAAGATGGGGTTCCCCGAAGACCCTGCTGTTCATCACAGTACCTTAGAGTCCTTCACACAGTGCCTCATGACATCCCTCCAGTGCTTATCCACAGTCTGAAACAAACGTCCTTCCTCAGGCATCTGCTGCATGATGTCTTCGGAGGAGAAGATAGGTTCCAGGTACAGCCATTGTGCCTGCACCTTCAGCCACTCGTCAATGGTCTCCTGGATATTAATTAGTCGCTCCTCCCATGCCTGAACCAGAACAGCCACACTTGTAACAGAATGCATATGCAAACAAGCAAACAAGTCAAATACTGCTGAAGCACAAATTATCAACAAATGTAGTTGCTACTTGAGATAAAAGATGCATCACGATTCAATAATGAACAAACATGATCAGTATGTCACTCGTGTTATTCATTATTTGTTCCTTCAGAAACTTCATAAAAGTTTTCAGAATTAACAGAAATAGTAAGAAGTATAGTAACTACTATAGTATGTAGAAATATAGTAACTACTTGTGATAAACTGTCACGATTTATTAATGATTCAGTATGTATGAGATCAGTATGTAACTAAGACTCAAGTCTTTCACTCATCTAAATGTCAAGTGATGTGACAAATAAAGTGATTAGATTTGAATTATGACACATGTGCAGGTAATCATGCCTTAATCTCCTTCTCAAAGGGCTTAATGAATGGTGAGCCCCGTATAGTCTGAGTCTTGACAATCTGGTCATCCAGCGTGGTCTGTATCTCATCCACCGCTGTGAGGATGGACACACCAGACTCCCTGTATGGGTGGTGGTTGAATGAGACCATGTCCCATGCCTCCACCATGGTATGCATAGCTTTCTCCAGGGAATACTCCTGTGCAACATGGGGATAGAGGAGAACAATCAGGATTTATGCTTGAGCCAACAATGGTGTTAAGCTTGATTATATGCAACCAAGCCTCTCAATTACACTCAAAATTTGCCATGGATTTAAATCTGTGTTAATAGTCATGTAGTTGACACATGTATCATCAGTTGTACTTCTCTATTAATCCTAAGGTCCTACAGGCATTAGCTTATGCCCGCTTTATCCTGAAACACCTGCCGGAGACTGAGAGGCTGTAACATGTGATGCTATGCTACGACCCACCACACAACTGCAATATAATGTCAACCCTGCAGTCTGGCATAACTTTTAATCTACTGTAATCTGACTAAACTGTTGTAGAAAACAGGGCAACAGTAACAGAGTTGCTATGAAAACATCATGAATTATGGTGTTTACAATGGCTTAATTCAATTGACACGTTTCAACTTTGACCCTGTTTATTATTGACTGTGGCTTTATTTGTGGCTCACTGAGTGACACCTGCAACAGTTTCCCCATAATGCATTTGCATGATTGAGGTGTGATCACCATCCATATTTTTACCTTACTGGCAGCAGCGCTGATGGACTCAAATTTGTCCAGGAAGGATGTGAGGCTCAGCCTCAGCACCTTTCTCAGAGTGGTTCCGGAATCAGGTTTCAGATCAAAACCTGCAATTTCTGACATCTGCTCCCAATGCCGAGCCCTGATTCCTGGGTTGCAGAGGATGGCTACTGTGGGAATATTCTCCTGCCAATAAAAAAACCCAACAGTGTCAGCACTTTGTTTTAGAATAAACATAATATTAACAAGTATTTAAAAACCTTATTGAAGAGATATTGATATAATTGTTATGCACATCTCACAAGCTTAGGGAAAAAAACAGAAATGTATTCCAAGTGCACCTTGAACTCCTTGATCTGCTCTATCACAGAAGAACACAGGAGGGTGATGGGCTGGTCCTGCTTGCTCTCATTAGCCTCTCCAGTCTGCCTTTTCCCTCCAGCCACCTTCTCCCTTTCCTGCTCAGCTTTTTTGTGCTTCTGCTGAAAGAACTTCAACATCTTGTAGATCTCCCGGAAGAAATCGTCCACTTCGCTCTCCATCGTCTCTCCATTCAAGTCTGAAAAGGACCCGTCCATCCACCTGAACACACAGAAGAAGAGGAAGGTTGAATGACGGCACATATTCTGTTGCTGACCATTTACGTCGACATCCATTTCACAGTCCAGAATTAAACCTGAATATTGCTTAAGCAAACACAGATTAATGTCAATGGCACATTTTGTAGCAACCAGTATAATGCACCTTAATGATTCAGCGTGAGTCTAATATTACAGATCTATAAAAGTATTTGTGTTTACGGTCCGCAAAAGAGTCACCAAGCAAAACATCTGCACAAACACACCTTTTCTCTGTCTTCTGCCACTTCAACACTAGACTGAAGAGCTTTTGGTATGACTCAAGACTCTCTTTAATGTTCTCCACCTCTGGATACACTGTCTGGTCCCACTTGTAGAGTGCTTCCTCTTTATTGATAAAGATGATGAATTCCTCTGCATCTTGGAGCCGTTTCTGCATGGTCCTCACGTCATTCACATACTGTGACAGTAGTGAAAAACTCAGGCCAATTGATCTCACACAGGAACAAGATCCCACAAACGTACAACTTATGCAAATGATTCATGAAGGATGAACAAATTGTCTTAACTAATGTGAAAAGAACAAGCATGACATTTTGGCAAGGAAAACATTTGCCACCAAATTAGCTGGATTCCATGTAATCATATACTTATTTATGTGTGGACAGACACACACATTTCACTTATATTACATTGTTGACTAACATAAAATGAAGAGAAGGCACCCTGGGATATACCTGTTGCATCATGTCCAGCTCAGACCACTCGCTAATCTCCTCCATCCTGTGGCCAAGCTTCTCCAAGTCCAGCATGAGCTTTTCCCTCCGACCCACCAACTCATGCTCACCTTTTTTCTTAGCCTTTTCCATGACCTGCAAAGAACTTTGTATGTTCATTCATTCACTGTGCAGTTGGCACTTTGCAATATGTAATTCAGTAACACTTTTGAATAAGGGTACAAATCATATACTTAAGTAATGCTTAACAAATGATGACTTAATACATGAATTAATGCAAAGTATATAATGAATTACTGTTACTCACCATGAACCAATGATGAGGTCACTGTGGCTTTATGTCATTACTTAACACTTACTGGGTCATCAGTTAAAGAATGGTAATTCTTAGGTACTTCATGCATTAATTGATATTCCACCAAATTAGTTAAATATCATATAATCATATGCTTACTTGAGTATATGACTTGTACCCTTATTATACCTGTGTGACTTGTAATTATAAGCTGATACTACGAAATTCCTTGTGATAATTTCCATGACATTCTTTGCACTGTTACTGTTTATTGTTATTGATTATTTACTGTTACTGTGTCTAAATGTTTTACTGTCTAAATCTGAGTACTGAGCTACATCCATCCATCCACCCATCCATTTTCCAGGCCCATATATTCAACAAATAGCTATTTTTTTGTGCATATAGTCATCATCATACAATACCTCATCATTGAGATCAAAAACTGGAATTATATTCTTTTGCCACATCAGCACTGTGGAGTTTAACGTGAGATCCTCAGTGTCAAATATGTAAATATCCATTAGTGAGTTCAGTCGTCGTTGTGTCTCCTGCAATAAAAAAAAATTACAGATTTTTAAGCTTCACTGGTCAAAACTGGGGAAAATGTTTATTTTTTTCTTGTTTATTCTTTGCAAGTTGGTTTGCTCACAAGTATTTTGCTGTTAAGCTCTCCTATCCCTTTGGTCTTGGTGTGCTCAATATAAGCGACCAACTCAATCATGTCCTCAGTTGTCTCTGGAACCTTGAGAGCTTTTTCTTTGATAGTTTCGAATTCCCTGCAAATTCTGCAGATGGGAAAACAATCTTTATGGAAAAATCCCTGTAAGCTGAGACCAGAGTCTGCCTATACAAATCTACTTACTGCTGGCTCTGCTGACGATGAATCGCGACAAGTTTCTCCAGCAAGGCCTGTGCAAAGCCTCTTGCTTTCCGAGCCAGGCCCTGCTTCAGCTCTTCACAGTCCAGGTGGACCATGGCGAAATGGGCCACCACAGGTAACCTGACAATCTCTCGTGACAGTAGTCGGAACTCTTCCACCAACTGAAACATACAAATATATTCTTTCTCTAATTTTGTCATTTTTATAATACATGTTTTAATTAAAATGGGTACACCTTCTAACCTCAAGGTACTCCTCAAATGTATGGTTTACTTCCATGAATTTTTCCACTTTCATCTGAGCTGCCCCGTTGACCAACCAGTCATAGCTTTCCACTATATAAAAAGAAGAAAATCTGCTTTAACTTGAATAGATTTTCATAAATATAGGTAAACAAATTGTAACATCAACAGGCTAGGATACTACTATGGCAGTATAGGAATGGTTTAAGTTACATTCAACCACGAATGTTTTATCATAGTACATAATGAAAGGACGAATGGGAGATTCACCATAATTCTGGAAGTGTTTATATGGTTCTTCTAGGTTCTTCTGCACAGCACTCCTCAGAGTCGTCTCAGCCCATGTCACAACATGATCTGCTAACCTACCATCAATAAGTGAAGTATGGTTGTCCGCCAGCCAAGACTGCACAGTTTGGACTTTCTACACACAGAGGAAATTGAGATTGTTGACATCATTATAATTATATATAATAAGCAAGTTTTTTAAAGTGGTATTCTGCCCATCATTAAGTTCACCAGCATTTCCTCACTTGCATGCTGCCAGTAATTCGGTTCATGATCTCCAACACGGTGTCCTCAAGGTCCTGAAAACTAGGGTAGAACTCCATCTTCTCATCATCAAATGTTAGATCCATGTGGAACAGTAGCAGTTGGTGAGACCTGGATGGATGGAAGAGGCTGACATATTCCTCTACGTTCCTTTGCAACAGGATCTTCAACTGTAAAAACCAAAGTAACATCTTTTAACATAGTATCAAATTATACCATATTCTGCCATTCACTGATCAACAAAAATCCTTATAGCTGATTAACACCCAACAGATATGGAACATGAAGACTCACTTTAACAACAATTTGAACAGCAGATCAAAACTTTGAATCAACTGTTAACTGCGGACCAATATAATGTGCAACCTGAATATTTTTGCTGAATAAAATCATGGCAATGTTTTAATTACATATAGCTACATATAGCTAAAAATGTTTATAAAGATTTGAACAGTGAATGACCCTCACGTGAAAAACAAAGTGATATTGAGGAATGAATCATCTCACCTGATTGGAGATTAATGTAGTGGCAGCGTTGTAAAAAGAGTCCAACTTTTTCATTTTGATACCCTGCAGCTTGTCCTTACTAGTCAGTAAATGGATGACTTTCTGAAACCAGGTATTCATGATCTTCTCCTCAGTCCGCTCACACTCCAAAATGACCTTGTTCTTCAGGCTCTTGCAGTCCACCGGTCCCGTGGACCTGCACACAACGCACAAGCAACGCAAGCAGCTGAAAACGCTCTTTATGTTTATTTAATCTTATTTAGTCTCCTGCCTTTACCAACCAAGTCATTTTGGCAAAGGTACCATCGTCTGTGGAAAGGATAAAACATATATTACCAGAATTTTAATATCTTTGATTACGGAGTTTATAAAAATTCTTATTGTAAATAAATCTTTCATACGAAAAAAATGTCAAAATTTGGTTGACTGCCTTCCTGTAAGACACATCCTTGGCACATCCTTGAGTGCAAACTACTTGAATCTCCATACTAAACTGCTACCTATGACAAATTAGTTATCTAAAAACATTTTGTATTTTTCTCATGATTACTATATTCTAGTTTTATCTTGTGCTCAGTAGCAGCAATAGTACTAAAATCAAAATTCTTACTTTACCTGCAGTCAGAAAGATCCACCAAGAGCAGCTGAGAAAATGTCTTGCAGCAAGTATCTAAGATTGTCCTCATGACTGGGTGGAGGATGTGCAAATTCGCTTTAATCTCCATGCGATGCTTCACAAAGCTATCATGCCAAGGTGTGGAAAAATCTAGAAACCTGTAAAACATAATAAGTAAAAATATGAAGATACAAGATAAATGCATTTTGCCTGTGTTGCACCACATGTACAGCACAGGATGTATAGAGTGGACTGTGCAGTTTGATGCTCAAATTTTTGGTTATCGGCGAATACTGACTGTGTCGAGTTTTGTTTCTCAGAAGGTACGTCTGTTTCTGTGCTCTCTTGTTTCTGCAGGACTGTGCTCACTGGAAGGAGCATGCAGAATTAAAGCCGTGTAAGAAGCAATCTTACTAAAAAGACATAAATTCCATTCAAATTAATAAATGCAATTTCTCATGCTCCAATTTGACTTGTGCCCAGTGTTACAATTAAGGGGGGTCTGTGGGACTTCCTTAAAAGACTCTGTGTCGGACTACTTTTATATCGCTAAGACAACAAACAAAATTCAAACACTGGTTGTGTCCATACATTGGCAAACTACTAAAGAAACAATGGATGCTCCTGAACACTATAACTGACCATCTTGACAGCAAAAAGGAAGTGTGATATAAGACAGAGTGGTTCATGGGCTGCTGGAGGCGGACCTGTGTGTTTGACCATGCACGTCAGATAGTCTTCACTGACTTCCTTGCACAGCTCATCCAGAAGCTGCACACTCTGAGGACTCCGCCTTAGTTGTGGTGGCACACGGGTCAGCATGGCGTCCAGCCACTGCTGCTGAATGGGCAAGTTGGGTCTGCTCTCCACACAACGCTTCAGAAACAGGAAGTTCATCTACAGAGCAAATCAGAACCGCATAAGGGTTTGAGAAAAAATTATATCAACTTACCCAAATCAACCAGGCCTTGATTTACTAATCCTTACAGTATAATGAACCTTGCTGTGTAAAAGCAACACACATTTCTTTTCATTTTTATTGTAACATCATCTCAAAAATCTTAACAAGCTAAGAAAATAAAACAATGATTGGCTGCATACTCACTCTTCTCTTCCTGTTTTCACTGCACATCTAAAATATAATTAAAAAAAAACATCTGTGATGTTGTTATTGGCATACCGTGCAAAAGCATTTAGAAATAATCATGACCCAGTCCAGACTGTTACCAGTTAATTAACTGACTTACAGTACTAGGTAGTTCTGGCTCTGGTGTTGACAGAAGAGGGACCTTTGAGCCTTGTGATTGCTGGTAAGCTTGAATTGCATTGGATACCCTACAGGAGAAACAAACCACACGTGAAAAGTTTAACAACGGAAGTATTGCAGCCCATTGCAGATAAAATTGGCCACCGTTGATAAAAATCTATATATAAATCTTTGCATAGCCTATATGTATATTTGGATAGGATTACAGTACATTACAATACAGCTGCAAGCATAATTATCTACGATTTAACAGTTGCCTATTAAGAGTGGAAGTTAGTCATGTAGACTAATGAGGCAAAATTTATAATTGTAATACCTATAATGTAATTATTTGTAAAATACAGGCAAATCCCAAACAGCACAAGTGCCATAGCAAGCCATTTCAACATAATAACCCAAAACGTATTTTAGAACTGTGGAAGAACTATCAGTCAGGTGAGGAAAGTGAATATCTCAAAGTAATGGCCTGTCCTGGCTCAAGCCCACAGATGGACAGGCAGAGCAAAGCAACCCAGAAGCTCCCTACATCTCAGGGAATTGCTGCAGACAAGCTGATAAGGCGTGTTGGGTGATTTCCTGCTAAAATCTGTTACAGCAAATACCTCATGTATGTCATGATATTTTCAAGGCACATGGTGGCTATTCTGAGGACTCCAAAATGTACAGTTTTCAATATTTTTATATATTATATGGCTTT
>JAODUD010000107.1:19132659-19149700 GCA_026784285.1 Stomatorhinus walkeri
CCCCCCCCCCCCCCAGACAGTCCACATTTTTGCTTCCTCCTCCCAAATGTCATGGTTGCCAGCAAAGCTGAAGGTGACCTTCCACCACTATCAACAGAACACTAAATGATGCAATTTCTTGTAGAACAGTATTAAGTCCCTCCAGTACATTTCCAGATGCTTATAAAATCCACGGAAAGGAATGCAGTTGTGTCGGCAGGTTACAACGACCCAATTTTTCTGTATTTTCTATGCTAGCATTGCGTATATACTATATATACTATATACACCTGCACATATTTATGTTTAAAACAGGGCTTTATACAATCTAGTTTCAAGGACCCATCACATACCTATCATAAGCTTCACTGCCATCTGGTAGGAGGTGCTGCAGTCTCAAAGCCAGAACAGTTAGGCTTAAAGACAGCTTTTTTCCTCAGACTATCCAACTGCTGAACAGTCTGGCCCCTCCCAGCCTCAGACTGGGTCTGTAAAAGGTCTGATAACTCCAGAACTTTTTTGTACATTCTGCTTCAGTGCCAAAGTCCCCTGCCAAATATCTACAATCCATCAATCAGGTGGTTAAATTTTCCAATGTTTCTTTCATCAATGGCTTAATGTTCATGCCTTAAAATATCATCTACATTATGTTCATATGTTTCAATATTTATATTCAATATATTATTAGTTTGCATGTTCTCCCTGTGTTGTCATGGGGTTTCCTCTGGGTTCTCCGGTTTTCCCCCACAGTCCAAAAACATGCTGAAGTTAATTTGACTTCCAAATTGCCCGTAGGTGTGACTGTGTGGCTGGTTGGTTGGTAAGTGAGTGTGCCCTGTAATGGGCTGTCGCCCCGTCCTGGGTTGTTCCCTGCCTTGCGCCTGTAGCCTCCAGGATGGGCTCCAGACCTCCCAGCAAACCTGAACAGGATAAGCGGTTACAGAAAATAGACGGATGTTACTCATTTGCACCAACAAGAACAATATTTCCCTCCATGATTTGACTTTGCATATTCTTATATCTAAATTTGACAACAGATTTTGAGAAATGATCATCAAGTTCAAAACTAGTTTCTTGTGGGGTGTCTGTGCTTCAAAAGGGGGGCTGTCAGCCACCTCTGGGTGCTGCACGCTAGGATGACAGCAGGGACCGGGGTCTCTGCAAAGGCCCCCGGGAACGCGAAGCAGGTGCAGTGGCTGACAACTCACTTTTGCTAGAAAAAAACGCCAAGTGTGAGTAATCTAAGGTAATGGCTTAGCATTCTGCCTCATACAAAAGTCATCTCTTAGGCATGAATCTTATGGCTGAAATAACATTCATGACACAGCGTGACTACCTCAGAGCAGTCTATTAAATTAAACAGCACATAAATAAAGACCACAGGTAATATTCGGAAATGTCATACAGCCCCTAGAGCTGGTGTATATTTGAAAAACAAAAACACAAAAATATATCTCAGGAGGCTCCATGCTGTTTTACCCTTCAGGACAATATTTAATTTTAACCGTTAAACCAGTAAAATATCCAGCTGTTCAAATGGGTAAAATCTGCAAGTCATTTCAGCTCAAAGCATCCACTAAGCAAATATATAGAGTAATCAGTAAATAACGGTAATTTAATAATGATGTAAGTAGTCCTGCTTGTAAGTGAAGAAAAGTTCAGAGCAGTTAGAAAGATCAAATGGGATATTTAAATGGCCAGTCCATCACTGGGCACACAGACACAATCACACACGAGGTACAATTCAGACATGCCAATTTGCTTTAGAAGGACGGTGTAGGGTCATGGGAGGAGATCAAATTATCTGGAGAAAATCCACATGCCCATGGACAGAACAAGAAAATTCCACACAAATAAAATTTTCCCGCTTCACATCAAGTGGCTCCAGCTCACGGGAATCAGCCCTAATGCTTCGCCTGTCCTCTATGCACACAACATCTGTCACCTCTTCTCATGGTTTCTCTTACCACCGCTGCGCCGATGACACACAGCTCTTCCTCTCCTCCAGCCTCCGAGCTGACAGTCACGTCGCCACCTGTACTGACGTGTGCCTTGCTGGCATTTCTGGTGGGGGCAGGTGACCTCTGCTACCCCAGGCACACAAAGCTGCTGGGGCACTGGGTAATTTTCATGGAACAGGATTAGCATTTATGTGACTCTTAAATCACCATGGACAACGTGTAGAGATTCAAGACATGTGACAGTGTAGACAGTGGATCAGCTTACTGGGAGTGAGAGAGTGAAAAACAAACAAGGTATATTAGAATAGTAATGTTTTATATATACACAACCAAGTTTGCGGGTCTGGATACAGAGACAGCCAGCATCAAACATGGGGTTAAGGGCCTTCCTTAATAGACTAGTGGTGATGTGATTACTTTGCTGACTACGGGATTTGAACCCACAGCCCTCTGGAAATGGGCACAGATCCCTAACCCACTGAGTTCCACACCATTCAATGAATCGAAAAATTCCCAGTCACTTGATGCTGTGCCTCTTTTACTGGTCACTGGATAATAGACAATACGGGGACAGATCATGTCAACAGGGCTAAAATCTAACGTGGACACTCAGCGATACGGCCTGTCAACACCTTCACCTCAGTGGCACCGCTGCCAAGTTACTGGTGAACTGGTGAAAGGAGAGCCAGTTTAAGAATGACATCAGTGAACGGGTGCCAGATTATTCCTGGCTGACGCTTATGTGTCCAGTCTGATCAGTATGATATCATGTTTAGCATGTTGCCAACTCAAAAACCAGAGAACACAGCTCTGTCTTAACCCTTACATGTAAATCACTGGGTCAACATGTCTCATAAAACACATATATTGTCACTGTACGAACATACAATGATATTCTGTGTGGCAGATCTTATGCAGAAAAGCAGCAATCTCAGCAGGAACGCTGCATAGCAGAAGTAATGCGCAAAGAGGCACGGCGGGTGGGATTATAAAAAAATGAATGAAAAATTAACAAATAATGGTCAGCAGAATTAGTGGGTTACAATAATGAGAATTATGACTGAAATGGGTACCCGCAATGGGTAGAATAATGTGGAATCTGTCCGTGCTGTTTCTAAGGTGCTCAGTAAACCTTGGCAACAGGGGGAGCTCCACAGGGGCTAGGGGGTTGGTGGGGAGGGGGGAGAGAAAAATAATTTATAAAAAGCACATAAATCCTTTAAATATAAGCATCTGTCAGGTGAACACAGCACCTTGCAAGAATTAGGAACCTTACCATGACACAGCATTTTATATGGAAACAGTGATCGTACCTATAGACTGAAGGACATAACTTTGGTTTGGGGGGGCTTGAGGTCTTCACCCATTTAAGGGGGTCCAGGGGGTTGTTTTGGCTGGTTTTGGGTTTTGGGTTTCGATTAGAATAATTTACTCCCCTGTATAGATTAAGGAAGGTGACTTGTGCACAATGAAACATATCTTTTTGTGATCATTTTTAATAACTACCTTGTGAAATTATGAAGATAATACTATTCAGTTCATCATAAGTGCCACGGGGAGTGATGAATTGGATTGACTTTCTGACTTTTTTCAGTGATATGTTCACATCAGAACGGCTTATTATTTGATTTCACTTTCCCTACAACCCAGTATTGTATAATTAGCCCCTTTTTGAAAAATCTACTTTTAAATACTGAATTTTTAAAGATCATGTTTTCATACACAAGTATTCTGTACTATATTATTGCTATAAACAATTAAATAATAAAAAGGTGCATCTTTATAATTTTAAAAGCCTTACGTAGTTAAATAAGAAGAAGGTTCTTTATTTCTCTTTTGACCATGAAGAAATAATTGCTGAGATGTCAGATGATCCTCGTCTCGAATCACCTTATTCATGTTCGAATATACATCCAGAGGTGTAGGTGGCAGCAACGCACCGATCCGACTTAAACTGCCAAGTGTAGACCATTGT
Organism: Stomatorhinus walkeri; assembly: GCA_026784285.1. Lineage (NCBI taxonomy): Eukaryota > Metazoa > Chordata > Actinopteri > Osteoglossiformes > Mormyridae > Stomatorhinus > Stomatorhinus walkeri. The sequence goes on from JAODUD010000107.1 coordinate 19,136,575, forward strand.
CAGAAGAAGAAGCATCGCTCTGTATCTGTTGCAGTGCAGTCATTTCAGCATAGTTATTTAACAGTTTTAGTTACGGCTTAACCTTATGCATGTAGTCATATGTTAGCTGGTTGGCAAGGTTAAAGCTACAATTGGGAAAGTTAAGTCTGACCACTGGCTTATCCCGGAAATATACTTTGAAGATGGAGATTTAAGGAAGCAGCTTAGATGGCTGGTAATTTTTATTTTGATATGCAGGAGTTAACAGGACTTCCAGTCAGATCAGCTCGCGGTCTGGTCGTATTGCTAGTGACTAGGTAGCCGGGTGATTAAACTGTTGGACGACTGGTTAGTAACCGGGATAGAGCGCGGATTTTGTTTAATACGGGTGTGCTGATAGTGGTGAAGTACTTGGGCGGATAACCGTAGAGCAAACGGAATCATAGTCAGGGATGGAGATGCGGCAGGCTAGCTACCCGAAATAGCCGAAGGCGGTGTTCTAGCTGTCACCGTGTCTGCGGAGATGCGGCCGTGTGTTTCGGGTTATCCGGCGCGCTAATGAACGCTGTCAGTGGGAGGATTGGAACAGTGAGTGCGGTGTAAGTGGGAATAGATAACTGCCCGAGCTCAGCTAAAATCGGTGTCTGAAACCCACAGTCACACCCCGGTAGTTGGCTAAGGAAGTCTAGGTAAATTAAGTACTTATCCTAGGCTGAAGAATAATGTCCGATAGTTTACAAAAAAAATGTATGTTTAATTCATTCATTAGCCTGTTTTAAAAGAAAATTCGGCAGTTTCATTTCACGCCTAAGTGGTCGGACCGTGGAATCCTAGCTAGCCAGCGAGATTTCAAGACGGGTAAATGGTAACTTGCTGTGGCCGAGTTTCGGTTTACTTGAGGGGATGCGTTTTTATGGAAGACGTTTTTGGTAAATGTTTTTGTGCTTCAGAAACATGGGATGGGTATGTGAGATGGGGCGCATGTGGTGTTAGGAGGAAGTCGTGGACCGTGATGTAGGTCTGTTGCATTGCTGTAAATCCAGATATAACTATTTCGGCTGACTCTGAAGGGAACTTAATTGCATGTCGGATCAAGAGCTGCTGCTTTCCGTCAGTTCCGGAGTGAGAGCCTTTCCAAGCCATCACCTTCATCAATGCCGTCGGCACTGGCGGTGTTCACCTGCCGCCTGAATTCGCACGCCTTCCAGGAGCGCCATGTGTACCTGGACGAACCGGTCAAGATCGGCCGCTCAGTGGCCCGGTGTCGGCCGGGGCCCAACAACGCCACTTTCGACTGCAAGGTCCTGTCGCGGAACCATGCGCTGGTGTGGTTCGACCACAAGTTGGGCAAGGTCAGTGCCCTGCGACATCAGCCCGCTTTCATGTGATAAGCCTCCGGTCAGGTTTCTGACACTGTTTTTAGGTCTAGTTCCTGGAAAATGCGAGATTATGCTCTTAAATCATCTCCCTGGGAATTGTATTATTATTATTATTATTATTATTATGAAGCTCTGAAACCTTGCAAAATACTTGGCCTCGTGTTCTTTTAATTTATCTGAACTTTTTCCAATTATTTAATGTGTCCAAGTTGTTACATTTCTGTTGTTTCTAAATGTATAACATTAAAGTTTTGCTAAGAGATTAAATAAATTGTGGCTTTTTAGAGGGAAAATATTTGTTGCTTCGTCTATTTAAAACTGCTTAAAAGTGTTTGTATTCTTAAAATCTTATTAGATTATCATCTCAACAATTATGAAAGAAGCTTTGATTCAGCATTATTCAAGATTGAAAGAAAATCAACATTCTGTTTTCATTTAATTATGCACTGCAGTGTAAAAATCTGTTATATTGACAATATTAGCTCTAATGGTGCTTATTCTGCTGTGACAGTGACATCTGTGAAATTTCTGTGGTGACCTCCTGACTCTAATGATCTCCTTAAGGAAAAGGTTCTGTGTTTTCTTCATCCAATATATGTTCAGATTGTGTATGAATGTGTATTCAGGTATTGGTGAGAGAGTGTGGTTTTGCACTGTTGCAGTGTGACTGTTGCCAGACTCCCAACAGGTGCAGGCTAATTTTGAGCCAAGGAGGTGGCCTTCAGCAGTCATTGGCTGGCTTGTCCCTTAAAAAAGACACGAGTTGCTTCAGAGGGTGTTGTGATCTGAGTAAGATCTGGAATTTTTGTTAGGTTCATATTTGATTACCTGCTTATTTTTTCCAAAGCATCGGTTAGCTGTGGGGCTTATTAAAGTGTGTGCTGGATTGGCCTAGAGCCAGCTAACCCTGTTATAAGTGCTTAAATTCTTGTATTTCATATGACCAATTACATGGTATTTATGAGTATGAATACGCATCAAGGAACTTTCATAAAATGTCACATTTGCTTCTTAAGGTATTTAAAGATTTGTTCTGCAGACCTTGTCCCAGTAATTTGTGCTGACATAAATGAAGCCACTTATCTCAAGAAGGTAGAATGGCTACATGCTTAGAAACAGAAATAAATCTGCTTTGCAGTTCATTCATAATATTAAAATGGTTTGTATAAAAATAACTCCGGCTACTGGAGGGGGATGGGATCACATAATGTTTTAATGAACATTTTCAAATGTGTTTTTTCTGAGGTTCTTAACAAGTGTGTTTAATTTCTGTCCACCCTGCATTAACATGTTGTCAAACACAAGTGGACAAACCCTTTCTCTCCTCATTTTCTCAGTGTGTCATTATTTCATTCACAATTCTGAATATTCAGCATCATATGATGTTAAATTTTGCAGCTCTGAACAGGATTTAAATGACATCGCTGAGCAGCCCTGTAAGAGCTGACTGGGCTAGATTGTTTGCTGTGTAAAATGCTCGTTTTTAAGCCTTTTTCTGTCTTGTGTTTGTCTTTGGGTGTGTCAGGGTAGTGAGGAAAGCTTGTCTCTTCTTATACAGCTGTATTAAGACTAGACAGTGAATTGTTTAGTAGGGTTGGGTGTTCTCTCAGTCTCATCTTTCATACCATCTTACCATTCAAACATCATACCATGGTATTCCATCATGGAGGTCAACCATAAAAGAATTTACCGTGGTAAAATACCATAGTATACCATGGTAAACTATGATTTACCATATTATCACCCATGTCTGTTGTTTAGCTTCATAAACAAAATGAATGAGTGGGCTAGAAGACCATTGGTGTCAGTAATGACTTTGAAGAGGCAGTGGAGGTCAAAGGTCATAGACCCCCAGATGGGTTTGGTGTGGACTGTGGGGTTCTTTACATGCTTAGTGTAAATATAAGCTCTGGCCACCAACAAAAGAGAACATTTCACCAATCACCATGTTTAAACTTCTGTGGGTATATCAGCTCTTATCGCTAAGACTTGACGGTATAGCTGTCCCCACAGAAAAATTACTGCTGAGTGCATCAGCTGTTTGTAACTGCTGTACCTCTTTGTTTTAACTCAGCATCTTTAACTGCCTGTATCACTAACCGTGTAAACAGATGCTTAATAAAAATGGAATAGGAATAACTATCTTTCACACTGGCAGATATACTGAGATATTTGCAGTGATTTCATGTGATGTGATTTGTTGTTGCAGAATTGCTAAACGGTCTGTGCCTACAGGGCCATAAACATTCACTGGAGACAGTGATTCGGGGAATTTCTGTGGGCAGCATTGTAATTAAGGAATGCCTCCGCTGTGATGTCCTCAAACATGGAATCTGACCTCCAGTGAATAGTAAACCTCTAGCTGCAAAAGTGCCAGTTGTTTAATTCATTCTTAAGACAGCCTGTTAAAATACTAGATGTTACTGTAAAGGCTGTATAGATGCAGTAAATTTTAATCAATGGGCAGCTCTGTAATTCTTATCTTGGAAAAAATATTGAGGAATCTCATTACTCTGTTTTCAGGAAAATGTCAAAAGCAAAATTAATAACTTAGTGATACTGGTTAAATCACCAAATAATTGTCCGTAAGTTCTTTAGAGATGCAAGTATCCACGTGCTGTTTAGTACATCATTTTGGCTTTTACCATTTTAGCTGCCAGTTTTTTGTTGTCTTCTTTTGAAAACGTGAAGTCAGGATGCATGCCCATAAGTGTTCCATTGTCATGCGATTTTTAGTTATGTTCTCACAGTGTTTTGATACGGAATGTACTGTATCAGCTCCAATGGTAACTCGCACTTCTTACTGGTAGAAGCTTTGCCTCGCAGCATTTGTATCTTAATTGTCAAGGAGACAGCTGTGTACTTTTTATGTTTTGTCTGCCTTCCTTGTACCACACTTTGGGCACAAGCATCTGCCTCAAATATATTCCTCACGTATTGGGACATTCTGTTGCATTCATATTTTATTAGAAATGTATACTACTTGGATCAGGCCAAAGCAGTTAGAGAAGTCGTGTAAATGATTTTTCTGTCATTCCGCATGTTTTCTCTTCCTGTGTGGTCCCTGGCTCTTCTCAGGCTTAGCTGTGCCTGGAACCCAGCCAGTTTTGTTTGGCTGTTGGGGAATTTCTCTTCCTGCTTGGCAGATGACACAAGTTTGGGTGAGACCGCAGACGGCCTGCAGCTACTCTTTTTGTGCTCTGTCTTTGCTGTCTGCCCCGGAGGAGGGGGCTTCCTTGCTGCGTTCATCACAAGGTGTTCAGTACAGCTAGGGGAGGCTTGGTATCTCATAACAGCCGATGCGTACTGATGGTCTTTGCTGCTGCTGAGAGGAAAAAGCTTTGCATACATGCATCTTCATTAGGGTTCTGTTTTTGAGGCATAGTCCTGTACAGTCTATGGGACGGTTCTTGGCCCTGTCCTTTATTTATATAAGAAACAAGATCTTCAGACAGAACTGCAGTTTAGTGGGTAGCACTGTTACCTCAAGGGCTGGAGATTCAAATCCCACCTGCTCCCTACTCACATGGGCTTCTCCCGGAGACTGCTTTCCTCCTGCAGCCCAGAGACAGGCGGTTAGGTTAACTAGTGTCTGGCATCCCATCCAGGGTCTTCCCCTGCCTTGTGGCCTGTGGTTCCTGGGATAGGCTCCAAGCCTCCCAATTGGATAAGCAGTTGGAAGACTGGTGCGTGGGATAAGGTCATGGGGATGAGTGCTAGGTGCAGGCCTTATTCTGCCTCGTCCTCTTACTGGGTTGGCATCTTTTCACCTGCGGTATATAGGCAGAGCTTTGCATTGCGCTCCCTTAGCTGACTGATATTGTGTCCTCTGCCTGCAGTTCTACCTCCAGGACACTAAGAGCAGCAACGGCACTTTTGTGAACAGCCAGCGCTTAAGTCGGGGCTCAGAAGAGAGCCCCCCCTGCGAGGTCCTCTCCGGCGATGTCATCCAGTTCGGGGTGGATGTGACTGAGAACACCCGAAGAGGTACTAGATTGTGCACACACTCTCTCTATGTGCTTTTTCACTGAAGGAAAAAAATGCATATTCTATATATTATTCCATAGTATTGCACATCGTGGTGTATTGATGTTGTCCAGGTAACTCGGAATTTGAACATTTCCAAACAAGCAAATGTTAATTGTCGTGGTTTAATACTTGCATAACATGGCTTGTGAACAGTAAATAAGCATCTCTTGGTTTTAAGTCTCTGTCTCTCTTCAAACCTGGCAACGCCTTCTGCCGTAGAAATTGCAGGCTGGCTGGAACCATGTTGTAACTAGCCTCTCCAGTGGCAAAGCGCCATCTATCTCTCTCTCTCACACTCAGCTGGTGTCTCCTGAAACATATTTTTTAAACTATTACACCTAATTTTTGTGTAATAAAAAATTACACAAAAAATATAGCCGAAAATTGATGGCAACTTTTTCTCCTTTTATTGGATTTGATGTAATTTCAGCTTCCATTAAGATCTTACAGCACATCTACTTTTGTTAATGTTATATATTTTCCTGCTAGTAATTCCCAATATCAAGTCTCTTAATGGTGTCTATAATAGTAGGTGATCACTTTGGTTTCTCATTAAATCTATTTAACAATTTGCGGAGCATATTGTGTGTAAATATCATTGGATGAGGTTCTGGATGCCGCTACGGCTCATTGGGGGGAGATCAGGGTTTGGTTCCCACCATGGACTCCGTGTGTATGAATTTTACATGTTTTCTCTGTTTGTGTGGGTTCCCTTCAGGTACTCCACATTACTCCCGCCGTTCTGTAAATTGCCCTTAGTGTGTGCCCTGTGATGGACTGGCATCTCCTCCAGGATGTGCCCTGTGTTTTCTGGGATATGTTCCAGGCTTGCTGCAACACTAGATGAGGTGTATAGAAGTCGGATGTACTCATTTGTGCCATCTACTGGCTGGCGTGTTTTATGTTATATTTCTAGACTCCTGACGTGAACAGGACTGAGTACCTAAATAGGGAAACTTCATTAACCTCTAGCCAGATCTAAAATCGCATACCAAGAATTTTATGTTTTGAAGGTAAATGGCTTCTTAATTATTGTGGTAGGTGTTACATCATGTATTATATTGAAACTTGTTTGTTAAATTAAAAACGATGAAATGCCTTGCCACTTGTTACCATGGTGACAAATGCCTCTAGCAGCTGAAAGCCGCAGTGAAAGCTGCTCTTCAGTTGCGAATTTGATTAGATTCAACTTTCATTGCAGTGTTTCCCTTAGGTTTACAGCTTGGGGGGGGGGGCAGACAGACACTGGCAGGATTCATAGTGTTCATGCGTTTCTTTTAATGACAGCAGTCAATTTAACAACTGAACTAAACATCTGAACATTTCTTATCACTGCAGTCTATCTTTCTGGGCTCTTCTGAGAGTGAGTGTTGCCATCTTTACCACCCTGGTAGTGTTTAAAAAAAAAAAGCTGAAAATTTTTTCTGCTTTTCAGGTGGTTGACATCACCATATTTTCAGACGCGCACGCTCTGTCCACTGGTGGGAGTGTGCTCACCTGTGTGTGCGCGCACGTGTCTGTGCGCGCGCATTGGGCCGGAACTCTGCCATGCGTGATGCAGAGAGCGGAGGAGAATTGTAAACGCGCGATGTGTAGAGACGAAAATGACAATCTGTTGTGTAAATAGGATAAATAACCTAATAAGGCTAATTAGTTTGTTTAATAAAAGTACAATGTATAGACCTGTTCTATAGGAAAAGTCATCTTAAATGACTTCAGTTGTGATCTGACGATATTTAGAAAATAAAATTAAATAAAATTGACTTGACCTTCAAAGGTGGAGGGGGGGGGCACCGCCCTAATATAATGGTAGGGGAAACACTGCATTGTATTGTCATTTTACAAAGTAGCCAGACAACAAAAGGTTTGGCATCTAACTCAAAAGGTGCTACTTGAACAATTAGGCAAGCAGGCCTTCCAGAGCTCCTGAAGCACATTATCAATAAAGGTCTTGAATCTTCAGTGAGACATGTACAGCATGAATAGGACTCGCCGTGTGTGCTGGATGTTTGGCTGACTGTGGTACTTTCTCACTGTTATGGGTGCGAGGTCATCTTCTTTCCTTTCTTCTTATGCCTCAGTCACCCACGGATGCATCGTGTCCCTCATCAAACTGTTCCTTCCCGACGGCCTGGAAGCCCACAGACGATCTGAGTGAGTTTTTGGGTTATAGGATGGTGCAGGTTCCCCAGTTGACCTTCACGCTGCATGCAGTGTCTACAGTCATTGTGAACTGTCATTCTTTCTGTGTAATTTATTGCTGGGCTTAGTCAAATTTTCCAAATATAATGGGTCTTGTGTAGTGAAGGCTTCGCGTATGAATGGTGTTTCCTCGGAACAGTGTCTGCATGTGAGAAAGCGGTGGAACATGCAGGTACTTGCTACAAACTATCGGTGCTGTTCTGTCTGTGAGACCTGCCCGCATTCATCGGGCATCCTTGCCAGTCGGCTTGGGCTGGCAAGCAGACCTCCTCAGGCTTTTCAGGCACAGATTCGTTCTAGCTCATTTGCTGCGATAAACCGTGTGACCGCTTAAATGTTTCGTCCCGTTACGGAGTGTCTGAATGAAGGGGAACTTGGTGAGCAACAAATGTCTTTGACGTTGTGATTGAAATATGGAAGAGTACGTCTTCCTGGGACCCTTTGAAGTATTTTGGCCTGCTTCGATAAGTGAACAGTGTTCAGAAGTTTTGGGGTTTTTTTTTTCTTGTCTCAAAGGCCTGTGTCCATGCGGCTCTGTGATGGGGGTGTTTGCTTCAGTTGTCATCAGATGGAGCGAATGAATGGGGCAGGTGACTCTCGCTTACGAAACCTCGGTATGAGGAAGTAGGTCAGTGAGAGGCAAGCGCCCAGTTTCTGGTTCATAACCGTGTTGGGGCAGAAGTGGTGGCGGGCAGGCCGAGCGGAGACAAAGGCGGCACTTCTGGGGGGTGCAGCGTGAGCAGGATCCCAGCTGGGGGCCCCTGAGTTGTGCTGAAGGCGGGAGGTTTACAGTGGGGATTATTTCTGCACATCCTCTTTAGGCATCCAAATCTGCAAGGATAGTTAGAGGTTAGGGCCGCAGCACCTGCTCAGGGGCAGGGAAAGGCGCAGCAGCCGGTCGCCATGGTGGTGAGAGACTCGCAAAGCCATCTCGATAGCATCTCATCTGCTCAATTTGAAAGACCTCCACTTTGGGGAAGCACAGAGCCCTGAACCTGGAATATCTCGCATGTGATTCTACTGGAGCTGCTGCAAGAGCTTTCTAGAAGTGCCTGGTAAGGAAAGCCGTGCTTGTTTATAGGTTTGGTGCCAATTTTCCTCTCGGGGCATGGCAACCCGGATGAACGGATGTCAGATGTCATTCACAGATTATTTCTGCTCTAAATGAGATGGTTTCAATGGAAGTAATGAATGGAATTAATCTGAAGTTAAAAAATGTATTTCGGGATTGATTCACTTGCAGGTGCGTAAGCAGAGTCAATGTGTTCACCTCTCGCAAAGTTATGAAAGTGGCTACAGCAGCGTAAGCAGGCGATTGGTGCAACAGGGTTTGACAGAAAGCAGATAAAGGGCTACCATGAAGCGAGTGGTTAATCTGGATATTTGTGGGGGGTGGAGCTATGGTTAGCCTCAGCATATTTGTTGGAACCAGGGAATGAAGCATAAATGGCATTTTCAACCCCAATCAAGTCTAGCAGGTTTTAATTTTGGCTTGCAGATGAATAAAAGTGTGACTAATGGAAAGTAGCACTTTTATCGTTGAAGTTAGTTAAGCAGCATTTTGATTTTACAGGTGTTACCATCAAAGAAAGGATGCAGGGCACGTTGCAAAGTATAGAGCATATTCAATGAAAGAACAAAGAAAAATTATATTAAACCAAGGAAATTCTGCAGGTGGCAGCCATCTTTTTTTACTCAACAGTTTGAAAGAACAGAATGAGAGAGGAGCACAGACTGAAACAAGGCGAACAAGGACGTAATAGTTTTACCTGCTGGTGGAACAGAAATAGCAGATGGCAAGGTTTAGGCAGGGATACTCTGACAGGGGAAAAAAGTCAAGAATATAAACGTAAATAGAGTGGATCTTCCCCTGTGAAGCGTTGAGGTGCTAATCGTTATGTTAGCCAATGCCCTTTTGCCAAACGGAAGAAGATCTGGTCTGTGTGAAGCAATGGATCTGATGTTTGAGGAATGATCGCCCTTCACCCTCCCATGGGAAAAGAAAAAAAAAAAAAATCATATATATATATATATATATATATATGATTTTTTTTTTCCTTTTAATCTGTCTTGGATAGGAGTGTGTATTAGGGGTATGTCACCAGTGGTTTTCATTAGGGAGTCTGTAGGCCAGGTTAGCCCAGTAGATGCCTTCATTTAGCAAACCATTAATTTAAAGGCTATACTATGAATCATCCGTAGGACACTTTTTATTATGAAATCTGGTCTACGTTTTTTAATGCGAATTTCACCCTTGGGTAACTCGTCAGATTATTTTTTTTAAACGTTACTCTTTTACCTCGCAGTGTCATTTAAATCATGAAAAATGGACCACGTAGAAAAATGGGAACCACTCTGCTGTATAAGTACAACACAGTTGTATTTGATCATTCATCAAACGAATGAATCTCTTGTAGAGAGAAAGAGCGCAAACGTGACAAAGGTTAAAAAGATTAGTTGAGTAATGATAAACAGTGTAAATGAATGAAATGTTTATTGGTAACAATGAAATAAGCCATATATATGTATAACAAGGATGTGCCAGATTTAAAAGTTGTTATGCATTTATTAAAGTTTAGGTAAAGGGTTTCTTAGAGTTTAGTGCAGTCTTTAAGGGTTTATGGCTGGACTGATAAATGCATTACTTCACGTGACTTTAATGATCGCCAGCTCTCTTTGGCGACTGGAATTCAATGGCAAGAAGGCTTCTTTAAAAGTTAACAAAACTAGTGCTGTTTCCAAGCTCCAGTACTGGAAGTGACAGGCTTGTCATCAATGTTGTGTCATACTGCCGATTTAGGCAGCAATGTGAGTAGAAAGGATTAAAAAAAAAATTGTTTTTGTTTTTTTTTTTGTGACTTAGTGATAGCTCTGCTATTCATTAGCTGGCTAATTAAAGCATTTACTTTTCTACGTGGGGAAATAAAAGCACACCGTTATTCAGAATTTAAAAACTGTGGTCTGTGGGGAAGCATTTAATCTTACTTCAAGGCTGGAGAGAGGAAACTTTATCTGCGATAATAGGATGTTTCACCAGAGTAGACATCTTGATAAAGAATACCCGGAAGCACGTCGCTCTTGCGCTCATTAAACTGTAAAATGCTTTCTTAATTATACTTCCCTATGAGTGGAATTTCTTTTAAGAGGACCAGACTTTGATAGTGTTTGTTCAAGATCTTCTGCAGAATGCCAGCTGTGTTAAGAAGTGTTTGGGAAAAAAACTCTTTTTGACTGCCAGGTTCAATGTGGCTGCCTGCGGGCAGTTTGTGTAAATGTTTAACCCAGACATGATGATGGTGTGTCAAAAATGCAGTTACACGTGACTGCAGTGCATTCCAGTTTACTCGTTACATTTCCTCTACAATGAAAACACAACTGGATCACTTTCAGACTGCAGATGACTTGTCCATTTCTTGGTTCTTTGTGTTGCAGTGTGACTCCAGTACCCTCACCACTTCCTGGGGACAAGGTGAGTGTGTGGCTCTCTCTCTGTCCCCCACACACACACAGACCTTGTGTTGGTGTGACTGTTCCCTCTTTGTCCTTGCAGTACACAATTTTGAGAAATGGTTTGTGTATCTGTTGCAATTACCTGGATTTCTGCATGAATGGCTCCTAAAATTTGATTAGATCTTTGTCATAATAATAAATATAGACGTCAAATTCCAAATTGTATTAGGAAATTCTACAACCGATTGTCAGAGTGCCTCTCTGTGACTTAACTTCTAGTTTTATCTTTTCATTTTGTCCTGGTACTTTAGCGTTAATTTTTCATGTCCAAGTAAAGCTCGTTAAATCAATGACTGCACCGCAGTCGCTTCAGCGGAAAGTACTGAAGGCACAAGTGCGATTGACTTGATTAGCTGGTGTTTTTACTCTCCAGATCTGTGAGCTAAGCATACTGGTCTGGGGAATGGAGGGTGAAGCTTGATCTCTGGGTGGGGCATATAGTTAAAAGGTATAGGTGACTTGCGTAATTTATAACATTGACAACTGTTTGCATATCCATGTTTCTCTCAGGTGCTTTGACGTGTGCATATGCGTAAACACTAGCATGACTGCAGAAAAGCCTTGTCTCACTGTTCTCTATCTTGGTATCTTTGCCATCTAAACCCAGAATACCTCACGACTGTCTGTCAGTCATGTGGACAACCGTTTGATATGCATATGCAGCTAGGGAATTAGGGAAATGCTAATTATTTTTTACCCAAAAACTATGACTTGAAGCTACTCTTGTATTGGGATTTTTTTCCCCCAAAATCTATAATAAAAGTCTATTACACACAGCTTGGATAAGTGCCTGACGCAGGAACACTGTCGTCCTGCTCTAGCTCCCTAATTAATTCCATGACAAAGCAATGTCCTGTGAAACGGCTCAGCACTGATAAGAGAAGCATGGTGAACTATTTTTCTTTTTGGGGGTAGATGTGATTTGCTGGGGGAAAAAAAACCATCTATAACTCTGGCGCTTCTTCCCACCACCAGGTCACTGCCAATACCCCCAGCATGTGCTCGCAGGAGCTGTTCCAGCTTTCACAGTACCTTCAGGTATGGCTCAACAGTGCCCTCTACAGATTTTTTTTTTTTACTGACAGCTTTAGTGGCGACTGGCAGTAGCATCTGGTTACTTGACTTCTCTGGTTTCTGTGTTATGTTCATGTTTGGCGAAACATGAAAGCTCTAACTTGGGCAGATGTACTGAATCCTGATGTGAATGTGTAGGTTGAGTTCAGCGCAACATTGGTCCTCATGGTCACTCTCTCTACCCAGGAGGCCTTACACAGGGAGCAGATGCTGGAGCAGAAGCTGTCCACATTGCAGCGACTCCTCTCCAGAACTCAGGAGGCTTCCAAGGGCAGCTGGCAGGTAACATTCATCCAGATCCTGCTGATGCTTCTGGTTTTTTGGAGCTCACGAGAACCTATTGGCCACTTTAATTGTCCTGTCGTTACTGTCCACATATTCTATACTGTTCTGTTCTATTATCCTCAATATGTTTTACGAAAAAGGATCGATCTGTACACATTCTGTGCTTGCTTACTTGCAAACCTCAAAGGTCTTCTGCTGCAAATAGTTAGTTGACCAGGAATCAAATGAGGAGAAATTTGTGGCTTAATACAGACCAATCAAAGCTCAGATTTTATCTCCCTTCGCCTCCTGCATTGTACTGTTTGATTAGCCGTGTTGATCAATGGCAAAACTTTTCTGCTGTGGCCTTGCTGTGCTGAGAAGGATGACCCATCTGCCGTGTCGCCCAGGCGCTGGTCAGTGAAGACAGGCTGCTGACTCGGCTGGAGGTGTTGAGCAGCCAGCTGCAGGTGTACTCCAAGGTGCGCGTCCGCCTCCCTCCCCAGGAGCATGAAGCTCGCCCAGTCATGGCTATGCTCGGACATCATTAGCCTTTTTTCCGATACCGGTGCTAAAACGATACTTTTATCTGTTAATGTGCCTTAACAGAGCCTGAGGCAGTACAACAAGTAAAGCACAAAACGAAGGTCAACGGCATTTAAAAAACAGCTTTTAACTTCTTATTGAAC
>JAODUD010000107.1:19164230-19176152 GCA_026784285.1 Stomatorhinus walkeri
GGTTAGAAAATTTTTGGCACATGCAGACATCAACGTGTGTTTTAATGACAGTTCTGCACCCCAAATGGTTATGAAACTACAATTCAGCATGCTTTAGCCCCCCATTGCCTCTTGTTCTGAACTTGCCATTGTTTGAGAATAGAATTGCAAGCTAATTTCTTTATTTATTACAGGGAAGAGAAAGAAATGAAGAAATTTAAAATTGTGACTAGTATAGTGAAAATACTTTATCAGCAGTTGATTTGATTTATTTTTATATTGACATGGTAGCCTAAACTAGGCTTTCTTTGAGAAGTACCAAATGTATCCTTTGTTTGGAAGGTTTTAGATGGATTCTGGATGAAGTGATTATAAAGAATTTGATTTTAGGTTTCTTTTTTCCCTGGCAGAGTTCCTGTAAATAAATAAACTATGTACTAAAGATGCAAAACAAGCTTGATCTTTTTTTAAGTATGTTAACGATTGTTTCTCATAGTAAAATCCCTTTTACATAATTACAGATGAGCTGCTATTTATCAATATTTGAAAAAATGCTAAATTCATGAATTTAGTGTTAATTTGAGCTGAACATTTTTAATGCTTGCTCCACTCCTTATTTGTGAATTATATGTGTATGTCTTGTTAAAACTACATGCAAGGTCAAACAAATCTAACCTTAATAATACAAACTAACATTATAAAACTAACCTTAATACAAATAAATTAAGTATTTCTTTGGTACATGTACCATTCATTTAGGAAGTGGATGTCATGCAGATGATCACACAAAACTGGATTAGTCTTGATATTCTCTGGAGTTTTTCAGATTGTCAGAATGTTAATGTAATGATCCTCGGTGGTATTTTAAAAGGCTAGGAGATCATTTTAAGAAAACCGCAATCTTATATAACTTTGTCAGTGTATAATAGCTTTGGCTATAATATTTGGCTAGGTCTGACCTTAACCATGTTATATGATGAACACAGAATATTTAGTCTTTCAACCCTAACCACATTAAATGATTCATAATTTTATTGCATTTACATTTCCTATTACACTAAAAATGACTACTAGGATATTTATAATGCTGAAGTTGGTTTTTCTATTTATTTTAAAGGGAATAGAATTGGGGTGATGTGTGGCTTGTCAGGGTAGCATGCAAACCCCACAGACAGATTTACAAGGTAATAAAATTGTTACACACACGTAAATGAGTGTGCAGACTTGTCTCGGATTGAAAATCTCACATCAAGCAGCTGACCAAAGTTGGCTACGCTGCACAGGACACCCAGAGCTACATAAAACAGCGAAACACATTAGCAATATGTAAATGTTTGTTGTTAGTGATTCTTTGTTGTGTTAATTATGTAATTAATACATTATTACAATTAGGGAGTTATTTATTCATGTTCGTTCTTGCGCAGCCTTCGAATACGATTTAATTACCATTTACAATTCCCACTTAACTCTTCCGTCAGGCAAAAACGAAATCATAAAATTATCGGTTTGTTCTGCCCTTAAAACAGTTCCTGTTACGTCCCACATGCAGTGACTGTGACAGGGAACTGCCCCCTGACGTGGTTAGAGGCCAAAATGGCGTTGCTTAGATGTGCTCTGCGATCGGGTAAGGTATGTCAAGATGTAAAAGTACACTAAATGTATACTGTCTTATTTTTAAAGTATTCGGTCTATGCATAAGCTAAAAGACGTTCTTTCAGGATGCAGTTGGCGCTATCTTACGGAGAGATTTCCACAAGACATCGGCTGCCTCATTACAAGTAAGATAAGATGATGACTGTATTGTGATGTTTTAATTCCCGAAGCAATGAGTCAAGCAGTGAGACTCAATGATTTGCAGTACGCTTCGGATCGAAGTTACATTGTCCGTCAGTCACTGTAGCTACCTCGTCAACCAATTTCTCCTTAAAAAAAACTAAACATCTTGCCAGGTTCACACCCTAACTACTCGTGTGTCCGGTCCAACCTGACTTTTAAAATGACAATAATTCTAGTGAGTTGTAAAGGGCTTCTTCAACGGCCATACTGTCATTGGTGATAAACGTCATAAAAACTGCTCATGCAAACTGAATAAGGCGTTCAGTATTTTCTGTGTAAGTTAATGCAATATAACCAGCTTTTAAAAGTGTAACTGATACAACATATCACCCACTGTGTAGACTTCAGTTTAGATGGGAATGCATTCTTCTCTTAAGAATGTTTACATTTCTTCTCTTTGGTGTAGATGACAGTGCGAGATGCCCTAAACCAAGCCATGGACGAGGAGCTGGAACGAGATGAGCGAGTATTCCTCCTTGGTGAGGAAGTTGCTCAGTATGATGGGGCGTACAAAGTAAGTCTGGTTAACATAATTGTTGAGTGAGGGGGAACTAACTGTGCATTAAGTATAAGGGTCGCCAGCTCTTTCCATACTTAAACAAGAAATCATGGCAAATATATATTATTCCATTATTAACCTAAAATTAGATACATCAAAAGCATTGGGGTAGTTTGCAAACCCTGCAGACTATTTGCGAGGTAATAAAACTGCCACATACATTAAACGTGTGTGCAAACTTGTCTTGAATTGAAAATTTCATTCCAATCAGCTGAATAAAGTTGGCACCCCTGCATTGTTGCTTGATGGGCGTTTAATTTTTATCAGGTTAGCAGGGGTCTGTGGAAGAAATATGGAGACAAGCGCATCATTGACACTCCTATAACTGAGGTGAGGGAAGCATTTTAAAAGAGGTTTAATATGTTGATGAACTTCATATTCATCGAGTCTGCACTACATATTTAATTGAATTCCTTCTACAGATGGGATTTGCAGGGATTGCTGTTGGTGCAGCTATGGTAAGGATTTGTGTACTTCAAAATAGTGGCCAGGTCTTTCCACAATTTTTAAAAATGCAAGAGAAGCTTGAGCAGAATCTCCGCCCCTTCTCTGTTGGAAATATCCAGTTATCATTTTCTGTACACTATTCTTGTATTTTAGGCTGGTCTGAGGCCCATCTGTGAATTCATGACCTTTAACTTCTCTATGCAAGCCATCGACCAAGTCATCAACTCTGCAGCCAAGACATACTACATGTCCGCAGGACTGCAGTCTGTGCCAGTCGTGTTCCGGGGGCCCAATGGAGCCTCAGCCGGGGTGGCGGCCCAGCACTCACAGTGCTTTGCAGCTTGGTATGGACACTGCCCTGGCCTCAAAGTCATCAGCCCGTGGAACTCTGAGGATGCTAAAGGGCTTCTCAAGTCAGCTATCCGTGATGACAATCCTGGTGAGATCAAACCTATATTACTCAGAAAATATGTCTACCCTAAATTATTAGATGGTATTCACCATTTTAAAGATTGTATTTTGTGTTTTGTGACCAGGTATGTAGTTATGTGTATCTTGTTTGTCATCTAGTGGTGTTCCTGGAGAATGAGTTGATGTATGGTGTGCCATTTGAGATGTCAGAAGAAGCACAAGCAAAGGATTTCACCATTCCCATTGGAAAAGCAAAAGTGGAGAGACCAGGTTAGAGTAAAACTGGGATCCCAAACTGTTCCATTAGCACAATATTTTAAAACGGAGAGAACTCCATTGCTCCCCAAGGGAGTAAAGCTTTGTTCTCCAGTAGCATGACAAAAGTAAGCCAGCATGATAGTTCCCCACCCCTAAAGAAAGATTATGTATAGTTAAAGTTGGACATAATGTGTCTAATTTAGTGCAGGTGGAAGAATAAAACAGGGAAACAGAGTTGGATTAGTGTTCTCTAGCCTGGATGAAGTCAGACTGGAAGCACTGACAAAAGAATGGCAGAAGGTACACAGGAGGCCCTCAAGCGTTGAGTTCTTTTCAGGTATATGAGCCCATGGCTGAAGATGCTGTTCAACTGTACTACCTCTCGCTTGAGAGGATGGGCCTCATAATTCATACCAGTGTACAATATTGACACCATTCTACCATTGCTACTAATGTTTACAGACTCATTCTCATACCTGAAATTTCCTCAAAAACCTACAAGATTCCTTCACTTTAATTCTCATGCTTGTATTCCCCCAGGTGATCACATTACAGTGGTATCGCATTCCCGATATGTGGGGCACTGTCTCGAGGCGGCAGCCATCTTGGCAAAAGAAGGTATTGAATGTGAGGTGAGAGATCCTTTTTAATGGTCCATTGAGGCTTTTGTGAGAGAAGTATAAAACAAAAAAAAAACAATTCCATAAGCCAAAAGTGTCACATTTTACATTTAGCAGACACTCTTATCCAGAACGACTTCCATGTTCCTAAATTCAGGCACGGTCCCCCTGGAACAAGTTTGGATTAAGGGTCCCAGTGATGGTAGTGCCAGAGGTGGGACTCTTGGTCCAGAGGCAAGCGTCCAAACCACTAGACCACCAGTTGCCCATTAGGCTACGGCCAGATGTTTGCATAAGTTCAGGCACTCCTGGCCAAATTGCATATTCAGTTAATTATGTAAGTGAACAGGGAGGCCAGTGAAGTACACACTTCCTAATCCTTTAATGCATGGAAACTGCCTCTTATGACTGAATTTGTTGCCAGCATTTGGTTTCCATTTATATTGTATCATGAAAACTCATGAGCCTTTATTGCGACATGATTCTGCAGGGTCAGTTCTTATCCCAAGCCTTTCTGGTATATTGGCTTGCCCACTGTTGATGTCCAACCCTCAAAAATAATTTTAGGATTGTGCTGCCAAATTAGCCACCTCCATATTTAATTGCTGTTGTCCTCTCTCCCCCCCACCCCAAATTTCAGGTAGTTAACCTTCGTACCATTCGGCCTATGGATGTGGAAACCATAGAGACAAGTGTAATGAAAACAAACCACCTGGTGACAGTGGAGGGCGGATGGCCACAGTTTGGTGTTGGAGCAGAGATCTGTGCCATGATCATGGAGGGTAAAACTGCATATTTTTCCTGAATGAAATATTCTGTCACGTGAATTAGCTTGGGTAGATTTCTTCGATAAAAATAACAACAGTTAAAATTTGAACAGCAATGGTAACTGCATCCATATGTCTGGTTTTAGCACCACAAGATTCTCTTATGAAGCCGGAGTTTGAAAGTTTCAAAGATTTAATTCTGTTAAATATTTTTCTTTACTGAGTGATCAGTTTCATCCACTTGTGTACCTTCCCTGACAACACTTCTGCCTACAAAGCAGATGTTGCCTTTAATAAAAGCTATTGAAACTTTTAACGTCAACTAGAAATCCAGCCCTTGAGAGAGACATGCTGACCTGGTTTTTCCCTCTGCTTTGGCTAATTGTTATTTTAATAACTATTTGGATAGAAAGTCACTTTACCAAAGGTAAATCAAACTACAACTGTAATTAATTTTCAATACAGTAGGACCGCAGTTCTTATGTGCTTCCCAGTCCACACTATAGATGTACAAGAGGTTGTAAGAGACTGTTGACTGGTTAGTAGCAAAATGCATGAAGTACTTCAGGTTCACAAGCAGAAAGTGCTTAGGATTTTGTCAAAAATTTAGTTTTCTGCTAGATCTAAGTAAAACTTGTATTTTTCAGCCTTGGTCTGTTTTTTAAGAATAGAGAGGCTGAACTTATTACTTGTAATAATCTTTATTTATACTTTGTGCCTCTTTACTTTCAGGGCCGGCTTTTAATTATTTGGATGCACCCGCTGTGCGCGTGACTGGTGTGGACATCCCCATGCCTTATGCAAAGATTTTGGAGGACAACAGTGTACCTCAGATCAAAGACATCATTTTTTCTGTGAAAAAGACACTGAATGTCTAGGTGGTTATTGAAATCCTCCCCCTTCCTGCCCTCCAGTATAAACATAGGCTCTTTATCCTCATGACAACAAAACTGCATTAATGCTCTGTTTGCTAAATTCTTGAAACATATTTTTCCCACCTCAGTATGACCAGTGTATAGAAAGCTCTGATCTTGCATACTCCCTCCTCATCACTGCTTATTATTTATTAGTCCATAATGCAAAGTTAAACACACAATTTTCATTTGCCAATTGCTTTTCTCCAAAGTGACTTGCTGTTTAAGAGCACACAGTGTAAGTGTATCAGAATAAAATTAGAGGTTATAAATCCACAAACAGGGACAATCTAAGTACAACCTATTAAGTGTTGACTTTCTTCTCACACTTCATGGAGAGATAATCATAAAATAAGGTATATAGGTGCATATTTAGACATTTGTATTGTGTAATAATATACTTTTATACAAATTAAGCAGTATAAATGATTGCAAACTGGTAGTTTCACTCTGTGTTAAGTAAATGGGTAGCCACTGGGAAAATGCTGTACTGGAAAAAGTAGTCTCTATTGCTTAAGGCCCTTGTGCTTTTATCGTGCAGTATCAGCAAGCTTTACACATTCATTCATGAACGTTACATGCTAATAGATAGGAATATTTTCACAGTTTTTATCCTGTTACCGGCAATATCTCTCACTGAAACTTTTTGTTCTGTGTATTTTGGGAAAAATATAAAGTTAAATTTTTAACCTGTCTGTGCTTCATTTGTGTGCTTATAATCTTTAACAAATGACATTTGCCAAAATGAGGAAATTACTAGACATATGTGTACCGGCCTTGCTTTAATTGGCAACTGCTTTTAATGTAAATATGGATGTTTGGGCCCCAACATAAGGATTTCAATACATTACTGCTGTAAGAAAACTACAACCGGAAGTACCTTTCTGGTGCAACACTGAAGAATTCGGTCAGTCTGCAGCCCGCAGCCCGCCATATAGTTGTTCCAATTGCCCCGTAAACAGTGTAACTCCGGGTTAGTAGCTTATTGTCCTCATACTGCTACGACCCGAGAGGCGGGCGGAGTTTTTTTATTCAGCCTGTCGGCCAACTTGCTGATCGTATCCAAACCCCATAGACTTCAATGGCCCGACTGCCATGCCATATGGACCAAAGTGCGCTATTGTTTTCAAAGGGTGACTAATGCAGCTGCATAATCTGACTGAGAAGGTAAGCGAGTAAACTGTGATTAAGCTCTTTATCCTTATTGCTCGGGTACTTATATGTGCAATAGGTAGCCTAGAGCTATATCTTGCTTTGTATCTTCGGAAGGTAGGTGAGCTAGCTAGTTAATGCTGGTAATATACACGCCATGGCTGCATCATCCGGCTGGCCAGTTACACTGATACATTGCATTGTCTCTGAAGTCTGAAAACCGCTGCTGCGCGTTTGCGGTTTTAAAATCAAGGCATGCAACGTGGATAACCCTGTTTCATGCAACGTATCACCCGTATAGAGTGTAACAGCAATCAGTTGACTGGGAAAGCCAACATTTGTCGCAGTAATAGCAAAGCCAACTAGAGGTCAGTGACCAGAAATATCACATCATCCTTGCAGTTCATCATTATCCTTAAACTGACCAGCAGTTTATAACCAGATTGTCTGAAATGCATCTCAAATATCTGCTTCCCGTTTCCTGAAACATTAAAAAGCCACATCATTTGGATTGAGGCAGTCTTCATTTATTTGGAGTGAAGTTTATCGATTTTAGATCGCTGCTCCTGAAATATTACTGTTTCACTGTTTCGTCAATTGCAGCTCCCGTTTGTTGAATTAGGAGATAGGTCTTTAACCTCGCTAAATTGGCAGTATGCATCTGTCGGCATTATGAGTGCGGGTGACCTCTCTTGTGTGTATACACACGTAATTATGTGTCAAAATATGCTTGTGTGCTTGTTTAAGTGCAAATTGTGTAAGGAAGGCTTATATATGTGATACTTTAGCGGTTGAATTGTATTCTTCTTTTAATGCAAGTGATATTCACAGCTGTGAACAGGACTTCCCCAACCTGTGACGGTCCAGTGAAGCCAGCAGTGATGCATAT
This sequence comes from Stomatorhinus walkeri, assembly GCA_026784285.1. Classification (NCBI taxonomy): domain Eukaryota; kingdom Metazoa; phylum Chordata; class Actinopteri; order Osteoglossiformes; family Mormyridae; genus Stomatorhinus; species Stomatorhinus walkeri. Next base: position 19,172,063 of record JAODUD010000107.1, read on the forward strand.
GGATAATGGAGACTGGGGATGCATGGTTAGTGGAAGAGGGGAGGCTAGCTCGTACTGGAAAGCATTAACGTAATTTCTTTTGATTGTCTGTTGACTCGTCTTACTTATATGTGATATACATAATTTGATTTTACTATGTATATTCTGAGCATTTTCAATATTTAAACCATGGTAAAGTGGTTATCCCTTGTCTACAAAAATACTGGTTCTATTTTCAGTTTCATCATGAGTTTTCAGTGATAATGGTAGTTATCCTGTGATGAATAAGACGACCATAGTATGAATAGGTACCAAACTTAGTAGTTGTCTGGTGGTCATAAAACATAAAGTAGTTTTTCAGGAAAGTTTCTATCAGGTGTTAATGCTTACTTTCTTATTGCTTGTTTAGTTCATAGCTTATAAACCACCCCGACCCATTTGTGTGTTGTGTTTACATCTTGTACTAATTTTGCTTACATTTGGAACTGCAAAAAATTAATTCATGTCCTTTGATATTCTATCACTTCTGAGATCCAGAATGAAAATCATTAGTTGATATGTATCTTCCATCCACTCACTCTGGTCGCGGTTGTAGGAGGCCTGCAGCCTATCCCAGGCAGCACAGGGCACAAGCAAAGATGCACCCTGGGTAGGGTGCTAGTCCGTCATAGGGTGCACATTTACTCTCACAATGGGGAAAATTGGAAGTGCCAGTTAACTTAACTGCATGTATTTTTAGATTGCGGGAGTAAACAGACAAAACCCACACAGCACAAGGAAAATGGCCAGCACCTGCTCACACAAACCAAGGGTGGATTCAGTCCCCCCATCCATGGAGGTGTGAGGCAACAGTACTACCAGCCAAGCCACTGAGCCCCCCATTGAATTTTTCTGCATTCCAGTTCCAGAGTTTACCAAAAGCTGGAGTTATATGTGTGCATCTCTGTAATGGTTCCTGTGTGTATATGGTCTTCTTTCCCTTTTCAGATGACTGATCCAGTTACTCTGAATGTTGGTGGTCACCTGTACACCACCTCACTGTCCACTCTGCAGCGGTACCCTGACTCGATGCTGGGGGCCATGTTCCGAGGAGATTTCCCTTCTGCTCGAGATGCTCATGGCAACTACTTCATTGACCGTGATGGACCTCTCTTTCGTTATGTCCTGAACTTTCTGCGTACATCTGAACTCACTCTTCCTGTGGACTTCAAAGAGACAGACCTCCTACGCAAAGAGGCTGATTTCTACCAAATTGAGCCTCTGATCCAGTGTCTAAATGATCCCAAACCCCTTCACCCACTGGACACATTTGAGCAGGTAGTGGAGCTGTCCAGTACACGTAAACTGTCAAAGTACTCCAACCCAGTAGCAGTCATCATTACCCAGCTGACCATTACCACCAAAGTACATTCCCTTCTGGAGGGTATTGCCAACAACTTCACCAAGTGGAATAAGCATATGATGGACACCAGGGACTGCCAGGTGTCTTTCACTTTCGGACCATGTGACTACCACCAGGAAGTATCTCTTAGAGTCCATCTCATGGACTTCATTACCAAGCAAGGCTTTGTCATACGGAATACTAGGGTGCATCACATGAGTGAACGAGCCAATGAGAATACAGTGGAACATCATTGGACATTCTGCAGACTTGCCCGCAAGGTTGAGGATTAAAGGACTAGGCTGACAATAAAATAGTACCAGTGTCTGTTGTACTGTATTTCCTGACTTTGTTAAAATAGAAAAAGAATTACATCACATGATTTTACATACGGTATGACGACACACACAGAAATCATTTTAGAAATCCTTATAGAAGTTCTTGTTTTTGTAGAGAGACCCCACAAACATTTCAGTAGAACTTAAATGTTACAGTAAATGTTAAATATCGAAATAGAATTAACAGCAATAAGTTTTATATTATCGAAAAACTTTTTTAAATAAAGCAGTTTTCCATTCAGTATGGTTTTATAGGCTTTTTTAAAGTCTAAATTTTGATTGTTGTAATTGTATTGTATTATTTGATTGTTTTGTATTTGTATTAGTACTTGTGGCCTTGCCATATATTGTGTTATTGTGATAATTAAAAAAATGACTGTGGCAAGGAATATAACATATATTCCAGGATGAACTCAAAAGTGTTTTCCTCTGAATCACCTTTTGTGCTGTACTTGTTAGAATATGAGTCATTATGATATGCAGAATATCTTGAAGTATGTAGGAATTAGTTTAGTTATAGCCAAGATTGTAAAAGTGACTTTTCATCAATGGACTTTCTGTCCCCTGTATAGGGAAACTGTCACATTTTTATGTGACTAATTGCTTCCATATGTTCATACTTTCTTATTTAGAAACGTACCAATAAAGGTAGTATAGCTGAATTTGCAATTGGATTATGGAACATCACATGGCTGCATCTCAAAATAAATGTGTAGATTGATGCAGGCTTGGTTCTTGTATTATGAACAATATCAAAAGTAATACCTGGAATTTAAAGGCTATTTTGCCTATGAAACAGTATTTTATAGGCATCTTAAGCTATAGTAAGTGGCACGTTTATCGTGAAGTCTGCGATTTGTCTGTGTTAAGTATTTATGCCAATAAAAGAAGCATTTTATGGGTATATCGAATATACACTAGATACTGATGTAATATTTGCAAAAATAGGTCCGTTATATGATGTGACTATGTTTACCAGAACTCAAAATTATCAAAGTATATTTTAATATTTACAGTTGTTTTTTTTCACTGAATACAAACATACTAGTTTGTATATTTAATGCAGTATCAATAAAAAAATGGGCAAAATCCTTTTATACTGTGAATTATTGCAGCAAATACTATCTAGTTACATCACAAAGTTACAGTTACTATGAATGCTAATAGATATTCAATTTGGAAAACAAGACCAAAGATCAGATTTGGATTTATTGGCCAATTATGTTACACCACACAAGGAATTTGGTTCTAACCAGTGCTGTCTCTCAAGTTAAACAATTTATTGACAATGAACAAACACAATATGGAACAATGTGTTAGGACACCAGGTCATTACACCCACAGGAACTACTATAACATTGCTTTCTAAATCTATAAGCATCAATATGGAGTTGGTCCTCCCTATGCAACGATAACAGCTGCCGCTCTTCTGGGAAGGATTTTGGAGTGTGTCTGGGAATTTTTGCCCATTCATCCAGTTTTTGTGAGGTCAGGCACTGATGTTGGACGTGAAGGCCTGGCTCACAATCTCTGTTCTAGTTCATCCTAAAGGAATTTGATGGGGTTGAGGTCAGCGTAGAATTTTTCAAAATGGCCTGGTATACTGAAGCATGAAGGGTTCCTTTCAATGGATCTAACGGGCCCGTCCCTCCTCCACCAATCTGTACAGGTGGCACAATGCAGTCAGGCAGGTTCCATTCTCCTACCATCTGCCAAACCCAGACTCATCCATCATCAAACTGCCTCACAAAGAATCGTGATTTGTCATTCGACGGAACACATTTCCACTGCTCCAGAGTCCAGTGGCAGCGTGTTTTATACCACTCTATCTGATGCTTGGCATTGCGTTAGGTGATGTGAGGCTTGCATGTGGCTACTCGGCCATGGAAGCCCATTCCATGAAGCTCCCCACTGTGGTTAATGCTACAGGAATTTTGGAATTCTGCAGTTACTGAGTCAAGACAGCAATACAATATTTGTAGATGTGAGGCAGGGTGTAAAGACAAGAGTAGCTGCTGCCCAGCAGATGATACTGGTCAGCAATTTATGAGGCTGATGGCATGAGGGAAGAAATGGCTCCTGTGTCTGTTCATTGTGGTATACAGGGTTCCGTTACATCTGCTGAAGGGAACAAGCTGAAACTTGTCCAGCATGTGAGGATGAGATCATGAAAGTCATCTCATCTTCCAATCCTACCACCTGCCCACTGGATCCAATCCCTTCCACATTACCACTATCATTAATGGCTCCATAACTTCTGGTCATGTACCGACAGCATTCAAAATAGCCAGAGTCATTCCCATCTTGAAAAAACTCACTCTAAATCCCTCTGACACGTGCAACTACCGACCAGTATCGCTTCTTTCCTTCCTTTCAAAAATCCTTGAACGCA
>JAODUD010000107.1:19187632-19197771 GCA_026784285.1 Stomatorhinus walkeri
CCAGCAAAGAGATCCCCGAGGGGTCCCACTCGAGGTCCTCCTCGGGGCCAGGAGCCAGGGCTGGATGCTCTGGGACTAGGGTAGGGGCACGGGCACGAGTCACTGGGGTACGGGCACGGGGCACTGGAACCGGGGCAAAAGTCACTGGGACACGGGCACGAGGCACTGGGGCCGGGACAGGAGTCTCTGGGGCCACTGGGGCTGGGACAGGAGTCTCTGGGGCCACTGGGGCCGGGACAGGAGTCTCTGGGGCGGGCGTGGCTGCCGGAGAGGCGGCCTTGGCAGCGGGCGTTGGCACCGTCGAGTGGGGAGGCGCCTTCCCCCTGGGAGGCGTCGACTCGGCGGGCGGGGCAGCTGGAGCTGGCAAGCAGGACGGCTGGGCAGCTGGAGCAGGCGACGCAGACGCGCAGGCGTCCACGGGCAGAGCGGCCGGAACGGGCGTGCAGGGCAGCTGGGCAGCCGGAACGGGCGTGCAGGGCAGCTGGGCAGCCGGAACGGGCGTGCAGGGCAGCTGGGCAGCCGGAACGGGCGTGCAGGGCAGCTGGGCAGCCGGAACGGGCGTGGCCGCCGGCGAGGCGGGCGTCGGCTCTGCGGGCGTGCAAGCGGGCATCGAGTGGGGAGGTGTTGCCTTACCCCTTCGCCTGGCAGGCAGCTCAGCAGGCGGGCAGGAAGACGAGGTAGTCGGAACCAGCGGGCTGACAGGCGTCTTAACCTGCAATGCCGGCGGAGCGGACCTCTGTGCTTTCGCGGGCACGCTCCGAAGCGGGGGAAGGTCTTCCTCCACTTCAACAGGGAGCCGCGCCGGATTTAAAATCACTCGTCCGACGCGGAGAGTTAAAGGATCTTCCTCCTCCAACTTCCTCCCTTTCCGCTTTTTCTTCTTCCCGGCGCCTGTTCCGGTCGACGGGCGAGTCGCCTCCACACACGCGGACGGCGAATGCGCTGGTAAAAGCGCGAGCGGGGGGAGCTGTACCTCCGTCATCCACTCCTCCAGTCTTCGGAGGGTTTCGTCCGCTTCCTGGAGCGGACACACCTCGCCAGACGGGACGCGTCCGAGGATAAGGTCCCGACTTCGGCCAGCAAGCATTGAGGCGAACGGGTCCTCCTGGACCGCCGGCAGCTCCAGCCAGCCTAGTGCCTCCCAGAGCATGCCGGCTCACCAATCCCTGACCTGCTGTGGAGTCGCGTCTTTGTAGAGTTCGGTCATTCTGTCAAGTGCGGGGTCAGCGTGCCTGGATGTCGGCAGCGTGAGGCAAACAAGAAGTCAGGAAGCAGATAATCCAGGGAAAACGGGGTTTAATGAGCAGACGGACAGGGTAAACGCTACTAGACATCACAATGACCGAACTGGGGATACGAACTCAGACGCGGACTAAATACAAAAGACTGACAGGGAACTAACAGGAAACAGAGGATCACAATCAGACAGGTGGACTACAGGTGGTTTCAACCAGGGTTTGCACACGAGGAGCAAGGGGGACGTGGCACACACTAGGCTCGAACGGACGGAGCGTGACAGCTGACCTTTGCAATATTTTTTTCCCTTTGTGCTACAGTTTTCTTTGCGTTTCACTATTTTGCCACTTTTTGACAAGGTATGGGTGACCGGGGCTTTGTGGGGGGTGTATATCACGTTACTTTTTCTGGCACTGACTTATCTATTCGTTTTGTCATTTTAAGTCTACAATAAAAGCAATATAACAATAAATGATCAAGCCATTTTGTATGTAAAAATGTATAGAGTATAATAGACAAATTTGATACCTCGCTCAACTATATTTCCAATGCAAAGAATTGCTTCAACAATCATAATTAACCAACGATTTACATCCCTAGTGTATATCGGTTAGTAGCATTGTAGCACAAGTCAAATTCATAGCAATTACATCCCATTAACAACAGTTGTCTATTTTACAAATTAATCTTATCACATCAAACTTAATTGCTGTAATACATTTGACTAGTACGGTTTGAGATATATTTTCCCAAAGTATTTGAAGTATTTTAATAGAAAATAGACAATTTAAATGGATAAATTGGATACATTAATTTTACTACAGCTAGATGCTTAAATACATTAATTTCTTTTGACAGCTTGTCCTCTGCATAACACAGTTTACCTAATGATTAAATGAAGATTGAAGTAGTAATTCATGGTGTAATTTTTGTAGTTAATTAGCAACATTCTGAAACATATTACCAGTTTGGTTAATCATTCTGCACTGTTTTGAACCTTCTCTATGCTGCCGTATAATCAGAGCAAAGTTATGAGTAGAGTTCACCAGAGTCCTGTATTGTCAATCCATTAATTACAGTTAGAGGAACTGGTTACAAGAAGATCATCTATCATTTAATAGGATGAGAAAGCCCTGGATATTTTCGTTTGAAAACGAAACGTTTTCGTTTTCAAGCAGGACACAGACTGTGCTGTTCACTACTGCCATGTCCCTTCTTTTTTACCCATCCATTCCCATAATCATTAGCTAAGTCTGAGGAATTCCAAGGGAAACAATTGAAAGTACTGGTCCAGTTGTTGTTTAAAAAAAAAAAGTATGTCTGGAATTTACTGATGCCTTGAACATAGTGCAACACTATATAAATGAACCCCGATTTAAGCCTATGTTTCTCTTTGCATATTGTGCAAGAGTATTGACGATAGTAATTACTGCAACAGATACCAGAATGCATCAAAACAGATTATTTTCGCATCATAATTTAAAGTATCATTATTAATCGTCTTGCTAAGATCTTTCATGCCTGAGCTTACCTGTGCTCCATTTTGTGTTTCGGGGGTAAAATGGCTGCCAGACAGAGCAAACCATGTGACTGCAGCTGTGCGTTGTGCTGGAGAAGCCGAATAACCTGTAATTGTGAAAAGCCTTCATTAGTGCATGAGTGTTTATGTAATGGTTATGCAAATTGTTCGGGAATAAATGGCAAGTATTATAATAGTCTACAGAGGATGATTAAATGGTCTGGTCCTCTAAGATTGCCGGTCCAAGGGTATAAAAGGAAAATGGGCTTGAATCATTTGATGGCTCTTCTGTTATCATTGCAGTGGGTGCGAGAATGTTGGCCTTGATCAAGTGGTCTTCAGGTTAGACATCATGGTTGCTGTGTTTTTTTTTACCTCTGTTTCTGCTCCTAAATTGTACTAGTTTCTCATCAACTACTGTCTACTAGGGCGATTTTTACTATTGTGTGCATTTCAGTGTGTGGGTGGAAATGAGAGTATCACATCTTTTGTGGAAAGGAACCCCAGTGCTTTAATACTCCTTCCGGAAATATCCTCATATTGAGTAAGTTAAAGCCTTTATGCGCTTTAACATATAGAAAATTAAGATTCCTTTAACTCCTGGGTGAACAACGAATAAGGCTTTCACCAATTGAAAAATGTTAGGTGGTGCAACCAAAAATTTATACTTTACAATTATTTTATTCCAAATGAAAACCTTCATAAACTAACCATTTAAGTTTCTGTAATGCATCATACATTATTAATTGCTATTTGTTTTTTGAATTTATGATTAGTAGTAATATTAATTGTGGTTGTACCATCTGCATTTTAAGTAATTTCAAATTAAACAGACATATGTTTGAACACCTGCACAAATGTTTGTTCTTGATATCTAATGTATGTTACAACTTTAAAAAAACGATAGTTTTACCATATTACAGCATTTTACTGTTTTTTTTTCATGGGTTGTGACATAAACCATGCAAGAATAACAGTTGAAAATACAGTTTTGTTAATATTTGATTTAGATCTTTCACTGTTCACAGGCTATTTGCATAACCAATTGACAAAGAAAGCGTTTCAAGTCCCACCCCAAAGTATCTAAGTACCAAAGAAGTACCCCAGTTGATTTGGTGCTTTTGGTACAGGAACTTTTAGTACTGGTACTCCACTGGAAGTCAATGGAAAAGGGGAGCATGCAAAAAGTATTGTACATGATGTTGTGGAAAAGCGCCCTTTGAGAGTGAAGGAAACGAATTAAGGAATTAATTCAGTTTTAAGTACTAACTGTAATTCATGTCTTTTTACAGTCAGGTCCACAAATATTGGGACACCACAATGACGCATCTCGGGAGACTAAACTTGGACACGGACTAAATACAAGAGATAATCAGGCACGGATATACAACAGCTGGTTTCCATCAGGATCGAACATGGGGTAACGAGAGGGGCGTGGTACACACGAGGCTCGAACGGGCGGATCATGACAGTAATAGCCTAATTAAATATTTTTTGTCATATATTTTTTCCATCTGTATTTACTAGCTTAAAAAAAATAATATTTAAAATATAACAAAGTAAAAAGAGCTCTTGTATCGGAATCCATATTGGTATCAGCAGTTGTGTATCGGAATCGGCTCAAAACTGAAAAAATGTGAATCGACCCATCCCTAATCAAAACAAAGCATTGAACAGTCAAGGTCATTGATGAGCAAAGTATGTGAACTTCTAGGATAATGATCTCTTGAAAAGTAATTGGAGCCCAATGTTCCAGTGAGTTGAGATATGGTTTCAGCCTGCCCTGCTGTGCAACCACTTGAAAACTTGCTCTTCACAACAGCCTTGTGTTCAAGTATGATATGGGCCAATCCCAAGAAATTCCAGGGGTACTGCAGAAGAGAAGCTGTTGAAGCTACTGAAACTAGAAAAGTTTTCAAAATTGGTTGCATCATGTTATATAACATATAGCTGTAAAACTGAATATTGAATATGAGGTGCAAGCTTTGTATATGAAGCAATGTGATTGGTCTGCGTCATCTCATAATTATGACTTATTATCTCAGCTTTTCATATGTAGTGAAAACAGACATGCAAGCAACACATCCCAAAAAATAATGTACAGTATCAGCTGAATCTATTTAATACAGTGTAATTGGCTGAAATATCAAACTGCCATCCGGCTGCCGTGCATTGCCAGTGTGCATTAATTAGTTAATATAAGGGTTCACATACTATATTTGTTCTATAAAGATATGGTAGCGAAATGTGTGTTTTTTTAATGTCTATGTTGTAATGGCTTCGACTGGAAGAAAATTGAATCACGTTAATGGAGCCATTCATGCAGAAACCCCAATAATATCAACAAACTTTTTCTCACAACTGTATCAATCTAAACTGCACTGGTTATATATAGCTGACGTATTATGGCCCTGGGCACACATCTGACATAATTAAAGGGCTGACAAAGATATGGATTATTTACTTTGTTTACTTGCTGGTCAGGTCAGTGCCCTAGAAGGATGGGATGTACAGTTAAGGAAATGGTCCTTGATTAATTTTGGAATAATTAATTATGTCTGTTCACCTGCTGTCTCTTACTCCTCACCCGCCAAGTTTTTCGTGAATTTGATCTGATAACAGCGGGCAATGCAAACACAGACAGCAAGCAAATTAATAAGCAAGACAAAAACTGGCAGGGAGGGAGAGGTTTTACAACATGGGATACTGGAGAGCTAATTCACTTCTAGAATCTTATGCAGCAGAACAGTTATTCTGTTCAATCCCTTGATGCAACAAATGAATAAATAATAAGCGCAGCATAACCACCAGTGTTTGATTGTGGATTGAGTTGTTTGTTATGCAGCCCATATAATGGCAGCCAGTTCTTCAGCATGGCCTAGCTAAGCAGTCTGACAAGCTGCCATTTTCTGTAACCAATTGGATGAGCATGCACTTGCCTTCTGCCTGTTAAAACCAAATTAGTTAGTATATAATGAATAACATTGTGATGGTGTTTTAGCCTTTACCGTAGCATTAACCGAGTGGGGAGTTATCTCTGGAGCATAGTTAAGATCTGGACTGCTCTCTTTCTGATGGAAGAGTAAATAAGGTTCGTCTGACATGAGAAGGGTTGATGGTAAATCTGCAGGGAGTTTGCTGTCTTTGTCAAGTTTATCAGGCAAATTAGACCTCTTTCTTTCTGAAGGCGTTAGAGGTGCATAATACTCATACAAGAATTCTATCCTCTAACATTGAGCCAGCTTGTAGTAAGAAAAGAGACCAGAGCAGGCAGCGATGTGGATCAGTGGAGGAGCTGCCTGCTGGCCACCCAGGCTCACTTGAACGTGAGAATGGCACATTGGAATGATGGGACGAAAAACCCTTGAGGTCTCATCGGTTAATGTGATGGCGAGTGAAAACCTAGAGTGGTTTTGAGATGATCCTTTGTGCCCTGTTGCTGATGCCCAAGCATGTAGTTGAGTATCATGCAGACTAATTTCCATGCTTCTTCCATTTTCAGGGAACGTCTTCTCCATTAATTTGAGTGATTCATGCAGTTTCACTGTTGACATACAGTTGGCATGAATTGTGAAGACGAGGTTACAGAGAAGGCAGTGCATTCCTGGTCCAGGTTCACCTCGGCTGGAAAGACTGCACTTTTGGAAGCCTTGAGGGTTTTTAATCCCATGTCAAAGGATCTTCTGGACACTGAGATACAACTGGTATCCTTTCTTCAGGGCCTCAAAGAAGAAGGCCATAAACCCACTGTGCTGAAGAGCAAGGATGTCTATGGCTACAATTCCTGCACAGCAGAACCAATTCCGGAAGCAAAGTTATCAAAAATACAGGAACCTTTTAACAAGGTTCCAAAGTTACAAAAATCTGGTAAGCGACGCAGAAGGAAACCTGGTACCAAGAAGAAAGAAATTAATTATACACTCTTGAGTGCAGCGGCTAAACTCATTTTGAAGAATCAACCTAAAATTCTATTGACAAACCTCTCAAGAGAGACTTTAAAACGGACAGTCCATTCCAAGCGACCGGTTTTAAACGTCAGGCCTGTCCAGATGCCATGTCTTAAACTGACTAATATCAAAGGGCCGTCTAGGGGCCATACAGCAAAGCTGCAGATTCATACAGGATTAGGGTCTCGATCAGTTGCTTTGTCCAACTCCCACAGGTTACCTGGACTGTCAGAGATACCTGTGCAACCACTGGAACATTCAGCAAAAACTGCTAAAGTGGTAGCTTTGGAAAAAAGAATGGTCTCCTGTCCAATAAAGTTGGGAGTGATGCTGAAAGGAGAGACTGTTCCAGCAGTATATGAGAATGGTAGAGTCTTGAAGGAAAGTAACAACTACAAACCAGTGCCCATAAAACGGCGCAGATCCACTGTGGCTAACAAAAAGCTGGGCTTGAGGGATAAGGGTGCAGCTCGGGTACGGAAGAGAAAACGGCATGAGGAGGCTGAGGACAAGATGCTGCGGAAGACGGCTAAAAACGGAGTCTGGCTTGTGAAAGGTCAAGAGGATTCCAGGCTAAATGAGAACAGTCTTAGGTTCAAGGTGATCAAGGTGGATGATTCCATCACAGATGAAGAGGTACGAAGAAAAGCCCAGAAGATTTTGCAAGTTAATTTGTCGCCCGTTATTGAAATTCAACCACTCATCACTTACCCCGTGTAAATCATAGTCATGCTACAAAAGCTCTGCATGATCCCTGCGACTAGCTTTTATTTTTACTTTTCTACCAATGCCTTGTTGAGTCTGAACTCAATGTCGAAGCATTTTTATAATGGGAAAGAGACATTTAGGGTAGGATTTACCCTGTCATCTAGCAAAGACAATGTGTGTGATGTCTGTGTTTCGCCTTTCCTGCATTAAAGGGACAGTGCACAATGTAGGAACACGGTTGCTAGATAGTGGAACAATAATTACCACCTTTCATGTGTCTTTTTTCTTTCGAAAAGGGTGCAGGTTTGAATTTAGACAGTTTTATATGATATGGTGCACTGTGAAATGACATTTCATCCGTTTTGTTAAGATAAAGGAAGCCATGTTGTCATATTACTATGCAGTATCTATAAAGCTGTTTTTTTTTTAAATGGCGACACAGATTAGCGTGCTGTATTGAAGGTTTTTATTTTAGTTTTTGACAATACCCTAGAATTCCATAATTTTTGGGAAGATTCCTTTGTTCACCTGTACATATTTTATTTTCATTTAAAATCATTCACTTTAAGGGCATCTAGCAGCTTTTTCCAAAGGAAGATGCTGATGGGTTTTGGTTGAGATTTAAATAATGCATCAGAATGCACTCTTCAGACTATTTGGAAATGTGTGTGCTAAATTTCATCACTTTGTATTGCAAGCATCTTAATTCAGGGCATGATTAAATGGCCGCGTTTTGTATAAAACATCGCATCCATGAGTAGATGCTTTTATTGTGGCCCAGTTAGAGAGAGCACATTTCATTTCCACTTTCCTCATGCAAGGTAAAACAGATTTCCCTTTGGAGATCCCTGACATGGTAACTGATCAGTGGGCTACTCCTGGACTGAATATTTTCTCACCTTACAAAATACTGTAGCTTCCGTAATGACTCCATTTTATTTAAAAATCATTCAGTCTAATTATTTACAAATGTATTTCATACTTGGTATTACTTTTACATCTCTAGAGTACAACTATTTAAACAAATGTTGGGTTTTCATACTTGCCATTAATGTTCAGTACGTGCTGCTTTGCCTTTAATGTAACTTGGGTTTGAAAATAAAGGTCTCCATGACCCTGTACTGGGTATGCATCCGGAAGATGGATGGATGCATGAAATAAAAGCAAAACAAACCCTTCTGATGAACAGTTGGCCTTGACAGTTGTTCTTGTGCCAAACAGGTCCATTTGGTGCCTTTATGTTGCTTACATTTTCTTCATTATTTCAAAATGATCTGTAGAATAACTTGCATTGAGTTCTACTTTAAATTGCTTCCAGTGTTTTTAGATTTTTTTTTCATCTAGTTCCTGAAATGCTTCTTTGCATATTGACTTAGCTTTTGGTTCCTGAAATACTTCCTTCTTATACAGAGTATGGTATTTTCCCATGCTTGCTTCAGGGTTTTGACTTGACACTGGACAAAGGCAACAATACCAAAACAAATGATGTGGATTTGAGGTTGTGTTCTGGATAACCGGAAGATGCACTTTCTATAAAGACACGGTAACTTCCCCCTTTGACATTTTCCAATTTCTGTATGTGTAACTTGAATTTAAATGTTTGAGACTGGCAATTTTCATACATAATTGTTTTTTGTAAAAATGACATCATTTTCCCCAGCCAGAGTGGTCTTGTGAACAATGCTGATTAAACATTTGAAATCTGTACAGTCAACATTGTATATTTGGTATAACTGTTCAGAAATTGTGAAATAAAAATTGCTTTAAAAAACAGCTCATTCTCGTGCCCTAACGCAAAGACCATGATGTTGGTTTTTGAAGCTCCTGAGCTTCTTACCCGAATCCCACACCACTTAAAAATTAGATATGGTTTTAATTAAACATATATACAGTTAGCATGCCAACAATAGTTATGCAAGCCAGAGATGCATAAATATGATTAGAGGCCTCTGGACTTCAGCCTAGGTCAGGCTGTGCATTAATGTGCCCTTCAGTTACAGAACATGCACTGCATGTTTGCTGTTAAATCCTTTTTCAATGCTATTTCTTCCATAAAGCAAACGGAAATAGCAAATGTGGGAAAATCTGAAAGCTAGGAATACCATTACCATCAGGTGAGCAGACTGGTAAAGACTGGTAAAATGAAGCAATCGTCTAAACAAACTGCTATCAACTATTATAAGCCAGTCAGGGCGTTCTTGTGAAATAATGTTTAAAAAATGTGCTGACAGAATATGAGAACTTCTCATATGTCAGCATTTCACAGACCTAGACAGGCTGTAGATGTCTGCCATCAGTGCGGAGTTTTGATTTAGTTAAAGTATCATAAAAACACATAATGATGCCTGAAAAAGTCATACATTTTTAACTCTAACCATAGCGTCAGTTGGCTCTCCTAATTTGGGGAAATAGGGTTACATGACAGGCCATTGCAAAATATGAAACAATTACATTTATGGCATTTGGCAGACTCTGTTAGCCAGAGCAACTCACAGAAGTGCTGAGAAGTCTAATCAGGTAATACATACTGATACTTGTTCAATAATACCCAGCTAAGAATACTATCACTCTAAGAAACTCTGTTAACCAGTAAGTTAGCAAGTTTTTTGGTTTTTTTTTTCTCAAATAAGTGTGTAATTCTGGAAGTGCTTGCTAAATTCAAGTACTTCTGAAAAAAAGTAGGATTTTAGTCGTCGTTTGAAGACACCCAATGACTCAGCTATCGGAAA
>JAODUD010000107.1:19207512-19222152 GCA_026784285.1 Stomatorhinus walkeri
TATTCAGTAGTTTATGGTAATGAACCCTGTTTAGTAGTTTATGGCAATCACAGGCCTAAGATTACAACACCAATGAGAATTAAAATTCAAAACATGGCGCAAGGACATCAATGGCTGTATGTTTATGAACGATGTAGTATTCCCATGTTTCCCTGGACTTTTATATTCAAGTTCTCAGAGTATCCCCATTGCTGTTAATCAAGGTTTATCACCACGGGGTTACCCAGCCTGGAGTGGTCTGATTACCGTTGTGGCTAATTAGCAATGTCCCTAGCTTCATTAGGTGGTCTTTTTCTATATCCTTGTTTTTGGGGCTTATTCAACTAATGTGATCAAACAAGAGGCAGAGGTCAGAATATGCAATGTCACATTTCCATGGTGATTAGATCACTAGACATATGCCAATAGGAACTTTAAGTAATCAAGCTAAGCTAGCTCTGAAAGGACTGATTACCTTGCAAGGGGTAAGTAGGGCCAGCTGGGTGGGTAACAGGATTATAATTTCCAATCATCTATAGATGAGTTGGGGCTCATATCACAAAGCTGGGCCCTGTAACACGAAGCTGGTTCAACAAAGTCAGGCTTCAAATTACCTTCAAACTTGACTAAACCAAAGAAATGCAATCTGAGATAATTCTATGCCGGTATCACTATGCTGACTTTCAACAATCAATGTGAAGCCAGGTTTTCTTATTGAAACCGAGATTTCTTCCTGGGCACATGCATATAAATGCATGCCGTTGTGCAATGATTGCAACAGGGCTATGTATGTCAATGCAGCAGAACAAAGAATTATTGTGGTAAAATGTGAAGAATTCAAAATTACAGTAACGGCGAAGAGAAACACTGTGGTTACTACCAAAGATAGGAAGGGCATGCTGACAGCATACACGCATACAGTACATACAGTGTGACTGTCATTAAAAAAATGACAGTAATTTCCAGACTAGCTTGTGGTTTTTATTAATATTCTTAATCTTTTTATTAATATTTATAATCCCTTTTTATTATTTTAGTATTAAATTAACTTGTCACCCTTCAAAACCCATTCAATATTCCTTTATCCATCTCACACACACACACACACACGCACATGCACACGCACACATTGTCCAATAAGAGTTTAGGCCAGGAGCATTCCAATTGGAAAATCATGACGTCTAACTTAAGTTAACCCAGCTGAATGAGAAATCTGACTTTGTGGAACACCCCCTGCTCCAAGCAGACTTGAGCTTATGGACTGGTTGCTGTGGCAACCAAGCCAACAAGAGTTTCGAAGAATGAAGAAATACGGGATTTTTATCAAAACATCCACATTTAAATCCAGACAAAGAATACCCCCCCCCCCCCCACCCAGCTTCATACTACAGGCCCCAAGATTCCTTACTTAGCCAGATATCTTGTTAGTCTGGGCTAAATGTAAGTGAATGAAAATAAAATAAATTTAAATTGGGTAAACTTAAATCTGAAAAGTTACCTGTTGTAATCAAGAAATCTTGCTTTGTGTTACAGGTCCTTGGAATGATGCTTGGAATCAGATGTCTTCTGCGATACTCATTGGGGTTATAAGTTTGGGCCTGTGGTTTGGGTTGAGCCTTGGTAGTGAAGTGTGTGTCTGAGTTTTACAGAATCATGGTGGTCATGGGGGAGTTAGGATATGGTGGGCCATTTAGGCTGCATCGTACCCAGGCTCTGTGTGTGTTCGGGCTATGCAAGCCTATCTGATTGAAGCACCACTTCACTTGGCACAACACAATTTCCTTGTTTCTTTTTACAAATTTGCAACCAGGTTTAATTGTGTCACATTTGTACACATACCAGCTTGATAAAATACATAATTAAATCAGAAAAAAATGTGACTCTTGTATGGTTCTACATGCCTCACAACTGACCTTTCTGTTCTGTTCTTCCAAACTATCCATTACATTACTGCATGTTGTGCAGTTTATAAACATATAAAGAATACCATCTTGATGTTATGTTCACTGGACAGTGGACCCCCAACGCACGCTGCTTGTTTTAATGCCATTTCCATTCATTTATGTACAATTTTGTTTATAGCAGAACACTTTCTCATACAGTAGTTATGTAATTATGAAAAATAAAATTTCAGCATTTCAATATTCAATTAAAAAAATTCAGGTGAATAGTTACAGTTGTAAACAATGCAAAGAATAATAAATGTTACGGAACGCGTAAAAGCTCTTTTTGCATTTTACAAGTATTTATTCAGAGCAGAAGCTAACTGAGGTTTTGGGAATGAAAAGCTTTAATGAAACTCTGTATCCTCGCTGACATCAAAGGGGTCGAGGAACGCATTTTGGCCGCTGTACAGCGGGTTAGGAATCGACATCAGGGTTGGACTGCATTCACCTTCGGCTGCTGCATCCTCCTCTGCATAGTCCTGGACAAAAAAAGAACAACATTCTTACTGTTAAAGGAAAGGTATACCTTAGTGGGTCATGGCCCCAATTTTTTGTAAGGTCAGACTTTTTGGAGTTTTTCTAACAGCGCATTGTGCACTATTTTCAATATGCTATGATAGCACTATTTTTTGCAAAAGTAAATTATGTTAATATTTTTTTTTAATTTGGGTCGTGACCAAGGAAAAATACGAATCCTGAGGCAAAACAAGTTGCGAACCACTGCCCTAGTGGATGGTTTCAGGAGACAATAAATGACCCAGTATTTAGAGCTGTAGAGAGAAGGACAGAATCAACACCAGTACTGTATGTGAAAACTTCACCTAATCTTTCTATGCACGGAGTGGTCGTCACCCAGAGCCGTCTTAACAACATGCAGCTGTTGCCCATTAGCACGTTTTCCACAACACTTAAAATTCTACTGAACAGAACAGCAGGCAGTCGTCGCTGAGGATGGAGATAGAACCATTCACACTCCCTGCTGCCATAGCTACAGTCTGTGAAGCTGGTGTGATTTCGGGTGGCGGGTGGCCGTGTTCAGTCGAGCCTACGGCGGTGCTTTGTGTTTTGATCTCCCGATCTGTTTTTAATATTTCGTTACGCAATCCTCCAGATAACCCGCTTGCGTTACATGATCTTAACCCAAATAAAGATTCATTTTTTCTGGTGATCTATTACCTTTTCCCAGTATTTCTCGATTTGTGTGTCCGCAGCCTGGTTAGCTATGTATTTTTGCACCATTGAACAGCCAGTTATATATGCTAAGGCCAGTACAGAGCAGGGGGAGGGTCTTCTTACCTTAAAGTACTGAAAACGGAAGGGGTCGTTCTTCTGTTTAAAGATGTAGAACCCCAGTCCAGCAGTCAGGACCACGAGGCATATCGTGAAGACAGATGCTAATATTGCCTTCTTTGATGTGTAGGCAGAGGCAGGAGCTACTGGGGGCAGCACCTGTATCACAGATTAGTTAGTCTCTGTTTATTTTTATATTTTTATATTATAAACCCACCCATGTTTTCAAAGTTTAAATATTTTGTTTAGTTTACTTTGTGTCTGTTCCTAAAATCTCTGGAAGGTAGAGTATTGTGCAAAACATCATAGGAACATGTTGAAAATGTTTTACGTTATCTAGATACAGTAGCATATTTATTCCAAAAAATAACTAAACAGTAAAACATAATAAAATATAAAAAGCATTAAAATTTAATTCACAAGAATTTATTGACTACAGAAGCCAAGAATGGCCATGCTTTCAAATTTTTTTCAATACTGTTATCTTGAGATAATGAGAGAATTATCTCATCTCAAGATGAAGTATATACAGTAATTCATACTGACTTTTAATGCCATACACTTATTAGCAATCGTTTTATGCATCTTGCCAAAAAATCAATCAGGCAAAATATAGCTATTTTCCATACTTTGCAAGAAAATCTCAAGATAACAAGATACATTAACTCGTTATCACAAACATGCCCTCAGCAGCACCCCAGCCTTTCTGTGTAGTAGTTAAATTCCACCAGCTCACGTAATAAATTTAATTGGCTGGAAGCAAATAATTGTCCAAATGAGTTATTGATTAGCCAAACAATGTATGATAGTGGTAGAGTCAAAAAATACATGGGTATACTAGGTGAAGGCTGCAAATACTCCGGTAACATTAGGAAAGTTGCTGAAATGGGTAAAATACACACTTTGACAGACATTTTATCATAGTTTACTACCAATGTTCGATTTCTTTATCTAAGACTGTTGCAGGGTATACAAAGTCTTACTCCAGCAACACACTCCAATCCAAGCCAATAAAAACTGATGAAGTAGTTTAAACTACAGTGATACAAACAAAATTGTGGAAAAATGTCTTTTGCTGACTTTCTTCACCCTTGAGACATTTGGGACAATATTATCTTATTATAGGTACTGACCTATGAGGTGAAGATATGAGGCAAGCAGGATCTACTGATACTTACTGGGGGAGGCGGAGCCTTTAAGGGTCTGTCGAGGACATGGATGATTCCATTAATCGCTAGGATATCCCAGTCCACTATCAGCCTCTCGTTCACCAGTTTGGTGTCTTGGGATGCCTGGGCGAAAAGGAGAGCATTATTAATATATACAATTCATTCCTCTTTCCACTGAGTATGATGTCCACTGAATATGACGTCGGCACACAGATGGGGTAATCTACCGTAAAAGAAGACACCACTACTGTGAGATTGTAGCCCAGTTGAGAAGCAATAATGTCATTGTGCTTCAGATCATTGTAGAAGTGAATGCTGTTGTTTGCAGAGATATGATACTCCAAATCTCTCAATGACAAAGTCTGAAATGAGGTTAGATTATTATGTCAAACATTCCACCAACAGCATTTATCATGGAACATCCTTGATGTTCTGCTAACCAATCACCTCATTATAAAATCCTGAATTGTGTGGCACAAACAGCGTTACAGGCGATCCATTGGCTGACAGCAGAGTCAAGAGGTCCTGTCCCTCTGTAGACTCTGAGTAGTTCAGCAATATCTAACAGAAAGGAAAATGCAATGCAAGGGTCATGAATAGCCACAATGTTAATTCAATAAATAACTACAGATATCTTCTACAAATCTCATAGACATTAATATTCATGAGTATATACAGTATCAATAACAGATTGTAATATACATTCTATATACTTTATCTGCATAGTGTACTCACAGAATAGAACGTAGAGAAATTCGCATTTGTGGCCACAACGCTTGCCAGGTCTCCATTACAATTGTACCCATCTCCTATGTACTGTGAGCCACACTTGCAGGACACATCTAAAAAGACAGCTTGGCAAGTCAAGTTCAACCTTCATTATGGAAACAAAGGGGTCCTATTGATGGAATGTGGCTAAGCCTCTAGAACTCCACTGTACCTTTCATCCGGTAGCAGTATGCATCATATTTGCTGGTCGCAGTCGGATTGCTGTACAGGACAACGCCCACGTGATTGTCACCACATTTAGTGGAAGGGGACGTGATGGGGTAGCCGATCTGGGTGCCATTCATCCATCCGGCCACACACAAGTGCATGCCGAGCTGGAAATAACCAGTCCCACCATTCACTCGCATTGCAATGCATCTTATATGCACAGACATTAGGTATATAGATCTGTGTTTTTCAACCCACTCCAAAGGGACCCCTAGATAGTCCACACCTTAAGCCCTCCCTGCACACCTGAACCATACAATTATAATTAATATCTTATTGATCCCCATTGGCTATAGGGGAGAACCTAATACCTGATGCCGGTGTTCTGGGAGCTGGGAGGGAGCAAAAATGTGGACTGTCTGGGAGGGAGCAAAAATGTGGACTGTCTGGGAGGGAGCAAAAATGTGGACTGTCTCAGGGACCCTGAGGACCGCGTTGACTAACACTGCACTAAGTATACAGTTTAAAGAGAGGTTTTATTTGCTTGTATTTTAGGTAGTTTGCAAATGGATATTGGACATACGAGGAAAACTTAACATAGATACTTTACAAAGGGGAGGTACCTGTTGAGCAGCTGACAGCTGGGAGAGGGTGGCTAAGGCGGCGCCCTCATCTTCACACGCCGCTTTGGCGTCTGTGTAGTTCAGCTTGTACTTTCCCGCAGGTGATCTCAGATGAAACACCCCCGCAGTGTTTTCTGGGTCACAAACATCAGTACAGAGAAAGAGGGAGAGATCTCACAGGGAAAGCGCGAGCATCCAGCAAGCAGCCCGGCTCGTGTGCGCTCCAGCTGCTGCTCTTCACAAACATGAAGCGGCGTGTCGGCGCATTTGACGTCATCTTACCGTGGAAGTGCAAGTCCTCGCAGTCCGCTTTTGGGTCACAGCCCCCATTGTCTTCCAGGCAGCGGTCAACAGGGGGCACCATCTGCTCCAAGCACTGGATGCCATTTCCGACAAAGCCAGGAAGACACTCACAATTCCTTTCATTCTGAATAAAAATATATGTACATATGGTTACATGTATAGGAGTCCAAGGATAGTTCAGGTCATGCACTCCTCTCTTCACCCTTATAGCTCTTGTTGCTGCCTCAGTGTCTCTTGCTGGGCAGTGAAGCCATAATGTGAAAGTGCAACAAGGCTGTATAAGTTTAAGATAGGAGTCGCCAACTTTATTTAAAGTGAGAGCTACCTATACAAAGAAAATAATGTATAAAGCAAGATTTGTTTTTTTATGGGGGGGTGGGTCAAAGAGGGTTGGGAGGGATATCGAATCATATTTCTTTTCTTATGTGGGGTCCCAGGATGCCCCATATCCCCCTCAGCACAAACACTGGCTGCAGTTACACATACTAGGTCATTCAGTGCTATGGCCCGCAAGCTGCAGAATTCTCTACCTCCGCGTTTCTCAACCCAGTCCTCGGGAACCTCCAGACAGTCCACGTTTTTGCTCCCCCCCAGCTCCCAGCACACCTGTCTGGGAGATCCCCAAGGGCTGGGTTAAGAAACACTGCACTACCACAATCTCTCCATGAATCTTCTTACATTTCATCTTCCATTTTTCCTTTTTTTTGTACCTGTTTGTCCTGTTTGGGACCGTAAGGGGTCCAGAGCCCATTCCGGAAGTTACAGGTACGAGGCAGGGAATGACCCAGGATGGGGTGCCATCGCAGCACACACACACCGTTCACAAAATTTAAGATTCTAAAGATGAAATCGGGGTGGGTAGCACCTACAGGATACTCCAATTAACCTCAGCATGTTGCCGGTCTGTGGGGGGAAACCAGAGTACCTAGGGAAACCCCACAACGACTCAGGGGTTTCACACAGGGAGAATATGCAAACTCCACACACAGGGAGCCGTGGGGGAGAATTGAATCCTGATCCCAAAAGAAAGAGGCAACAGTGCTAACCACTGCACCACCGTGCAACCTACCAGTTCATCTTTTAAACCTCTATTCAAAATGCTTATTTTCACTCAAGCCTTCTCTTTCTATCCATTGTTTACCTCAGTTTTAAAGCAACCATGGATTTGTGACACAATATAGGAGTCCTTTGTGATATAAACAAAAACAATGCTATATTAATAATGCCAGAAATACAAATTTTCTTATTATTTCCACGGTGAATGACTTTTAACATAACTGACTCACTGGACCAGTAAATAAGCAGGTGGCAAATTCACTGCAGCCACCATTTTCCTCCATGAAACATCTGTTGATGGCTGAGCAGTAGACCCCATCACCGCTGTAGCCAGACCGGCATGAGCAGTTGACATTGACGCCGGTCTGGGTGCAGTTCGCGTACATGTGACAGCCGCCGTTATGGTCACTGCACAGATCAGAAGCTGTCAACATAAAGAAATAGCGAAGATGTGTCAGCGAGACTGCTCGTCATTCAGCCCTGCTAGGCATGAGATACGACACGTACCGGTGCAGTTCCAGCCATCCCCTTCGTACAATAAGTCACACTGGCATGCATTGTGGGGTTGACACACTGCATTGGGGTGACATTCTGGGGTGCAAACAGGTTTCACTTCTGTAAAATAAAAAAGGCAAAAATAAACATTACTTCTGTAGCCCAGACCCCATCCCATAATATTCAATAGGCTATGCTATGGTGCAGAAAGGGGTAATGAATTCTTGTATACAGGGGCTGCTCCATATCATTGGCTAATTGAATTATAGCCCCTCTTATTACCCCCCTCCCCAAAAAAAAAAAATCAGAGAATCGCCCCCTGTTTTTACCCATCTCAACCTCACAGTGCTCCCCGGTCCAGCCTTGGCGGCAGAAGCAGCTCCCACTTCCCTGCATGCCATCCTGACATTCGCCGTGGACCGTACAGGCGCACTCTGCAGGACAAACACCCAATCACTGCCACCTAGTGTGCCTCATTAGGGGTAACCACTCAGAGCTGGGCACACATGCTCATGCAAATTAATTGAAACAAGTTGTCGAATCTACATGCAGACAGACTGACCACAGTTCAGACTGACAACACCGTCATACTGATTCATACTTATCTCCTCGTTTGATTCAAATTGTATGGGAATAACCCAGGATGGGGAGTCAGTTCATCGCAGTGCGCACACACCATTCATACCTATGGGGAATTTAGTTACTCCAATTACCCTTACCCTTTGGACTGTGGGGGGAGGGGAAACCAGAGAACCTGGAGGAAACACCATGACAACACTGGGAGGTGCCCAACCCCCCAGAGCTTTCACTGGAAACATACATGGATGGCTGTAGCACAGTCATACCCAACTCTAACCCCACCTGAGCAGGCCTGCCAGTCTCAGGGCACAGTGCCTCCTCTGTCCATCCACTCAATATTAACCCCACCTGAGCAGGCCTGCCAGTCTCAGGGCAGGGTGCCTCCTCTGTCCATCCACTCAGCTCTAACCCCACCTGAGCAGGCCTGCCAGTCTCAGGGCACAGTGCCTCCTCTGTCCATCCACTCAGCTGTAACCCCACCTGAGCAGGCCTGCCAGTCTGTGGGCACAGTGCCTCCTCTGTCCATCCACTCAGCACACTCTCTGCCCTGTTGGCTGTGCTAACCAGCTTGTCCCAGGCCACTGCATGCATGTTTGTGTGACAACTTGTTTCAATTAATTTGAACAAGGGTGTATAACTGTGGAACTACACCTGTTTGTTTATTGCACATTCTGCTTCCATGCTCATTTGTGCAATCCCTCTTAACCAATTGTGCAGTTGTATTTTTTGTCCATGTCTTAAAATTACTGTTTAAAAAAGGGGTGGTCAATCTTATCCGCAATGGGCCGGTGTGTGTGCAGGTTTTTGGGGTAACCTTTAGGTCAGCTGTTCAAACCCAGGTGTGACGACTCTTCAGCCAATCAGTTCTCTAATTAGTTATCTAATTAGGGAGCTGCAGCGAAAGCCTGCTATACACACCGGCCCTTTGCAGATAAGATTGGCCACCCCTGGTTTAAAATGTCTCAATTTTTTTATCACATTTATAACATTCTCATCTGCACTCTGACCTATGAGAACGATACCTCATTTTATGCATCGTAAATCTGAAACTGACAATAAAAGATACTTTGATTTTGACTTTGATCAGTTGGAAATGGTTTCTATTTCAGAGCCGAAATGGATGCCATACAGTCCAAGGTGGGGGGTTCAAAGAATTTATTATTTCATATTGCAGGTTAAATAAAAGATTGGTCAGGTTGATGAACTCCTGAAGATGACGGGGCTTGGGGGAAAATATGTAATCACACTCTTGGAGCCAAGAAAGTATCATGTGTGAGAAGCTGAGGCCACACACCTCTGCAGTCGGGACCGTAGTGGTTGGGTACACACAACTCGCAGGCGGTGCCCCTGAAGCCAGCATCGCACGTGCAGTTCCCAGTGCCCTGCCAGCCATCATCACAGGCCCCGTGGTTCCCACAAGGGGCCTCCAACCCCCCAGGACACACTGAAATGTGAAGGTATAGTGAGCTCCTCCCTAACAGTCACACCTTAGAGCTGTGTTTCCCAATCCGGTCCTCGGGGACCCACAGTCGGTGTATGTTTTTGCCCCCTCTGGAAGCTGGGAGGGAACAGAAATGGGGGCTGCCTGTGGGTCGCCACGGACCAGGCTGGGAAACAGTGCCATCACTGGGCACACTCACACACCATTCATTCACTCACACACCATTCATTCACTCACACATTCACACCTACAGAGAATCTAGTAACTTCAATTCACCTTTGCATGTTTTTGAACTACCGGAGGAATCCTCAAGAGGACATAGGGATGCACAATGCACAGATGTACAAAAGGAAAATAGGGAACCTTGCTCTTAAGTATATTCTTTATATAATCACCAGAATACACATATAATAACAACATACTTTTCCACTGCACTCCTTTATTTACAACTAAAGTAAGTGGTGAATCAACGTCTCTTTCTTACCTTGACAGTTTCTTCCATAGTGGTTTTTGCAACACTGGGGAGCCCAATCTGACTTCCCGCATTCTCTGCGGCACCCCATCTGCCTTCTACTACTAAGCCGATGGTATAGATCATATCCGAGCCTGCTGTAGCGATATCTGGAATACATCGGCAGCGTCGAGTACCTGTCATACATGCATATCTTCGTGTCGCTCTGGAAAATCAGGCGCATTGGGTTGAGCATTTAGGGCGGAGATCCCGTGTGGCATATGCAGATGTGCCGCCACATAAATACTTACAAGGATTGTGAATCCATATGGACAGGAGGGTATAAACATACAGGTGCCGCACCTACCCTGAGAGGGGCCCAATCAAAAGTATTATAATATGCAGGAAAATGGTCATTTCATTTATTACCTATCCAGTAGCACTGTCCTGTGTTTCGCATTGTAAATTTTGGGACCTCCTCGCCCCCACCATGCTCCCCGCAAACACTCAGTGTTCGATCTAATTTTCAGACCGATGTTTAATCTGATGCACATCTATATAGATGTATATCTTCTCGTGTTTCATGAGAAGGTGAGAGCCGCTCACCTGAATCTTTGTCTCTTTGAAGGTGTCACAACGTGCTCCTAGATCAGGAGGCTCAAGGAGCTCGTCGATGCCATGGGCGATTCCCACATCAAATTCCAGGTTCCGACTGATTATTTTGGCATTTCCATTGTCAACCACAATGCCTCCCTAGAAGAGGAAAAGAAAAAACTTCACTACACGACTTCACAAAATTACCATTCATTTAGAAATAGGCTAAAGACATATAGAATCGCTTGTTTTTAATAATACAATAACAATAACTCATATTAATATATTTATTACTTACAACTAACTGTCTGTCACAGCTGAAAGTAACAGTTGAACCGTACATGGTCCTGACACTGTCATCACTGGGGAGATTCACTGCTTTGAGCTGAAATGAAATAACAAAGGAGTTCATCTTTCAATAGCTAATCTCACATTTTTCAGCCAGGAGGGAAATAAGTTCAGTATCTGTCTATCATTGTCTAAATGCATTTTTACTGTCTAAATATATGTATTCAGCTATTGTAAACATTCACAATGCTATCACAGCGAATGCGAGGCTGAGACTGAAGCATTACCCTTTGTTTCCAGTGAGAGACGTGAGGCGTGACTCATTTCCTTGCACGTACAAGTTATCTTAGGTCGGCGTTCACGGTTTGACTTCTGAGATTCAGATCCAGTTCTAGGTAATTTTTTTTTCGAACTGGTTGATTCGACTTTTTGAAATTTGAATTCTAATGAGTTCGAGAACTGAGGTACAACTGTATTATTATTATTATCATCATTGTTATTATTATCGTCATTCAATGTGTTACATTCTGTTAAGATAATGCTCTGTTATTACATAATGTGTTGTTACAAAGGTTTGAATTAAGAACGACTCACTTTGGTGCCACGGATGATATGAGCTTTGAGGTAAGCAGCCAGTTTATCCTTATGGTCAGCACTGTACAGCCATAATTTCCGTTCCTCAGGAAAGGAATCGAAGACTTCGTCAGATGGCCAGAGCATCGTGAATGGGTGATGTATTCGATTCTCGATCATGCTTATCAAACCAGCATCCTGTTGATATGCACAAGGATATATTTTTGATTTTCTCAGTTATCTCAAAATAACTGCTGTATAATGTAGACTTGATTTCAATTTTTTCATAAAACAGACAAATGCAGACAGATGAAGACACATGCAAATTTACAATTATTTATGGAAAACAGCTACTAATCCAGGTAAAACTGATTTATTCACATAGATTAAATAATTAAACCATATACTGTTATAAATAATATATCAACTGACCCCCCTTTCCCCCAGTTTTCAAATTATTTTCTTCCTGCTTTCTTACTCATATTGCAAATTATATCGAACACAAGATCTAAGTGCTGGACCAAAAATAAAGTCCCCACTGCCAACAACAAGAACCTTAAAGTCATTGTACACATCAGTGAAGGATGACTGAGCAGTACAGTTTGGACACTATACCGGTAATAGGTCAGTATTATTTAATATTCCACTGCATAAATTCCAGTACTCCAAAAGAAGAAAGGAGCATGCTGCAGTTGTGTGACATATTTAAGACACCCACTGGTAACATTTCAGCCTTGTGACCTTGTACTGGCTGCTGGGAACTACACAGTTCTTGGATTGAGGCTGTTGTACCTGGAGCAGCTTGCTGAAGATGTGATACCCATAGGCTTCTGCTGCAGCTGTGACGTTCAACTGCGGTTGGAGAGGCACAGAATTACAGTATTTAGATTGTTTTATGTAATTAGCATTACTATTAGAGCACTGTAACAGTTATTGGATTTTATATATTTGCCAATAATTACAGAATAGGTTTGTCAACACGCATGCTCACATTTTGGTTATTGTTTGTCTACTGTCAAAATTTTCAACGTTCAGAATAAACCACCACAAATTTAAGTATACTTCAGTATTACATTACACTGGTATTATTAAATCTTAGTTGCACTGATGATATTTTCTACCTTGTAATCCTTAATCCACAAAATTTCTCATTAACGTACTAATCAAAGCTACGCACGAGGATGACTTACAGACACAGATGGCAAGGTGCTTTTGTTCTGAAGGTCATAGGGGATCAGGACATTATCAATGAAATGTATGATGCCGTTAGCTGTGATGTAGTCACTGGTGATGATTTTTGTTTTGTTGTTGATGTAAACAACATCCTGCCAGAAAAGGAAAGTAATCAAAATGTTTTTTTTTGTATCTTGAATATTGTTACCTTTGAATTACAGACAAGAATACAGAGAGCACATAAACCATTCCACCCATGAAGTACCTCTC
Source organism: Stomatorhinus walkeri (assembly GCA_026784285.1). Lineage (NCBI taxonomy): Eukaryota > Metazoa > Chordata > Actinopteri > Osteoglossiformes > Mormyridae > Stomatorhinus > Stomatorhinus walkeri. The sequence continues at coordinate 19,220,679 of JAODUD010000107.1, forward strand.
GGACATTGAAAGTCAGCTGGTGTCCAGAAACGGCGACCACCTTGTCGATCAACTTGAGGCTGGACACATCCAGTTGCTCACAGCTCACTATGTGATACCTCAGCAGGTCTGCAGTTCGACTGGCATTGTCCCAAGCTGCCTGCTGACACAAAGAGGCATGAGAGATCCCACTGGTATATCGAGACCACTTTCAAGGTTGTTCGGTTCAAACATAAAAAATAAAGATTAACTTCACTCTTTCAAATGTCATCAGTCATTCCATGGAATCTGCTATGGTAACAACTCTGGTCTAGATGCTCGCATACATAACCAATTTAACAAATGATGAATGACAAGAACAGCAAGCCATACCGTAAAATTGTCACTGAAATATCCAGATGGAACAAACACTGTGAAAGGTCCTCTTCCTGATAATTCATTGAGCTTAGAAAGCTACAAAAACAGACAATGGTATGCAAAATTAAAATAACGTCTTAATGACATAACATATTAACACATTTTAAATAAACAATACAGTTCTTATGGCATTCCTGATCTTCTACGTACCATCAGTTTCCTGTTGAACCAGGATGCAACTGGGTGATGCATGATTTCCTACAATATTTAATGAAAAGACGTCACTAACAACCAGCCCTAGTATCTCTAATGAGAGCAAACTTGACGTGAAATGACCAAAACTCACGAAGAAGACGCTCCCTTTGCAGGTTAAACCATCTCCTATAAAGTTGATTCTACACTTGCAAGTCCTCTCCCCTGGGCCTGAATACTCGCACCAGGCATTCCTATCACAGCCCCCATTTGCCTGGAAGCAGGAGCCAGATCAGGCGGAGGTTTCCAGTACAGAGAGACGGTCATGTGTGCGGTGACACCAGCTTACCATTCTGCAGGGGTTCACTGGGTAGCAATAACGCCCATTTCCGTTGTAGCCCGTTTTGCAAATGCATGTCGCCTGAAAATAAGAACAGTCACTCCTGTCAAACTATTCACATTAGTCAAAGTGTAAGCAAGGCACCAGCCTGTGGTGATCACGGATGTGAAAAGACGTCTTACTTGGCCAGGGCCAGTTTTAACGCAATCAGCTTTTTCGTTGCATCCTCCATTGTTTTCTGAGCACGGGTCAACTTCTATAACCGAGAAACAGCACAAGGGTGCATCAGATAGTCAATAACCGAATAACCACTTTGCGGAAGCTGTTGAGCTCAATATATATGACGCTACAGTCACCGAATGTGCATTATTTCTATGTTAAATTATTGTTAAGATAATATACCAGCATAATTTGCATTTGTAGAACATAATTTAGTAGGGTCCAATGTTAAGGTAATAAGGTTCTGAGTCATCACTATGGAATAAGAACATAAGAATATAAGATATTTACAAACAAGAGGGGGCCATTTGGCCCATCAGGCTCATTTGGGGAGAACTTAACTAATAGCTCAGAGTTGTTAAAATCTTATCTAGCTCTGATTTAAAG
>JAODUD010000107.1:19262026-19272193 GCA_026784285.1 Stomatorhinus walkeri
GAAAATGCCTTATCTATATCTAGATGACTAGTGATGTAAGAATTGCATACGCATAACATGTGTTGTACATAGTCCAGCTGTATAATATACTACAGCCGTTTTCAAATTCAGTAAAAAAAATACCTGCCTCACGTTGTGATGTCATTCAGTATAAGTACCAGTTTTTGCACCATTGGAAAGCCAACACATTGAAGTACCGTAGAGATAGCTGATATGGAGTTTTAGAATAGTCTGGGAAGAACTATAATAGAGACCACAAGCCAGGCCATCATGTCCCACATCAATGCTTGACCTCACAAATGCTCTTCTGAATAAATGGATAAAAACTCCCACAGACAAATCTTATGGAAAGCATTCCTGGAAGAGCGGCAGCTGTTAAAGCTGCAAAAGGGGGACCAACTCCGTATTGATGACTTTTGAATCTCTTTCATTCATTGTTTTTAATAAATAAAAACAAAATTTAAAAAAAAAAAAAAAAAAAAAAAAGTTCTTTCAATATTCATTTCCAAAACCAAATGATCCGTAGAGATCACAGCTGTACTCACATTTCATCCCCTTCACAAGGGGTAAGCGTGATCATGATTGAGCAGTCTTTGGCTGTCATGGCGACTCTGTACTGGTGAACCTGTGGGTTGTCAAGCATGTTTACATTTAAACAAATGAGTGATGCATCTTCAGTGTTAAAATTGCTGGTTTGCGAGGGGTAAAACCAGTGGATGCTCTGAAATTCCCAGTTGGGACAGTGTTGTATTTCTAATCAGGTCCTACTAACCTTCCCCACTGCATATTCGATGGAACCATCATCTTCAGATGGACAATGTCTCATTCTCTCCAGAAACTTCTCATTGTAAGGCCCATCTATTTGCAATCTAGTCCTGAGAAGTTATGAGAAATTTGTGAGACGAGCAACTCAAACTGAGGAGACCAAACATTAAAAGATACATTCAAAGAACCCTTTGAAATGCAGCACAATTCCGATTTATACTTTACACTTGTCTACCCCCCAGTGGAGCAAATGGCTCATTACAAGCCAGACAAGATAATTCAAAATGTTTACAATACCCCGATAAATTCAGCTTGCAGTCCACATACCTTTCTTCAGGGCATTCCACTAGGTGCCACTCAACACGTTTGTACAGAGGATAGAGTCCTTCAATGTCAAGGTCATCCAGCCGCTGAACTTGGAGGATTTTAGACAGGACACAGTCTTTTGGCAGGCTTTGGTGTGCTGTATAAGAAAGGTAGCGGACAATCTGAAATACCTACTGGACATATCACTAATTCTTACTTTCATGCTCGGCCTGTTTGAAAGTCAAAGATACACAGATGCTTAAATTTATTGTCCAAGAAGCCCTAATTACCCTACGGCCAGATCAAGCCCAATTACAAACATTTACTTTTTGCACTCATTAAAAGGACCCTTGTCTATGGATCCAGGTCCACTGTACCCAAACCCAGGCCAACAATCGATCCTCTCTCAGATTTACTATGGCATCTTCTTCCCATGACAACCATAATTGGCAACTGGGCCTGCTAAGTATTTTAGCACAAAATTCTAATCATGATGTAATTTAACTTAATCTTCATTTATTCAAGAGTCTCCATTCACCAGTTAGTACCAGCTTTGACTTGGCGTGCTTCAACTTGTGGCCATGTTTGCCTTTAACTCAATGCAAATGCTCTTTCAAACCCTGGGCCCTCACCTTTGAGACAATCCAGAAGCGGCAGGCTGGCATGGCACTGATCCCTGCCCACGGAAACGTAGTCCCTAGTAGGCTGCGTGGGACCTTCCGCATCCCAGCTGGTCAGCAAAGCCGTGATGATGACCAGGCTCAGCTTGTTCAGCACGGCCTTGTTGGATGGGGGATCCTGGATGAGCATGTTGGTCGGGAAGAAGTACGAGCGAAGCTGCTGTGTCAGTTTATTCAGATCGTGCTGCTGGTCGGCGTCATCCATGCCTCCATAGATAAGCTCTCCATCCTGCCGAATATGCACACGATTGTGCTGAGTGGCGATCGTGCAGAAGAGCAAAGTTGCTGAGGACGACCACGAGCTCTCATGTGCGTGCACACGCACAAACTTACCCGGAATATTTTCAAGTTATTTTGTGGCTCATCCAACAAGTTTCTGATTGCAAGATACATTCTCTGTGTGTTCCTTTAAATAAACAAAACAGAAAATTCTGCTTAAAACATCAGATGCTTATTTTAAATACCACAAGACAAGTATTTAAAGGGACTAGTACGACATGCAAACTCCACACACTAAAATCTCACCCTGAGAACAGATCCAAAGGACAGTATTTGCTGAGTCTCTTCCACACACCACTGCTCACCTACAGAAAAGCACAACCATAATTTATCATAAGGGTGTAATGTGAAATTACTCGTTACCGAGTCTCAAATTCTTATGAATGTAAACAGGTGATATTACATTATCTACCAGTAAAACCTTTCTGTAAACAGCAACAGAAAAAACCCGAGGGGCTTTAAGCACTCATGTTGAACCATTATTGAAACATCAGCTAATCTACTGCTATGCCAACACAAATGTGTGCATGTCAGCGGTGTCAAAGGGGAATCGTACTTTTATTTCGGTTTAGCCTATTATTATTATTATTATTTCCTAACAGGGCTGCAGTTTTTACCTTCAAGTGCTGATGCATGCAGAAGCGACACACCTTCCACTTAACCTCTTTGGTAACTTGCCTCGAATATGGAAGAAATCCACATTTGGGCTTTAAAAAAACAAAACCAAGAAAAAAAAAAATGCATTAAAAATGACTGTGGAAGTGAAAACCAGCCCTGAGGAACAACCTCAGTCTCGGAAACAATGATAAGCCAGTCAAAGCTCTGAATGGCAGTGTACCTTTATTTCTATACAAAGTGGGGGTCTGTGCTCTCGATGATGGTCAGGAAACTTGGTTAGATTGGGGAGACATAAGGCCCACCCACTGAACTGGTCCATAACCTTGTCAGTGCGTGATTCTGCAAAACACAAAACTTTACATCAGCTGTCAAGGGAATTCCAACTAACTAGCATCATGGGAAGCTTGGTCATTTCTGGTGAAATAGTTCAAATAAGCAAATAAAATAAAATAAAATAATCCCCTAAACAACCTAGTTAAGCAAGCAGTACAAAACTGCTTCATGAAATCCCTGGGGTGGATTTTGCTCAGCCAAGTGAATGATTATCCTAACCCACTCTGCCATTTTTAACAACTAGCACAGGCAAGAAATATTTGTCAGGTGCACTGGCTAGAACAGAAACTGAACACATTTTTGTTCCTCGTTTTACTTCTGAAATCTCTCACTCTCTTAGCAACGATTCACACTCTGAAAACAAAAGAGATAGAAGGGTGCACATGTAGTCTTATCAAAATATAATAAAACAAGCATGTCTGGTAACAAGGTAACTACTTAAAATGCCATATTGTACCATTTGTGCTAAAATACTCTGACTGAACTGAACTCGATCAATTTCTTATTTGGCACTCAAAAAAAGAAAATAAATAAAGATAGACACATTGCTCAGAACTACCTTTCTCATTTTGGATAGATACAATACCTCCAGATTGGGCCCTGTGCCTTTGTGGTTCTGAGAACACATTAGTTATAAAAAGAAAACAAAGAACTTTTTAATTGGTCCAAAACAGTGAAAGCTTAGTTCATTATAACCTCAATCAAGTGTGAGAAAGTTGTTTATGAAACACTGGACTAAGCACCATGTTGCATCAATAGCTGCCTAATTGTATTATTATTATTATTATTATCGTTTTACCTGGTCTTTCTTGTTCAACCCTCAAAGCCAGCCGCTTCACAAAGTCAAGAGGTAACTTCACAGGTTCCTGCAAAGCAACAAGTCAAACTTCAATGCAGGGAGAGGCCAGGCCATGCCATGCCGCAGTGTTCATGCAAACCACGATTTGTCAAATCGATTTTCAGTACCTTTGGCTACTTGTAAACAGCACTCACCAGCAATGCTGACAGGGCTACCTTTCTTGGCAAATATCAATAATGACAGTCAGCAGTGTTTTTAAGCTATTACCACAAACGCTCTTGTGACATGCTAAACAGGCTTACTCCGTGGTGCACATTAATCTCCCCAAGCAATGGCCGCATGATGCGCGTACTGAAGTCCACAATATTATGGATGTCCTGCAGAGCTTGTTCTGATGTCTGAAAAGATAGAATAGCAGAAACATGTCTGTGACTCACAGTGACATGAGGAAATTTTGCCCAAGCACACGCTACACCCCTCTTTGTCTGCCTTCATTAGTTCCCTATAGGTGTTCCCATTGCTCATGTCAACAGTGACGCCCATGGTCAGGATCATAAAATGAAGGGGGAACAAATTCATATCAAATGACTGGCTTTACTAATACGAATAAAGAAAAAAACAACAATGAAAATTTTGGAAATTAAATTACTTTTAACAAAACAAAAGATGCTAAAGGCAATGCACAACAGTTTACAATCAGGGGCCTCCTGGGGTGTGTGGCAGAGGTCTGGGAAAATAAATAAAATGGTCCATCCTGCACATGAGGGCATTCAATTAAAGGGTCGTCTGTATATGAGGGCATTCAATTAAAGGGTCGTCTGTATATGAGGGCATTCAATTAAAGGGTCTGCATATGAGGGCATTCAATTAAAGGGTCTGCATATGAGGGCATTCAATTAAAGGGTCTGCAAATGAGGGAATTCAATTAAAGGGTCTGCAAATGAGGGCATTCAATTAAAGGGTCTGTATATGAGGGCATTCAATTAAAGGGTCTGTATATGAGGGCATTCAATTAAAGGGTCTGTATATGAGGGCATTCTGGCAAAGGATCCTACCTGATGCAGGTGCTCAAGTTCTTCTGTAGAGTACTTAAGAAATCGAAGGACCTGGGAGTGCTGCACATTGGGGATAAAAATATTACATAAATAAACTGCACAGGGGGAAAACTGTCATGCAGTTCCATTTTTACCGTATAATTATTAAATATTAACACATCCAAACAGCTATGTTCCCTCTGGCCTCCTGCTTTTAGCAACCTAATGTACTGGACTTGTATAACATATGTCAATCGTTTTTATGAATGTCTTTACACGGTGGTTTCATTTCACGAAGCACTTTGATCCTCTTGGGTGCATAGGCCGTTGACAAATATCCTCCACTTCCCTCTATCCATGGCTTTTTGCTCAAGTTCTCCCCAGTTGATCCCACTCTTGGACATTCCTGCTTCTACACTTCTCCAACTGTTCCTGGGACGGCCTCGCTTCCTTTTGCCTTGGGGGTTCTATTTCAGGGCTTGACGGGTAATATTTGTGGCAGGTGTTCTGAGGGTGTGACCAATCCAACTCCATTTTCTCCTCCGGATTTGTAAATCTATGGGGTCTTGACTTGTTCTTTTCCACAGGTCCACATTGTTCATCTTGTCTTTCCACCAAATGTTTAGTATCCTTCTTAGGCATGTGTTGATGTTTGCAGCCTGCGTGTTGTGCGTTATGTTGTTCTCCATGTTTCAGATCACCTGTTTCACATTGTAGTTAAAGACACGTATCTTAGTGTTGGTGGAGATGTTTTTTTGAGTTCCAGATCTTTCTGAGCATGTTAAACACCACTCTAGCCTTGTTGATTCTGCTTCTGCTGTCTGCGTCCGTCCCTCCGATGTTATCCACAACAATGCCTAGGTAGGTAAAAGCTCCTACCTCCTCTAGGGCAGTGTTGTTCAAGAAAATGAGGTTGCTGGTTTTGGAATGGATCTTGATCACTTGTGTTTTTGTTTTATTGGGAGTGAGACCAAGTTTTATTGTATTCTGTGAAGCTCTGTCTGTCTTCTCTTGCATTTGTATCAGTGTCTGTGAAAGGAGAACTTTATCATCCTCAAATTCCAGATCATCCAGCTGCTCCCAAATTGTCCACTGAAATCCATTTCTCTTCCCCTCCGTCGTTTCGACTCATGACCCAGTGAATTGCGAGGAGGACATGGAATGGTGAGAAGTCAACACTGTTTAACACTCACTGTTTCTGTAACTAGAACGTTTTTACAGGATAGGGTAGTTAACCCCATGCCTAACACCCAACCTGGAGGGCCAGTTGCTGCTATTTATCTGGCCTCTACTCTAGAAACCTGCCCGGCATGGTTGAACCTACTGAGGATATGAGCCCCCACCAATATATCCTTTAGAGTCACAGAGGCACGCAAGCAACCCCACCACAACACAGTAGCAGCATAGGGGGTTGTTTACACAGTGATACCTGCTGAAAAAAACTCAATTATCCCATTCATGACAGCAGAAATGGTGGAAACAATGTAACAGTAACCTCTGACGGTTTTTAAGGAAAACTGCTGGACTTACTAGTGTGAGCCTCTGTAACTTTGGAATACTTGATGCACATGATTCAAATATTTTAAAAGTATAATTAATAAGTAGCACCAAATTGATGTCAGGACAAGTGCTTGAGGTGTGTATAAGGACACAAGAAAAACAAAATGACATGTTCTCAGCATGTACTCATGAGTGAAGAGATACCTGCACAGGAGGTAGTGAACATGTATAGCAATCCACACACAGCACTATATACCCACATATTAACATACAAACAGACTAGAAAGTCAGAAAATGTGTGGCTTTATTACAGACCCGTGGCCTGTACTACGAACAGGGGTTACTGGCTAATCGGGGTAACTTGTTGGATTTAGTCTGGGCAAAATGTAAGTGAACGAATATGAAGTCCATTTCAACTGTGGTACCGTAAATCCAACAAGTTACCCCATAGGCCATGGATCTATGGATCTGAAGGCATCTCATACACATCAGTGTTTGTGAATCTCCCGGAATCAACAGTTGTTGCTCATTTTCAAAGAACAGCGGTAAAGTACTATTGTAACAATTTTTGTTGAATTTTTTGATAAATTTCTATAGAGTTTAGTGAAAAAAACACAGCAATTTGGGGTTCAGTGTCTTTCTGGGGTCAGGAGGAACCAGGGCTCGCCACAACCACTGAAAAGGTTAGATTCACATCTAGAGAACTTGTTCGGTTGATGTTTCTGTTAAATATTGACCCTTATTTAAAGCACTTGCTCAATGAAGATAATGTCAAATGTTTGTGTGATAAGGCCATCATTATTGTGATGTAGATAAAGATCAGATCAGTTTCAAAACCACTGATGCAGAAATCTGAAGAATTTCCATGGGTTCACAAACTTTTTCTCTGCTGTGCTTGTTCACATGACCCTGGCCAATATCATCTACAATTTGTCTGTCAGACACATGAGACCTCCTCAGCTAACAACTGTGCTGGACAGCACTTGTCTATAAAAACAGATGTTTCCTCATGCACACTTCCTCTTGCATGGAAGTGGTTAGGTGTTTCTGAACAATGCCCCCTCGGGTCCCAATGATACATAGCGCAAACCAGCTCAAACTAACCATGCCTATGGCTGCATGACAGCCAAATAATTTCAGCTGTGTCACAAAGGTTAAACAGGGAGTCTCCTTCAACAGTCCCTGGCCAAGTTATATAATGAAGAAAACGTGCAAAATCCACACAACGTGGAGGTTTTGAGAGATTTGACCATCCCTGGTATGAAGCAACACTATAATGCAATACTATATGGGATAAAATACACACCCACACACACACCACACACGTATGTGTATGTGTATATTTTGTGTGTCTGCATATACATATACACCAATGAGTCAACCAATAACTTTCTCCAAACGATTCAAAACTTTTCTAGGAAGGTCTGCAGTCACAAATCCCTCCGTTCACAATGAAGAAAGTTTGGCTAACATGATATCCAGCGAGCTACCTCCTTTCGCAGCGATTAAACAAAACCTTAAAACAGGTCAGAGGTTACTGTTACAGTGTCAATTCCGCCTTCACTTTCTATAAAACTACTCTATGCTACATAGGAACCAGATCATACGTATATGAGAGAATCTGTGGCATGTAACAACGATAGCTAAAGTTAACCGCATAAACTTTTTAGATAAAAAAAAAAAACTTCAAACCGTTTTAGCCACTATAAATCCTGTAAAAACGGCTAAGCTATCTACTCTGTACAAGCATGAAGCCGTATCTTTTATGACTGTACTACATTTAGTAACACACACTTCCAGTTAAGGTAACCCGGTAAATCACAACGTGACCATAAAACCTGTCCGAAAGTAGCGCTTTCACACCTTCCATGGGAATTTCGATATTCAATTTTAAAACATGGCTCTTTGAATTTAACTGTCAAGTGACTAGTATATTTAACCCCAGTGTCAGTTTTGCCCAATGGTTCCGTAAATTAATATACTTGCATTCTACATTCAAGAAACAGTAGTTAGCTTGATTGTTAGCTAAGCGACTCACCTGAATATGAGAAACTACTATGCTCTTATTTCCTTCGCCGTGGTATTTCCAGCCGTTTTCATCCATTTTGTCCAATTCCATAACAAATACCGCCTAGAGCCTTTATAAATTAATATCAGAATTGTTTCAGCTCAATGAATCACCACAAAATTAGTCCGACCAAGTAAAAACAGCACTTCTTCCACACACACAAACCGGTTACCACTGCCTCATTCGCCTGTAACCCATTCCATGTTGAAAGGATGTCCCACCCATCACCTAATTTTCTATTGGCTTGTTCTATCCATTGACGATTTCGATTGGCTAGTAATTGACTAAGAATCAGACGTTTGTATTTATACCCGTAAATGAACTTCCCGAATGTACTGAGAAGTTGTGACTGGTATATATTTTTTTTGTTTGTTTTTTCAACAGTATACAAACAATGTAAAAGAACATAACAAATACAAGTTACATTATAAAGAAAGAGCGTTACATATTCTTATTTACAAAAGATTCTTCAGGGTCTTATATAAACTGGTAGATTTTACAGCTTTTCGGTTTTTTTAAGTCCATCCAACGTGTTAAAATAAAATTTCAATTCCAACTTAAACTGGCATATCCTCCTGAGACCCAAGGAAAAAAGTGTCCTTCAATTTTAGGTTATTTGTCTTTGCACGAAATAAGACATCTTACAATTTAGATTTTTTTCAAATGTATTTTTTATTTTTTATTTCACAGCATGTCCTCTTTATTTTAATTATTTAAATTACTATTTAAGTTGTGTTTCCCATAATAGAATAGAATAATAATGTACACTTCCAGGGCTGGGGATTCAGAGCCTGCCTCAGGATAGTGTCTACCCCAGCTTTGTGCTATGTGCTGCCTGGGGTAGGCCCCAGACTGCCCCACAACCCTGAGCTAGGTAAGCAGTCAGAAGTTGGATCAATTATCTAGCAATGTTGTCACCAGAACATTTAGAAGTGCAAACTGTAAGGTTCCAGGGCCTGTCAAAGAACTTGCAAGATGTAAAAATTGCAAGATGTGTTCGAAGTTTGGGGAAATGTTTCAGAAAAGCAAGAACAAAAACTGACTGGGTAGTTTTTCCTCTGACATGTTTTTCAAGTCTTATTATTACATGTATTCCCAGGAATGCAGTGAAATACTTAAACCACAGTTGTAGGGTAGGGTATCGGGGGATGGGACAAATGCTAGTGTAATACAAGACAAAACAGTGCAAGACAAACAGCAGTGTAATACAAGACCAGGCAATACAGGACAAACAGCAGTGAGGGGATAACAAGCATGCACTGAGAAGATCCTGTGGTAATAATCTTTGAAGCTGTTTAGACAGTCCTTTGTAGTAATCTGAGGTCCTAAACAGTTAGCTTACCCAACTACACTGTGATGCATCCAACCAGGATGCTTTCAATGGTGCAGCAACAGAAGTTCACGAGGGTTTTGATTACCAACCCAAAGCTCCTTAGCCTCCCCAGGAAGAACAATCTCTGCTGAACCTTCTTGAGGATGTAGCTGATGTTTAGAGACCATCATATGGATTCAGTGATCTGGACCCCTGGAACCTGAAGCTGCTGAGGGTCCCGACAGGAGATCCAGCTATGAAAAATGGAGAGTGAAGCTCTCTGGTCATTCATAAAAATAGATAGAGAAATAATTATCAGTCTTATTTTATCAGTCTTTATTGCCTAGGATCTATATGGGGAATTCAAGCTAAGTGATACACCTAATTAAACACTTCAAATAATAATGAGTATTAGGGAATCTACACACGTCCAGCTCAGATATTTCCTCTACTGGGGGGGGGGGGGGTAAAAA
>JAODUD010000107.1:19272331-19285012 GCA_026784285.1 Stomatorhinus walkeri
CACACAGCTGCCAAAAACACCAAACTCTCTACCACAGAGTGATAGAACATAGTCAGCATTTTACTACAGACACTGAAAGACTTCAGCCTGTTCAGTAAGTAAAGCCGGCTCTGCCCTTACTTGACAACAGTGTCAGAGTTCTTTGACCAGTCCAGTTTACTGTCCATGTGTACCCCCTGGTACCTGTACTCCTCAACCACCTCCTGAACCGTTCCTCTGATAGTTACAGGGGTGGGAGGAGTGGCCTGCCTCCTAAAGTCCACAACCAGTTCCTTTGTCTTTGTAATGTTAAGCTGTAAATGGTTCAGCTCACACCACTCGACAAGGCTTTCCACTACACTCCTTAGGTCAGGGTCAGTATACGTACATTTAGGACGTGGAGTGTGGATAAAATGGCATGTTGGCTTTAACATGTGTAACCGGATTTTCATGGTACGATAAATTTTTGTTTCTACATTTGTTCTCTAAAGAATCTTAGTAGTTAAAGTTTTTATTTGTATTTCTCAATAAAATTTTCAATTAAAGTTTAAATTAGTCCATTAAAGCAACACAGATATTTCAAAATTGTGTTTACAAGTTTGACAAGGAATTGATTTAGAAATGTTCTGACCATCAATAAAAATCATGGTTTGTCAAAACACTTCAGGTTCCGGTCTGTTTTTGTGTACAGTATTATTATTGACACTGATTACTAAGTCCTTCTGCACTGGAAGCTTAAGGCAATCTTTTGACCCTATTATGACCTTTCAATGTTAAATTGGAGATTGTCATGCTATGCAATAACTTTTGTGGTTATGCATGACTCAGAAATTAGTCATCAGCCATGTGTTTTCCATGTGTTACACAAGAATGATGTCTTGGGCGTGCCAAGGGCAGACCGACTTAGTTGGGACACCTAGACTGACATCAGCATGGACACTCAGATGCTGCTGATTGAACAAAATGTTCAATTATTCCAGAGGTGGCACAGGGGTCGATGTTTTCTGGGGGTCTATGATAACCTGTTCATTAATCTATCCTTGGGGTAAAATAGGCATATAATACTATGATAAAATATAATCCTAGAATTTACCTTACAAAAGGTTGTCATTCTTTTACTATGTGAGTATGGTTGTGCTTTCTGTATTTGTAATCAACTCTTCGAATCGAATCATATAGTATCGCATTAGTAGTTGCTTCATGTGCATCTTTAACGATCTTTGGCAATACATCGACATGTGTATCGCATCGACTTCAGTGATGGAGATGCACAGCCATAATGTACAAATTCTTATGTATGGCCGTGACTGACAAAATTCATTATTAAAGTGCTGAAAGAAAATGTCTCTCTCGTTTGGCAGTGAAACGCTATAGCTGACGTCAAGAGTGCGATAGCCGCTCATCGTACGCGTTTGTTAGCTTTGTATGTTTCCAACTGATAGGAACAACTACAACGACGAAAAGAAACCATAACGCAATTCGCGCTTCTCTTGCATCGGGAGGTGCCGCTCCTCAGCTGACACCCTGACGTGATCTGATTGGCTTCTACCCCAACGGCAGCCGGCGAGCTTCAGCCAATAGCAGCAGAGCTCCGGTCGTTGTTGCACTTCCTGAGGCGACGAGCAGCGCTACGCCAAGATGTCACTGTCACTGGCAGGGGTGTGCAGAGGCTCGGCTCTCGTGTTACTGCACGGAATTCGACCTGTCGAGGTTAAGAATGGCATATGTACCCCAGTTTTGGTTTTCTCGAGATTAAGGTACATGTCGCCTTGGTCTAAATCTAATATTTTGCGCTGCTTACCTAGTCATGGAGAGTGTCTACTGATATGCTAGTTAGTTTTGTTTTCACGGACTAGATCGTGTTAGCGTTAAACCATTCAAACCTAAAATATTATATTGTGGAGCCGTCAAAACAGAGCGACGCTAACTTCCGAAGCGGTCCCCCCCTGTAAATACACTGTGAAACGGTTTTCGCTGTCTAACATGTTAGCTGGATTTGGCCAGTTCTGTTTTGCAAAGCCAGAGGGTGACATTGGCTGGGGACTTTTTCAATGCATAAATTCCAAGACTAGATCGTCAGATCTATGCAGCAGGTCATTCTGAGTAAAAAAAAAAGAAATGTCGAAGATCAGTTTAACGATTTCTTTTTCGGGAACGTCATCGGTAGAGGTCCTTAAATTGTTTTACCTTGGTTCAGTTTATACATTTTCTAAATACCAATAATCGCTTCCCAACAGCTATGAAAAATTATCGTGCAACATAATAGCACAATACAAGAGACAGGAGGGTTAGGTTTAGGCAGGAGGGTACACTTTATTAACATGATGCACCAAGACTGGGATCATGGGGCACTTGAGAGGCTTAAAAGATATTGGTAATATGATTTGGCGATATTCCAGGTTAGCGCTCAAAGTTAAAGGAAAACATGGTGTTCCACGTGCTGTGTGTGGTGCACCAAGGTCTGGGGTGTCATGGTTTCGGTGTCACGGGTGAAGGTTGGGGGCAGCTGGTTAGGCCCTCATGCCCGTGGTCTGAAGGGTTCTGCTGAATAGTCATTTGGGCCCTTGAACGCGGTCCTTAACTCTCCGAAGAATACTCCGAATAAATGGCTGACCCTGTATATGTATAGGTCTATGACAGAAATATCGATTATGCGAAACTGAATAATTCCTGTGTACCCGGACTCGCACTTGTACAAATGACAAGTCATTTAGTTTAATATAGGATTATACTGCCACAGTTGTGCATTTTTGTATTTTGTTGCTCTGTTTCTTAACTTGGTATTTTGCATTTCCTGTCCATCCATCCCACAATGCTTATCCCCTCTACCTCTAATCTGCAGTGTTTGTCCTGCTAGATCGGCGGTCACCATTGCATCGATCACGTGCAGACGGTAGCTTCCAAAACACTTCTTAGAAATCAGCTTGAATGTGTTATATCCACTTTCAGTTTTGTGTTTCTGAGCTCCAAGCTGTCACAGCCTGAGTGGATGTGAAAGACGAACTACCGGCGACACCCCCCTCCCACCCTCATTGGTTGACATAAACTTGTGTCAAACACGTACTTGCGTGTATATATATATATATATATATATATATTTTTTTTTTGTATCAGTAGCTCTCTGTAAATACAGTTGGCAACCAGTGTACTAGACCCTCTGATGTATTTTTTCTAATTTCATTGTCTCATCCTTAAACGGTGTCCCTCCCACAGCCTGACCCTGTGTAACCGCTACTCATCCTCCAGAGCCAGGCTAGGGCTGCGCCAACACGTGGCATCCAGGCTACGGTGGGCCAATGAGAAGTATGAGAAATTTCTTCAGCGTCGTTTCCCACGCTTTTATGTTTTGTATCACACTTTTATGACAGGTGAGTGACTTGTTAAGGTTGCCAAACCCGTTAAAAATCTTTTGGTTATTGTTGTGCCACTTTGGTTTTTAAATTTATAGTTGTGACAGCGTAGCGTGCTGCTTTTCATCAAATAAAATATGAATAATTTGACCAAAGTGGCCTCGATATCTGTGATAAGTTAGGGAATTGCAATAAAATGAAAGCTTTTCCAAACTTTAGGATTTCGGCTTCTTTTCCAAAACGCTAAGGAGGTCAGAATAATAAAGACAAAGATGATCAGCAACAATGTAAAATTCCAGAATCTTTCCTACCGTGAGATGGAGACACTGAGACAGGTGAGTTTCATTTTTCTATCATTTTTAGTATTTTAGAAAAGATGCTGCTCTTTATAGACTCCTTTTCACATTAACTTAGAAGTTCTATAGATCTTACAGAATCCCTGATTTGATTAATATGAAACAATGTTTTTCTTGTATGTATTGTCTTTTTAATAGATTTTTTAAAATTTCGTATCTGTGGTAGATTTGTGAGTCTAATGTATTCCGAAATAGACATTAAAGGTTTTGTAGATTATCCTCCAGAATTTTATAGATTTAATTGTCTGTGAAGTAATGCAGCATGTTACCTTTTGTAAATTTGTGCATTATATAGTTATATAGTTGTGCATTTAGTGTCAGACAAGGCACAAAGTAGGGCTGCATGATCTTGGAAAAATTCAAATATTACAATGTGATTAAAAAAAAATTTTTGCAATAAAAATTGCAATGTTTATAAAGCGAAAAAACAGCTCAAACATTCATTTTCTCACAATCCATTCTGTGATAGATTTAATCAGCAAGGATGAAAATGATTACGATAGACATTCAGGCACCAATGTTATGCTCAGAGGAAATAAAATTCCAATTTTCAAAATTCAATTAACTGAGCTGTTCTACGCCGTTGATATTTTTCTACAGAATTGCATATCATATATCATATGGCACAGTGGTACAGTGATTAGCACTGCTGTCACACACCTCTGGGACTAGGGTTTGAATCTCTGCCTCAGCTGTGTGTGTGTGTGGGGTTTGCATGTTCTCTCCATGTTGTGGGGTTACCTCCAGGCCCCCCCTCCCCGGTCCCCACAAACATGGTCAATTGGAGTTGCCAAATTGTCCATAGGTGTGAATGTGCCTTGGATTATTCCCTGCCTTGTACCCATAGCCTCCGGGATAGGCTCCGGACCACAGCAGCCTCAGATAGGACAAGTGGGTATGGAAAGTGGATAGATGTTATGTAATGTCTCGTCACTCCCTGATCTTGTCTGCCGCTTGTTGAATGTCCTGTTTAGACTAGTACTTATGCTTAGATTGTGTCTCTCTCTCTCCCTCAGTTTCGCCGAGACATGATCAAAGCCATCCCCCTGGTGCTGATCTCTATCCCTCCTTTTGCCAACTACTTGGTCTTTCTTCTCATGTGAGTCATACAGTGACTTTTCTCCAGCACACAATCTGAATGCATCTATACGTAGGTCAAGATTTCCCATCGTAGGACGTTCCAGAAGGAAATGTGGCACGACAATCAGAATAACAGCCCTGTATTCTGTAGTGTTGTAATGTTTAGTTATCTCTTGATTAACACCCCTCTAGGTACACATGGGTCATATGATAGCCCTCACTTAATTGCAGGTCTTTTACTCAGAAGAAATGGTTTATTTAAGCTTCACATTGCACCTGAAATTTATGTACAGAAGTGGTCCTTCATTTCTGTGTTTTCGGGGGAGAAAAATCTAGCAGTCCCACATTAACTTCCCCTGTCTCACAAAAATAATTGTTGTGTCAGGGCAGCTGTCTTTTGTCAGAAAAATATTAATTTTACAGTTCACCTCAGTTGACAGTGTGTGTTTTTAAACACAGTCTAATTGCGGCTTCAGCTGTTTATGCCCAGCTTGATGATTGACTGGTGTTTACCTACATTATCTAGATAAACAAGTGGAGATATGCAGTAATTTATACATTTTCTAAAGTGACAAATGTACAAAATATGATGTTGCCCTTTATTTAAATGCATCTACTGATCACCTTAGCCCCTTAGGTGTCACAGTAGAAAATATTAAAATAGAATTTTATTAAATATTAAAATACAGTAGAAAATATCTCATAGTAATTTGTGTGCTCGAGTTAGTAATCCATGCACTCAACTTAGTAATTCATGCACTTGAGTTACTAATCTGTCCTCTCAACTAAGTAATCCATGCACTCAAATTAGTAATCTGTGCATTCAATTTTGTAATCCATGCACTCAAATTGGTCATTTGTGCACTCAATTTACTAATCTGTGCTCTCAAGTTAGTAATCCATGCACTCAAGTTACTAATCTGCCCCCTCAAGTTTTTTTCTTATGTCCTAATATGTTTACGGGTGTACATATAAAGGACAGTGTGACAAGTACATTCACTCATTCTTATATTTAAGATCTGTATTTATTGTGATTTATATAATTTGAGCATTTTCTTAAAGAATCACAAGACAGAATTTAAAGTACTCCATTGTCTTTGACTGTAGCACTAATATCCATGGTCAATTAAACAGCAGCTCACTGGTTACTTGTATAACCTAATGATAATAATAATAACTTTCATCAGAATCCCCCCTCCTTTATACCCCTCCCTAATCTTTTCTCCCTCTTACCGGCAGGTATTTCTTCCCCCGGCAACTCCTGGTTCGTCACTTCTGGACGCCACGACAGCAGGTCGAATTCCACAGGATCTACCACAGCCATCGAGCAGAGAACCACGCGGCCATCCTGACGGGTCTAACTAAGACAGTGCCAGCTGTTGGGGACAGCCGCTTGCAGAGCCGGCTTCTAGACCTTTGCAATAAGGTAGAAAACACAATTGGCTGCACTTGTCTGTTGCCCAAAATATGAATAACCATGCAAGTGGAAATGACATCTTTTGGTGGATAATCAATTCAGAGAGTAGTGTGTGGCTCAGTAGGTTGGGTTCTTTGTATCTGTGATCGGACGGTTGCTGGTTTGAATCCCATGCTTGGCAGAGTAGCTGCAGTTCCACTGGGCCCTCGTGCAATGCAAAGTGCTCCAGGGGCACTGGACAGACGGCTGACCCTACATATCACTCTCACCCCTATGTGTTTGTATCTCTTTAAAAAGGAGAGCGAGATGAAAGACATTTTAATGTACCAGTTCTTGTATTTGTACAAATTCTCTAAGAATTAAGTAAATGAGTAAATGAAAAACAAATTTACACGTGCACAATATCAGTTCCTGAATAAAAGCATTAAATATGTAGGTAATACCCCCTAAAGTTCCCAGTCTGGGAAATTTAAATGTTTAGGTATCTGGTGAATTTATCTGCTATTTTTATGATTAGGAGGCCCATGGGAAGAGGGGAGCTGACTACTTCATGTGTGGTCTATCCCACCCTGCCCCGCCCCTGTCTGCAGGTACAAAGTGGCACACAACCTAGTGTGTCCGAAATCCAAGCAGTCAAAGGCCTCTTCTCTGGGCCGCCCCTGGGAATGAAGAGGCTGGACGCCGATCACATGGTCTGTTCGCAGAACGCTCCGGCACAGCCCATCTCCTTGTCTGTCTATATCGTTCATTTGAAAAATGCAAATCGCCATACTTGAGAAACGGGTCACGCTTTCCGTCGCTTCCTGGGTATTTGATTATTGCACAGTGCACGGTCCAGGCAATCAGATTTCGGATTCTTCCTGCCACGTGTTTTATGAACAGTTTTCGTGATATTACGGTCTCCGTAATTTGATGCATTTGTGGAAATCGAATGTTTGACACTTCGCAGTAAGATTATGAATCCTGCGCGTTTTGGAGTCACTTTTCACATTGAGCTGCATCGTTGGCAAACGGTGTGCTGCATTGATACATTTTGTATAAATGGCACGTTTGGGGTGACCTGCATCCTGTGTTCCTTTCGTTTAGAGACTGCTCTGCCCCTTGTTCTTTTTGACCCCCTGGCTTCCAGCCTTCGCTGTCAGCCACCGTCTGCGCAGCCAGGCTTTGGAGCTGCTGCAGCTCGACCACGCTCTGCATCGGTTGGGTGTGCATGAACTCAGCGAGTCTGAGCTCCGGCAGGTTCGCCCACCCGCCGGGTCGTCCGTCAAGCAAATGCTTTCACGTGTTGGTTTTACGAAGCCTCATTCTGTGCATGTGATTACCCCGCAGGCCTGTTACTTGCGGGGGGTCGACTCAAGCCGTCTCAGCGTTGCCGAGTGCCAGGTTTGGCTGATCCAGTGGCTCAAGCTGTCCAATCAGCTCAAAGGTGATTTTTCCCTCAGTGCAAAGGCATCACTCGAGTAGGGTTTGGCTTAGTTTTTCTATGTATTTTAACACCCAAGTGTTTTGAACTGGAGGGGTAACTCTTTCATAAAGAAAGTATGATTACACTTTTTCTTTCTCTCTTTTTTAACAGAGTCAGAAACATCTTTGCTGTTACATAGCATGGTTCTACTATCAGCCAACTATCCTAGACCATCTTACCTCTGATGATCGCAGCCACCTTTAATGCCAGACAGCAGGAAGCGTTGGAGGAGGGGTGATGAATTTATTTTTAAAGGGTTGAGTGTCATTCACACACCTTCATGCAAGTCTCACATCAGGCTTGGTTAAAGCTAAGGCCTCTTATGCTGTTTGCACTCTGGACTTGTTCGTATAAATTGCCACACTATTTTTTGCACGTGCCCTCCAGGGTACAGAGTATATGGGAATCATAAAGACAATAAAATGTGAAAAATGTCGACCTACCGTTCTCTTATAAAAGGCATTCCTTTTAAAACACAGTAGTGAGGAAAATGCATTTCCTCCATTTACCTTAACAGACGAATGTGTAGTTTTACTGTCCATAGCTGAACTGTGTTGCTAACCAGTATGTTTCCTTTGTGATGCATGACTTTCAGTTATGGCCAGAGCATGCTTCTGCAGAAAAAAGGAAGCATTTTCTAATACACAGTTCCCCAAGATCTTGTTTTTTGATATTTACTTTTGACCTATGCATGGATCATCCTGATAATTCAGTATTTTTTAAATATTAATTTATACTGAATTCTTTAAATTGAAGATGGGAGGGTGTCTAGATTTTTATATACAGAATTGGGACACAGAAATTATGTAGAATGTTTCAAGGGAAATTCTTATGGTCTAGCGTTTGGCTTTTAAGCAGCCTATTTTTGTTGTGCCCTAAATTGTATTTGTCGCTTTTATTACAAGTAATTTATTTCATTATTCATTCCACTTTGCTTGAAATTTTATTTGTGCTTATCACCATATTGAAATACCAAACAAAATACAGTTCTTGGAGTGGGAGCAATGAGTTTTAATGATCACCAGTTCTACCAGTGATCTGTTCTTGGTGCTTTTTATTTATTTGGTTTATAGTCTTTGTGCTACATAATGTGGAGTTCTTGTTTTTTTTTTTTACATATTTGGGAAGCCATTTTATCTAAACAATACTTTAATATTTACAGCATACACTTTGACAGGTGTAATATATAGTTGGTGTCTTCATGTCAGGACTGTGTTCACTTTAAAGTTTACTCAGAGTATTTGTGCCACAGAAATTAAAATGATGCCATAGAATACTCTATTTTCAAGTGAGAAAAATGAAGACAATGCTAATGTCACCCAAGTAATCGGGAATATCTGCCTTTCAGATACATGTAAGCTTAAATTATAGAAGGAAATAAATTTCAATGGTAAATATTGGTTTTCCCAGTTATATAATGCAGCATAATGTGATGGACGAAAGAAGTAAAAACAGGTCAAATAAAATGCTTTTTGTCTTCAATTATATTCAGTGGACTTTGAGTATTTTGTGCAATTTATACAACTTGCTGGATTAGCAAAGGACAGTGTGGATCATGCCTAAAATCCCGTTTTGTTGTGTACAGCTTGACATCTTGACCAGACAGGAAAGACTACATGTTCAAGATCACCTTAAAACACCACGATTCCTGCGGTCTATCAAAACATGTAAATACTTCTAAGAGGGACACAGAACAGAAGCAGTTTGATAGGACTGTGATATGTATGAAATGGGAAAGCTTGCAATCGTGTCACATTTGCCTGATTCTAATTAGATGTGATCAGTGACATGCAAACACAGCCGAAGCAACTGCACTAGCTGGCAATGATGTCATATGCCGCAACGAGTCAGAAAGCAAAGTGAACATTGCATTTTGCAGTATTCCGTGACAGTACCATACTTGACTTCACCTTGTTCCCATTCCTTCACAAACATTTGTAAACCTGAGTGCATGGCTGGGTGCTTGATATTATATCCCTGTGGCAATGGGTCTGAATGAAACACCTGAATTCAATGATTAAGAGGTGTGTCCCAATATTTTTGTCCATATAACGTGTATAAATATATATATATACACACACACACACACACACACACACATGTATACATACATATACATAAACATATATACATACACACACACACACACACACACACACACACATACATACACACTGACAAGGAATAGATCCAGGTTTTTAATGAAATTGGGAAATTTAACATTTTAGAGATTCTGAGTTTAAGGAGGACTAGAAATTAATGAATGGCACTTTTCTCTTCATAGATTGTGAGAAGTCCTACCATAACATGAAATACACTGAACATTAGTATAAAGACATCTTAAAATGATTAAAATGCCCCCACTTTCATTTAATTTCTAAACAGCATTATAAGAAAAATATATTTTCCCAGCCAACACACAGATAAGGTTTAAGAAACAAAGAAACCGTAAATACAGTGAAGAACTTGCTGTATTTTCAAAAAATTAGGACAGGTACTATTTAAAAAACTGCCTTTTGCACAATCAGTATAGGGGTGGTCACATGACTTCATATCCACTGCGGATGCCCTTCATCAACATGCAGGCGAACACAATGCCCATGATCTGCAACAGAGAAGTCAATGGTGTCGGCTGACCTGACAGACCAGCAGTTCCTTCATTCTAGACTATACACGTGGGCTACTCACCTGAATTACAGCGATGACAAGGGCTCCCACAATCACCCATTTCATGTTTGTCTCCAGCGTCTCCAGCGAAGGCTGGCAGCCCTGCATTAGGAGAGCAGCAGAGTTGCCTCTGGTTTTTCTTCACACTCGATGACCCACCACCACAACCACCACCACCTCCTTTACTTTCAACTGAAAGCATGAAGACTCACCTCCTGGTATACTTTGTTGCCATCAAGCATGCTCCCCTTCCCACAGCCTGCGGTCTGGTTTTTACAGCAGGAATCTGGCACGGACTTACCATCTGGCTGGTAGGCTTTCCAGTCAGATGAGTTATTTAGGCCACAGCACTTCAGCTAAAAGATAAGCAAAAGCGCCAGCTGGAGTTCAGAGGAGATTGTCACACAGCAGATAAGCAGAACACGGAAACTGTCCTCAAAGAGTCACATGGATGTTTAACTTACAACACGGCCACAGGATATACACGAGATATGTAATACGTGGAAGGGTTACACACAGAAGTCAACCAGGAACTCCCTTTGTACATTATGACCTTTAAAATACAAAAGTATAGTTCATACGACTCACATTTTTCTGCAGAGAATCCATAGTGTCTCGGATTTCTTTGCTGCTGTTGTATTTGCTGATCAGGTCTTTAAGCTGATCATTAACTATGCCATTCAGCTGGATGTGGCGGGGAAGAAATAAGTAATTAAATCCACATTCTCATTAGGGAACAGGGAAGGTTTGGGGTTAACAACAACTGTGGAGGTAAAGACAGCCTACTCACTTTGCCCCTAAAAACATATCCTGCGATGGCTATTCCAATCTCAGCGAGGACGATGATGGAGAGAAATACGGAAAACTTTGAAAAAGAAAAAAAAATCCATTTAATTACTTGTAAACATAGCATGAAATCAGGAAAAGGCTACAAAAAAAAATCAGACGATCTTTACAAAAACTTTACGAACAAACAAAACTTAAAATTAATTCCATTCAGCACTGTGTATCTAAGCAAACCCTTCAGTTTTAGAGAGAAGGGGATAAGTTTATATATTTTGCTACTGAATTTTATTTCGAAAATGTTCCGATTATCTAGTTCCTTCAAGAACGTACAAATGCTTGCAAGGCAGTGAGCACAGGTGCATCATTACCGTGGTGACCATGCAGTGATTCTCCTTCCAGGCCCCACAGCAGCCGAAAAATGAGACGAAGAAGATGACGAATCCCACCACAATAAGGGCGATGGGTGCGGCTGAGCCAGACGCATTTTTCATCACAATTGTGTCGTTTATAGCCACTTGCACCAGGATACCCACTACGATTACAGCCAGACCACAGAGCTGGAGGGAGAAATTGAGTTGCACGTCAAACGTAGAGGTTCATTATTTAATCGCATGTATTGTATAGCTGTCTCTCACACTTTTGCACTGTTTATTTTTTTAATATTCTGGAGTATATTCTGTAGTATTTCAAACAAATGTAATCAGGTGAACAAAAGGGAATGAAATTTAGTAAGCTGTGCAATTTTAATGGCCGCACCTTTTCACGATTATGCATTATACATTTAACATTAGTTACTACTTTTGCAACAGCTCTGCGAGCCAATCCTAATCATTTTCATCCTTGCTGTATAAAAATCACTCATAAATAGACGTGTATGTGGGAATTTGAATTTGAACAATTTCTTTCTTTATAAATACTACAAAAAACTTAAAGGAATGGATTTCCCCCACAATATCGTGCAGCCAAATCACGAAATTCTAACTACCACGAGATATCTAGCAATATATAATGCAACATTCAACACGAGGTAGTAAAGCCGATCTGTGGCAAAGCGAAGTATCAATACGATGTGGAGCAGTGGGCAGAATGCAGAGAATGCTGCAGCAGAATTTAAAAATTAGCAAGTTGATCGTCGTGGGGGCAGCGAGTGTCACGACTTCATGCGAACAAATGAGACCAGAAACAAAGTAAACAACCAAGGTGGGTTTTCCCACACTGCCCCCCAGTGGACATGACCTTTAATCCTTCAGACAGATGTAAACTATGTGCTGAAGTATAGCCAGTACACTGCTTGCGTAGCATATGCATCGCTTCAAGTATATCCTAGCCCTTAGTCTAACATAGTGGCCCTGAATTCACAAGGATAGCTGATGTTCTATCAGGGAGATGAGATATACAGCTTGATTCTTCTCCACCATAATGATACAGCTTGATGCTTGAATCATAATGGTCTACAGCAGGGTTATTCAAATCACGGTCCTCAAGGTCCGAGCACTGCTGGTTATCCAGCCTTCCTTTACCTGTCAGTCAGGTGTGAAGCCTCTGACCAATCAGAATCAGTAATTATTAAACTAACTACCT
>JAODUD010000107.1:19287500-19297621 GCA_026784285.1 Stomatorhinus walkeri
CAGTAATTATTAAACTAACTACCTGGGAGAACTGAAAACAAGGCCTGGATTTGGAATCGAGGTCCAGATTTGAAGAAGCCTGCACAGTTAGCAGAATCAAAAAATCATTTTATCAGTAGACAGCGTCAGGACAGCTTAAACTTTGCTTTCCTAAAAATGGTACACTGGGAACCTGTTAAAAATAATTGACACTATTTTGTATCTTGGCATCATCATCCTCTGCAGTCACTGCTAACAGAATGATATGAAGCCTAGCTACAGCAAAGGAGTTATTTGATGAAGATTTCCACACCACTCAGCCTGACAAACATTAACAGATCAAATTTCACTGGAACTTCCCTTATGAGAAAGAATGAAGCACCTGACAATTCACCCTTCTGCTGAACCGAATTAAGATCAACTGCACATGCAGAAAAACTTGTTTGGGACAGGAACATACTTCCCCTGCCTGAAACAAATTTGTATCTGTTGACCACTCTTATTATCCACCAAGATTCTTAGCTTCCTGGTCTTTTTGGTCCTTGGGTGACTCGGAAAAGATTAACTAGATTAACACACACACACAGTTAGGGATATTCATAGTCATTTCTGAAAACAAGACCTGGCTGTGCAAAGACCCACACCTTTTCATCCAGTGAAATTCTGCCATTGCCTCTGAATGGAAGCCGTCCCAGAGCTGCATGATAGCTGCCTTAAAAACAGTTCGCAAAAAAAAAAAAACACGCAATGAAATAAACAAAACTGGAAATGTATTAACCCAGGCAAACTCGTCCAACCACCAAATTATCTGTTAATTTGCAGTGTAATAAATGCTTCTTGAACTTCCCAAAACAGGATCAAGCCAAACCTACAATGGGCTGACTGATTCCCAAAAAAAAAAAAAAGGAGAAATTACTGTCGATCACGAGAATCAGGTGTGTGGACACACAAACAATTTGTCCAATAGCATGCCAAACAAGAAACAAGAAGAGATTTGCTTAGTCTAACAACCACTACTGAACCAGTCTGTATGCTTCACCAAATCTATGCAGGGTAAACCACAAAAAGACACCTCAAATGCCCATTTGATCCCAAAATGGTACCAGTAAAAACATTGCATTTATTTTTATTGTAAAACATTTACTTCCTAAACATTCCTATATTCTGTTTCAAAGGATATTTGTGTAAGGTGTCCTTTTTAATTTGCACTCTACGTACCTTGCTGCTGTATGCACAAGAATTTCCTGGGGATCAGTAATGTTCATCTTAATCTTAGGAACACTAAATAGTTTATACAGTGGCATATCCACATTACAATATATGCTAAAAATATCCAAAGCATAAATATTTTTCTACAGAAACAATCTTTGCAAGATCCTTTTAGCTGTGTTTTTAGAGTGCAAAAACATAGGCACACTAACTTAAATCCAGTGTCTCACCAATAACACCTTCTGCTGCTTAGCACAAAAGTTACACCAGTACAAATATTTGAGGGTGGAAACAGCATGGATACAGCAGGAACGTCCAAAATTACATGGCAGGAATGAAGGGATGTGTACCAGTCTACCACAGATGTCCACTGAGAAATACTCTGAAGCTAGACTAATTTAAAAAGCTTAAGCAAGGGTCATGTTTCACAGATGTAAAGGGCATGTAAATTAGCATGAATAATAAAGATGAACTGATTGCGTCGGCCAACTATCAAGCAATCGGCCATTGGTCGATAGCTAAAAATGAGCCAGTATTTACTGCCGATAGTTCCCTTTAAAATGGTGACCCGTATTGGTTGCACACCGGCGTCCTAAACAAAATGTCTGCTGTGTGGAATGCTAGTGAAAATGTTAGCAGAAATGCATTTCTAAGATTTTACAAGGAGGATCTAATAAAATCATTTCAACAAAACAAATTTGATTACTGTCTCTAAGTCAAGACATTGAAGAGAGAAGGCTGCAGTAGTGCCAAATAACACAATTACTCAGAAAATCACACACTTTATGAACAGTTATAAAAGTTTATACATAGTTATAAAATATAGTACTTTTTCATATTTTGGCATGTATTTTTATTTTATTTAGGCAGAACCTCCCAAGGAAACAAGTATCTGTGTCAGTTTTTGAAATAAATGGCCTTTCGTATCAGCCAAAAATTTCCTTATTGAGGCACCAGCGAACATTGTGGGAGATCTCTATAGCTGGTGTCTTAAATTGTCATAGAACATCGGTTTGAAATCACTGAAAAGGATCCAACCCATCCAGAAGCACTGACCACAAAACATAATGCATCACATTACATGTCATGACACCTCCGCAGTTATAAGATTCAGATTTCATCACTCTTCCACAGAAGTCTGGCCAACCTGGTTTTAGTGATGGTTATTACAAATAAGCAATGGTTCTGTATTAGGATCATTCCTTCCCTTGATTTCAGTGAACACCTGCTTTAAGACTGATTGCCCTAATCTCACTATTTATTTAAGCGCTACACGATAACTGCACCCCTTAAAAAACCCTGTGCAGAACCTTACACACCTTGAAAGGCTAAAGAGAAAAGATGGCAGGTTTTTATGGCTAGATGACCCTTATAGCAATAAAAATGTTTAAAACGATATTGATATAACAGAACATAACAGCAGCAGGGCACATTTTACTTTTTGACCATGTGACTAACAAGTGAATTATTGCCACAACCACCACAACACATCATTTGCAAATGTTTTCATAATAAGTAAGATTTCACTGTCCTTTTTAAATGCTTACTCTACTAATTTTGGCTTTTAATATCTGGGGAAGAAGAAAGGGGAAAACAAACATCACCTCTGCACTACAAAACAATAGCTGGAGAAAAGCCAGCTTTACGGCATTTTCTGCCAAGGTCGTATCACACGGCACTGGCACAGCTCACTTGTGTCAAGTATACTGTCAAAGTCAAGCTATATGTGGCAGTCAGAGGCAAAACTAATAAAAAAACATCAAAAAGGTATTCACCACCAAGTTACTAAAGAGCTCTTAATTGATGATGTCATAGAATCCATCTGTAACTTGAATGCAGAACATAATAAATTCTCCACTTGAATAAACACACAACCCAGCCTATGAATAAGTAAGCAGCGTTCTCAAATATTTCTTGCTATTTAAAAAGCTCATATTTTAAGTTCAGTTAACATACTCCTTCCGTGACAAAAACCCACTAGTGATGTTAATGAGCATTACTAAAACATCTTCGCATTAGTGTGACCCTTAATCATATGTTGATAACAGTGGTGAGAAAAGCGAACACAGATGGTATCTGCAGTGACAGTGCCTTCGAATATGCAGAAGGAAATTGTAACCGTTTAAGATGCAAGTCTGTGGCTACATCAAACCAGAACAGAAACAGGAACAAAGTTCTTTCAAAACATGTCTGAAAGTATGCGGAACTACCAATCCTACAATTATTCTAAGATAAGTGAGTAAGTTACTATGAAAAACATGAGACTCAGAAATTGTTGTTGTTTCTGGATAAACAATTGAAAATGCTAACAAATGTTGGATAGATATTTACAAATAGATGTTATCATTAAACAATCTTATCACAG
Organism: Stomatorhinus walkeri; assembly: GCA_026784285.1. Taxonomy (NCBI): domain Eukaryota; kingdom Metazoa; phylum Chordata; class Actinopteri; order Osteoglossiformes; family Mormyridae; genus Stomatorhinus; species Stomatorhinus walkeri. The sequence continues at coordinate 19,291,054 of JAODUD010000107.1, forward strand.
TGCAATTCACATAAAGTAAAAAGAACCTATTTCTATTTCTTATGGGACAAAAGCTTTTTCAAGGCATTGATCTTAAGTTATACAGATATAAATAACAAAGATACCTATATTCAAAGAAGAACTGAAGAAAAAAAAAAGTTTACCACAGCACTCCCTATGCCATACTGACTAAAAATATATAAATGTCATACACAGTCTTATCTCTTGGTTGTCAACATTCAACGTGGGTGTGGACAACAAGCCCAGCTGAATGATGATTTGAGGGGCAAAAAAACTCCCCACAAAGCTAAATTAATAAATCTTGAAAAATGGAAAAGATGCATGGTGCTCAAGAATTTAAAAAAATGCAAATTAATGCTAGAAGGAACTTAAAACAATAAATCTCTCTCTCACTGATCCCAGGTGGACACACACACGCGCGCGCGCGCGCGCACACACACACACACACACACACACACACACACACACACACACACACACACAGGAGGAACATAACTTTAGGTTAATCTGGTCACGAGTTCTCAATGACCTTGTGTACAGATATTCATATAGATCAGTGACGCCCCGCCCTCCCTACACCCTGGTACTCACCCAGAAAATAAAGTTAAAAAAGAAAAGCAGGAACTTGACACATTTCACCCCCCCTTCTACAGCCATGTTGTCTGTTGATCCAAGCTCCTAGATGGAAAAAAAGTACACAGAGGCGAATCAGGCGAATAAATGTTTAACAGACCTCAAACATCGATGATGACAAAGTAGGGAAACGCATGGTTTGAAATCATATTGCTTAAATCCATAAATGGCCGTTACTCACCAAACTTCTCTGAACCTGATTTTGCAACAAATGCATACGTTATGGACTCGTTTCTGTACATCTTTTGATAAAAAAGAACGCTTCTTTCCGTCTTTAAAACTACAGAGGAGCCGATACGGCGTGACAAGTATGAAAATTCACGTTAAATGGCTTAATAAGGCCATGGTGATCCGGTCTGAAAAACATGTAGATAACCCGAGAATCCCACTAGATACAGGCCAGTGTTTTTTCCGTTTCCTAATCCTAATTCTAATTAGAGCAGATATTGTAGTGTTTAATGGGCGTTACGAACAGTTAAAGGAAACTCGTGGGCTCAACGAACACATGACTAACTCTCTCGTGTTAGCGTGTCTGGGGAAGGAAACATGCCAATAAGTTCACCGTGCATGCGTGCCTGTACAGGATCACAAGACATCAAATCTGAACTAGGCACGATCAGCGGTGCTAATTAATATCTAATAAACGAAATGAGGCCCGTAACAAGTACCAAGGGAAGGTTTGATTTAAAGAGCTGCCTTCTCTGCTTTGGTAGACATTACTCAGATATGATGGAAATTAATCCGGCATCCATTTTGTTGGCCGTAGGTACAAATAATGGGTAACATCTGCGACCGTAAAAGCCCCCGCTCGTTTCATCACGTCAGTAAACGTAAACATCGTTGAAGCAGCAACACCGCCGGTTCGTTTATGTCGCCAAAGTTTTCTCCGCGAAGTAACTCGCGAAAATGAAACTTGACGAAATTACACAGGACACCCGGATTCACTCAAAACTTTACATTTATATCCCAAGAATTGGTTAAAAAGTGGGGGGAAACTCGTAGCAGCACGTATAACGAGCTATTTTGCAAAACTCATTTAAGGAAACAATTTGGTAGAGCAAATGCCTAATTAATATGCATATATCGTGTTCAATAGTCTTTTAACCAAACTGGCACTGACACAATCTTACCGAGAAGGGGAAACTTTCCCTAATGCCACGAACACATCTCTCTTTGTATAACTGCTTTTGTTCATTTAAGCTTAAATTATACTACTGCATATTTTTTCAAACACTACAATAAACAATGACTTACCAAAAGGCTTCTTGAGGGGGTAAAAATCCTAGACTACCTCCTTCCGACGTGCCACAAACTGCTCGGTTAGATGGGTCGTTTGTTAGCGATTCCCCGGGCGTCTCGCGACGTCAGCTCGTTTATCACGCGGTCACGCCCCGCGCGCCCCTCAAACGCGAAGCTGCGTCTTCGTCTTAAAAATTCGTCTTATACTCAAAGCACAGTTCTGAGTTGGTAAACGTTAAAGATTTACTTTTTACTTAAACAAAAGTTGGTGAGAAAAAGGTTCAATATTTTGGTATTATCAACAATCATAAAGCACATATTAACTTTTATTCTTTGTTTTATTATTTAATTTTATTTTCTGGTTCTGTTTTCGTCATTGCTGTTGCAATACGTTAGATGATTTTTTCCCCCATCTATCCAACGGCGCAGATCAGAAAACCTATATATTAATAATTATTTTGACCTAGGATATACTTCTCCACATTTTTTTGTATTTTCAAAATATCTTTTTTTAAGTAATACTAATGATTTGAAATAAAATGACAAACATTAATTTGAAATAATTTCCAATCTTAATTATTTTGTTTTGTCTATTTACATATTTGGTAGACCTTGTATCTATATTAAGTCTGACAGTATTATAATACAATTAATAAAGATGTTAATCTTATAAAGCAAAAATTGTGAAAAGTAGTTTTCAAAATTTACATGTATTTAACTTGCTTGTTAAGTTTTCATCTCATTAATTTGAATTTAGCAATAAGTAAATATTGAAATTCAGTAATTTAAATGGAGTCTGTTAACCTCATGAAATGTTCGTTCAAATAAAGCCATTTAAAAAAAAATTCTCTTTATGTAATCCGGAAGTGCTGTATATGTGAACACGAATGTAATCAGTTGTAAGTTTGTAACAGACATTACACAGACTTTACCGTGCTAGCTCCCTAGTAAAAAGTCTAGGTAATTTCCAAATTCACGGCAAATGAGTGGGTGGGTGTGATGATGACATTTTCTTCTTGCAACTGGTACAAAATGGAAGAATACAAACATTGAAGGGGTGAAGAACTTTTTTTTTTACAATGAGATTCTGTGACTTCTATTAGTAGTGCTGACACCGCAATTTCTGCAGCGTACTTTTTGCATCATGTGCTGCTTCCTGCATGCACACAAATACCACCACTCGTCCAAACCAACTGTACTATATCTAGTAGGTGTAAACAGGTCTGACACGGACAGTCTCCAGTTATGTGCCAGATGAGTGAATAACAGGAGTACATGTCATCACAAAGCAGGATCTATCCATTTAAACTTACCTTAAATCCGACAAGTTATCTGGTTAGACAAGAAATCTTGCTTTGTAATACAGACCCCAGAAGTACGTTTATACGTAGGTGTGATGTTTTCAAATACTGTTCAACACTTTCTATTTACCTGCATTGTAGGGGGATAGATTTGTGCATTTAAAATTATTATAATTGCATTATAATGAAAACCAGAAAATATCATGGTTGATTCACACACTTTTTTGTATTAGTACTGTAATCCAAATTTACCGCGGTATACACGCTGGTCATTAGATTAAATTTAAACGAGATTTACTTATGCTGATCTCTGGTCTACGTGTGTTGTACCATATGAATAGAGAATAAATATTTCAAAGCTTGCGTAGTCTCGCCACAGATTAGACAACTTCTGCTGTTAAGGGAAACAATGAACTACCAGGTGGCCGTTATAATAACGTTAGTGTTGGTCAGCTGCTGCCTACTGAAGCTTTGGTGTTTCTCTCGAATTGTGTTGGAAAATGACTCGAAGCCTATGAGGCATAGAAGGACTCTGCACAGCGACATCTATCGGTCTACAAAAATTACTGCAGCCAACAACGATCGAAAGGTCGAATCTTTCAGATATCCGTAGTCGATAGCGACAACTAGGCACCTTCCCACGGCCATCCAGAGAAGGAGTCTTTGCACCGGGGGGGCGAGGGTGTTGTTAAATTGTGTGAATTTTGCATCATCATCTGCTATGAAAAATCTGCACCCTGTAATATTTGCTGCCTGTGGGTGGGGGGTCTACCTCGGTAAATTTCGCAGTGGAACGCCCTGCCATTTTTGGCCCGGGGGCGAATGCTCCTCCACGACTGCACCCAGAGGTTGGACTGAGATCTCAATTATCGCAACCTCAATGGCAACTGCTCAAGCAAGGTAACAGAGAAAAACCGAACCGATCCGTTCCTATTCGCGGGGAGGAAGCGCCCCTGTACTGCGGACTCTGTGCTGATTTGAATATTTACAGTAATTATTTCTTTTGTTATTTGTCATTCTTGCTGGGACTGGAGGGCGACAGGATGGTATAACAAGGAAAGCCTGGGGTGGGAGGTGAAGCAAATTAACTGACTTACAGTAATATAGGCCTTATAATGGAAGATTGAAATCCAATAACTGGGGAGGGGGGCAGCTTTCTGCCATTCAAGCTGTGCGGGTTAAGATTTTAAAGCATCGCCCTTCAGCAGCTTGAGAGCACTGCCATGCAAAGTGTTGCCCTGATCACACTGGAGCTCCTGTTCACTCTCGCCACCTGGGAGTGAGCCGCCCACATAAATATCCATCCTCCCTCATGCAGCGGCAGGTCGTGGAAAACTAGTGCCGATCCCCAGAAGTACAGAGCACAAAAGTCATAACCTGGGGCCAGTTTAGAGAAGCGGAGTAGCTTCATTCTGTGCCTGGGAGAGAGAGAGAGAGAGAGAGAGAGAGATGCAAGCTAAAAAGCCAGACTAAGTAATGCTCATCGCCTGCCGTTTGCCTCTTTGAATCTTCCTGCTTTATTTCTTATTTCAATTTATGGTTTGTTCCATGTGACTTATTGAGCTCTTTGTCTGTCTTGCACGTGCCTTTACCTTCCATACCTCTCCAGATCCTCCCTCCCAACTACCTACAGACACCCCGCATGTACTTGAACTGACTCCCCTGATTTCTGAACTCATAACATCCATTAACTTCACTTCCATTACCACGACCAAGACATCTGCCTGCCAATTGTATTATCTCTTTGCTGGTTCCCTGAATAAAATCCCTGCGCTCCGCATCTGGGTCTCTGAGCTTCTGTCCTCATTACACACACAAATGGAGGGTGGGACTCAGACCGTCAACCATGGACGCTGCTGTAACACCCTGGCATATATTGAGGTTGGCCAGTGGCTGTTATTTTAAACTACAGAATCGCTTGGTAACAACTGCTTAACACTAGCAGTGACACAGACAGGAAAGCCAACATTTTAAACAGCACTCCCGGTTACACGCAAGCGAAACACACACATTCCATGGCAAATATTACAGTTATGACATATACTCCTAACATAAATAGATGAATACACATTAATTTACACTGTTTGAAGATAAGCGTTGTGTGCAATGCAAAGTATCCTGATAACTGCAGAATTAGTGCCGCTGACCTAGCAGGATAATGTAGCAAAACGTGGCAAATACTGCGAAGGAATTTAAAAGTTAAAGTTTCAAGCTTTACTGTTACATGTATTCTGAGGAATACGGTGAAGTTCTTATGTCGCCATTGCAAGGTTGGGGACAAGTGTTCAGGGGGAGAGGACAGACAGCAGTGCAATACAGGAGAATACAGTGCAATAAGAAGTGAGTAAACAATTAGTAATAAATATGCCCAATGGGGACGAGGATGCAAATACACCACAGAATATTAAAGGAAATATCGATGAAATGCAAAGTGGGATATTAACAATGCACAGGTGACAGGATGCAGGTCACTGGATTGTTCAGCGACCTAATGACTGAAAATCTCCCCTAACCGGATCTGGGTCTCATTGTAGAGAAGACTATCTGTTGTTTATGCTATTGTTTAATATGCCATTTGTGTGTGATTGGTAATTCCATACCAAACAACAAAGTAGCAGTATAGGCATGTCGGTCAGTGTCAGTCAAAGTGTTTAGTGTATTAAACCTTTAGCCCAAATTGTGGCAAATGCCTCATTAAGAATGCCTGGATAAAGTAAGGTTGAGATTTAAAGACTGAGACTGTTTGCTCTCTGTTTGGTTCACCCCCCCCCCCACTTCAAAAATCTCTGTGTTGCCCTTGGCCCCAACTACATGCTTTTAATGAGGAAAAATCAACCATCTTGATGTAAAAGTCTTGAAAATAACATTGTTTTTTTCCTTTTAGTCATCTCTGTAAATTTCAAATTTGTCCTGATGGTTCCTGCTAATAAGAAACACCCACCCACGGTCTGAAGGTGGCCCTATCATCACTGCGCTTTGAAGTGGATGATTTCCTTCGGAGATGTTGTGTGTTTCCACAAAACATATTACTTTATTTTCTGACCAGAATGTTCCCTCTTTATTTCATATAACTGCAGAATATTTTTCCTCAAAAAAAGTGTTTGTTGTATATTTCACTTGGGATTCATGGTGGGCTTTATTCAGGTCTCTGAAAATTTCAAATACAGGTTGAGTTTTTGGGATATTTGTGGTTGCGTTCACACCTTGATCAGTCTAGATCAGTGTTTCTCAATCTAGTCCTCGGGGACCCACAGACAGTCCACGTTTTTGCTCCCTCTGGGATCTCAGAAGGAGCAAAAACATGGACCAACTGTGGGCCCCCGAGGACTGGATGGGGAAACACTGATCTTAATGATAAAACCCTGTAGTCCTTCAGATACTGACATCAACCTTAT
>JAODUD010000107.1:19297721-19314995 GCA_026784285.1 Stomatorhinus walkeri
CCCCGAGGACTGGATGGGGAAACACTGATCTTAATGATAAAACCCTGTAGTCCTTCAGATACTGACATCAACCTTATAGTACCTTGAGTCTATGTTTTTAAATACCATGTTCGTGATATAAATTGCATTTTGATCAAAATATCCATCAGATTTCACCAGCGTGAGGAATCCTTCATCATACCAGTTCAATAAATAGATTGTACGGGACAAACGCACAGCAGCATTGCCTCCTAGTGGTCACCTCGATAAATTACAGCCAGTTTTTCTGTATTGGAATAATGGCTGTTTGAATGCCATTTAATTGCCTGAAAGAAAATACTAATGTGTGATGATCATATATGTCTTTCCAGAGCATGAATAAATGTTCTTCCTGTTTATGAGATAAGCAGGCTGAAGGTTTTATAATGCAGAATGAGTCATGCTGATTAATGAAAGATTTGCGACTGGAGACCTAACTCTATGTTACAAACAATACACACGAAGGTAAATGAAACACATTTGGTATTTCATTCTGTCAGAATCCAATACAATCGTTGCCTAGGACACAAGGAAAACCTTGTGAAGCACAATTTTACTAATGGTGCCAAATACAAAACTCAAAATATTGGTATTTAATTTGTTTCAAAGACATCACCTAAAACTCATGCTTTGCACCATGATTGCACCACCAAACTTTGCTATGGACATGTGACTTGTTGTTCCCCGTATTAAGCAAATAATGAGCCAGCCATTAGGTATAAAAGAACAGACATTCTCAGAATTTTTTCTTTCGTGAATAATATTAACAGTCGCTAACTTAGCAATTAAATAAGCCCTCCTACCAATGAGCATAATATAAACGGGCAATTGGTAAATAAAAAATGAGATCAGGCTGCTGCCCTCGCGACTCATTCCAGATGAGTGGCGGACAGTGGATTGATGGATATGCGGCAGATGGCCGGATATGGGAAGTGATTTTGACACATAGCGTAAAAGATGCTGGGTCGCATCACGAAAATGATCAAAATGTTTCAGAGAAGATCCTGCTGTATTACACAAAAATGGAATTCTCTTTGGAAAAAATGGTCACATGTCATAGTCACATGTCCATTGAGCCACTGAACAAGGTCTTTAATCCCACAAAGTGCTCCAGGGCTGCTGGATAAATGACCTGACCCTGTGCTGTAAAGGAGGGCACAATGTTATATGCGGAAAGATGCATTCCGATGTACCTGTACTCCTACTTGTGCAAATGGCGAATAAAGCACCATTTCATCATCAAAAGTGCATGATGAATGACAAGATAACAGTTAATTGAGTCACATATTTATCTGCTGCAGTCATGCTATTAAAATTATGCCTTTGCAAGAGAAAAATGTCAGATTAACAGAATGAAGAAACTTCTGTACATTTTCCCCCAAAGAACTAGGTTCATGACCATTACGCCTTAGCCACACAGTACAGAAACAGATACTTCCATTACTGCTATAGACCTCTGCTCCTAAGGGGCATGAAGACGCTCATTCCTCCTGCCCACTCTCCTTCCTCTCAGAAAGACCATATAACACGCAATTAACTCATTCCTGCCAGAGAAATGCTGGAAACCCTATTATAGCTAGACAGTCCATTGAAATGGGAGGGGAAGTCTACTAATGAGGAATAAATATAAGGGCTGAATTGTTGATGCAGCTTATGGGAGGTATGAGACTGGGAGGTCAGGTTTGGACCGTTAGGAGCTGGCGTGTTACGGCGATACACAGTCATATCAGCGAGTGCCGCTCTGCTCCGAGTCCAGCAGCGCCGTGCCAGGATCTTTTACTCTTTTGAAGCTGGTAAATGCATCCATTCCGTCGCCAGCTCTTCCTGCTCTGTCTGGGTCCGTGAGGCAGCATCCTCTATATTTAGCCTACAGGCTGCGAAGGTCTGTGTGGCCCAGGGGTGAGAGCGCTGGTGACATCAGAAGGGGTGACTCACTGCAGCACAGGCACACTCTCTCAGGGACTGACGAAAGGATCGCCCCCACCTTCAGGAGGGGGCTGATTAGGACTCTTCCTGTTGTAATTTGGCCAGGATGCACAGTATCAGAAGCAAACTACTAATAACAAAATCTGGAAGTGATAAGCAAAAACGATATGATTTAATGTGAAGCTTGTCTTGCTGAACTGTGCCCATCATTTGCTTTTGTGCATGTGTGAATTACGGACAAGTTTTTAAGATACGGTGTCCAGGGCATGTGTATATAAATATATATGAAAGACATAATGCTTGAATAAACAATAAAATAAACCTTTATTGAAAATTAACAAAATAAATAATCTACTGTACAACATAATAAAAGCAAGAGGTTGGTCAAAACTTGTGAGGAAGAGGATATAACGTTAGGACAATAACATTAATCATACATGTCTGGTTATGAGGGCAGGTCTCCCATAATCTGTCGCCATTATCTTAGGCTTTAATTCCTGTGCATCTGTATGGAGTTTCCCCGTTAGCCATTACATGTTACATTAACTCAATTACAATTACTGTAGCTACTATGGCAGGAGATCCATAGAGGATGTAGAGCAAATTTTACAGAGCCAAGCTCCCTCCGTCTCTGTCCCCCTGAGCTTGGTTGCTACACATGTAACAGCAACACACATTGAATGGTTTGGGTCTGGTATCCTGACACAACTTGACCTTGTCCCAAAGCACGTACCCAACACCGTAGTGTTCAGTTCGACACTAATTTACAAACAAAGAACCTGAGAGAATGTGTGGGCGTGTCTTTCTACTCATGCTCTATCAAACAAAGCGGCTTTAGCGTTCCCACGTCCCCCTCCGTTCTGGTTCCAGCGAGCGGCTGTACTCGTAACACAATAGGTGAAGTGTATTAATAACCATAATCACAGATGTTTAACCTACATCTCATCCTTTAAAGGAAACTATTAGTTCCAGTGTTGAACATGGGGATGGAAAATTTTCAAAAAGACCCCCTTAGTTCCTTTGGTCTGACAGCTTGACACCACTTTTCCACCCACATATGCCCGTCATCAGCGTGACGGGGGGGCTTTATGTCTGTTTTATCCTTTCTTAAACTCATACTACAATATTATCAGGATACAGGGTTTTTGTTACTTTTTTTGGGAAACACAATTACTAGTTTCAAATGACCAGAAAAAAATCCAATTTGAGGGACTTGCCCTTCAAATCGCTACCTAATGCAGGATAAGAAAACCATATAACAGCTAAGAGATCAAGATTAAGAGTCTAATGATGTGTGGTCCATCTACATATCTAAGGAGCAGGCCTGCGGCTTGCCAAGTGGACTACAACTACAATAATACGCACACGATTAGTTGCATAAGGCCTACATTGTCCAAAAAATTAAAAACATGATGTCCGAAATAGGTCTTAGGCTGTAGGTTAAAAATGCCAAAATAATCCCAGATCTTACCAGTCCTGTAACATTTCCCAAAATTACAATCCCTCTGCTGTAATCATTCTTTTACATTTTCAGTGACAGACACATCAAAGTGAATGGAAACAAAGGAGTAGCACCAAAGGTAGAATATAAATACAGGAAGTGAGATCAAAGGTAGAACATAAATACAGGAAGTGAGATGAGGCGATCTCAGCTCAGCCCAGGCCTGACCGGGATTTCTGCAGGCTCCTTTCCCCATGGTAGACGGGGACGCTTGTTGGTTTTGACAGGGCTGGAGATCTTATTGCTGGAAGGGAGGGGATTCAGGGTAGAGGGTATGGATGGCTGGGTGGGGGGGGGGTGAAGCTAAGACCTGGCAATGAATCTGGGCAGCAGACTTTTTATTTTCCGCTGTGGTCGGAGTCATCTTTGGTGCTGCAAGAGCTGCTGCGTCTGCGGGGCTTGGCAGAGCTCTTCTTGTCGCATATCTTGTCTTCAGCCTCTGTGAAAATAAGTAGGAACTCTTGATGGGGATACCACGGGTAATCATGAGGACGGTAATCTTGACGGTGATACCACAATGGCATATTTCCTACTTCAGCCAATTCTTTCATTTATCTTATGTTTATTTGATATATTTATAACTTATTGAGCCATAAATTCTGACTGTAGGTACAAAGTCTAGTGTAAAAAGTATGTATAAAATTTCATGTGCACATATTTTGTCTTGAATTGTCTTGCATGCTGCATGGCAAGCCCAAGGCAAAATTCTAATTTGTTTAACACACTCGGGCCACAAAGATCTTTCTGATTTTCTCAAATCACTGAACGGTTGGAGGATAGAGAGCCACTAAGTGGGTGATTGGCTGGTGGAGAACATTAAATGGCCATAGAGAAAGTTGGAGGGGGAGGTAGAGGCTAAGAACGTCACATTGAAATGAAAGCCTTTCCTGTCCCTGTTTTTTTATGCAAAAAGCAAAAAAAAAAAAAGAAATAGCAGCAGCTCTCTGCCCACTGTTGTTATTTTCACTCCTCTGAGTCAGTGCTCCCCCCCTCCTACCACTTCCCACTCAGCCCATCCCATCTCCTCCTCCCGCCCATCTGCGGCCACCCACTCCTCATCACGCGTTGCTCTCAAACACGCTCTGACGTAAAGAGTGGGTGGGGGGGTTCCAATTTCATGCCCCCTCGGCAGCCCCCCTCGACCCCCCCCCAGATCTGCACCCGCCCACCCACCTCACTTCCTTTCTCTCAACATCCCAGGTGGCGGCTCTGAATTAGCTCACGCTGACGGCAAAGAAGGAAAGCACGCCTTTCATAGCTCAGCGAAATCTCTAAATGCCAAAAAAGGACATTGTGCTTCCTCCTTGAAGCCTCCGCCAGACCATCAAAACATGAATCTGCATCGAATATAATCCAGGTCAAACAAACGTGATGTCCGCATTACCATGACGACTGTTGCCAGATGACGCAAGAATGTCAACGACAAAATCAACGGGCTGGCATGGTGTTATTAACGAGTCGTTTCACCTGCCATCTGAGTCAATGGGCTGACCTTGCCCACGTGACCGTGCGACACCATCCTGGCCAGCCGTAGGCCCTCATCCATCAGCGTCTGCTGCATGAGGTTGCGGCTCCACGTGGGTGGGGTGCCGCCATCGATGTTGGGGCAGGGCGATGAGCCCAGGCCTGATGGGAACCGGCCCACGAGTAAGAGCCACAAAAATATACACAGAGTCATCAAAGCTGCCTCTGTCAGATTAAGAAATAACAGGCGCCCCTCTAAGCCTCTGTAATAGCATTAAGGCGGTCTCGCATGCCTGAGCCTAATTACGATGTTAATTAGAATTATCGCTGTGACTGTCAAACCAATTCTCTACAGCTGTGGTGGATCTGAAGTCTGACCGAGGCGGGTTTTCAGATCCAACATAGGGTGTCGCTGCTTAGCCAGATCTTTTGCCATTTTTTACTAATATCATTGTTATTACTATCATAAGCATTTTATATTGAACAATTTCTGCAAGCCTCCGATCTCAAAAATCTGAAATGTTTTGAATAATATACAATGAAACTGCGCAGTAATAAACTGTCATGATTTTCAAGGGTTTTATAATGCCGGACAACCTTATCCAGATTATAAATCCAATTATCCTAACTGGTTGACTAAGTAGTAGCCCATGGTAATGCAGTTGAACTGTAAATGGCTGATCAAACTCATTAATTATAACTGACATGGTAACTGCCATGTGACTTGGAAATCCAAAATTAAAAAAACATAGTTAAAGGTCCCAAGAGTAAAAGTGCGATGGTCATGACAAGAAACTTTGCGTGACGCAAACCTCACCTTGCGTCATGCCGTCCACACTTTCTCCCGAGAGGCTGTCGTCATCAGGCCCTGACCTCAGCACCTCCTGGTGCCCGCCGTCGGAGCCGGCAGCAGAGCCCTCAGAAATGTCATGTGAGGAGGAGACACATTCTGAAACCACCACCTGTCACAGAGACCAACAAGCAATTCACATATGACTGTTGGTGGTTTGGATAATGTGTCACAAATCCTGCATTGTATACAAAACAAAACAAAACAAAAAACTGTAATTCTTTCGACTGAGTACTGCTGCAGTTCTTAGATACTGTTTCTCGTGAGTTCTTGTAAAACCATGAACTCATTCATGGGATGATGCAGCAGAGTAATTAAGCACACCAATTAGTAATATGGAGGGTGGGGGTTTACGTCCCAGAAGGAAACCTACTGTGGTACCCTGGAACAGGTATTTATAAACTTTTGAAGAAATGCCATGGCTGAGCGCCATCATTAGAATAATTACAGAGAATTATGGATGTAAGTTTCTATTTTATGGATATCTGTTCTTATTAAAATTCCCTTAAATCTTCACTGTAGTGCACATAACTAGGAAGCTCTTCCTTAAGATATTTATGTATAATTGGTTAGGTGAGGTGAGCGTGAGTCTGAAAACAAATTTAAAGAGGGGTTTATCATGCCGACGAAAATCTGTTAGCTGTAGCAAGACAAATATCGACGGAGTGCACCTCTTGTTTGACCCTCTTTGGAGGTGGCAGTGCTCCATCATCAGTGCTCGTCCTTGAAGAACCAAACAGGGAATGTCAGGGTCGCCGACAGAAATGCATACATCAACAGGACACCTACCAGCGAGTACAGCTCATATTTTAATAACCTCAGCTTTTCAATCCAGACATGAAACTGCAAGACAGTGTCAGCGCACATGGGATGCTGTGGCTTCTGATAGTCATGCAAAACCACAGATGTTGGTTGAGCTTCCATGTTATCCGTTTTTTGCAATAAGACACCTATGCACTGCTACAGAGATATGCTGTGCTCCTGTCTGTTTTTAGAGTCCGAATGTAGGGCTGTGTTTTAGCCCTGGATACACAAGTGTGATGCACGATGTTAGCTGATCTTCTGCGGATATCCAACACCCCTTTTACCTGTACAGGCAGTCCCCCCGGTTAAAAACGTGTGACATACAGACAACCGGTACCTAAGAACGGCCTGCCATAAGGCATACTAGGGAAAAAATTGGGTTAAACACAATGGTTCATAATAATGAATGCACACACAACTTTGTGACGCTCGTGAAAACATTGCACAGCTTCCGTGGTTCATCGGTTCAAGGTACAGTACCCTAAGTAGTTATTTTTCTTATTACTGTATGATTGTTGATGTTAACATTTTCTTTATGAATTACCTACGAATTGGACTGAGGACTTGAGGACTGCCTGTATACTGTGCGTGTGTATTGCCCAGCCCGGTCTCATCATCATACACATGCAATGACAAAAAACCCACCTAGGACTCTAATAGTAAGTTTCAAATGGCGCCAACAGGCAGAAAAACACCAGTGTTTGTGTTAAGTCTGCTTTGGGGCAGCTATGTTTGGGAACACTGCGGTATATAAATAAATCGAAGTGTCCTGATTTCTTTGTTTTCACCACTGCCTCTAAAGAGCATTCCCACTGGGCGCACCCAGATTTGAAGTGTTTCTACTCATGTTTCGTAGACGACTACGTGGTTTAGAAATCCACATTCATCTCAGATGTCCTCCCCACACGTGGGAGGATTAGAAGAGCAGTTGAAAGGACTAATACCACCTATGAGATCTGACAGGGAGACGGGGCTGCGGCGTGCGACGCCAGACTCACCTGGCATTCTTGAGTGTGGAGGTGTAGGCGCACTCCCGAGCCACCTGCCTGGCCAATGAGAAGAGCTCGACGCGTCTCAGCAGCAAGGCGTTGTCGCGGATGCAGAACTGGGCCGCAGCCTCGTTGATGATCATCTGCATGCCAACAGCATGGTGTATATTAAACACACACTTTTGTCACTTAAGCATCCACAAAAAGACACCAAAGTCTTGAATGACTGACTGCAGTATTGAAAGGTTTTCCCTCACTACACAATAAATAGGGTGCAAATGAACTCCTGAATGGAGGCACCTTATATGTACCATGCATCTGATTTTCTTTCCTAAGCCTGTACCTCATGGTGCGTGAGCTGCTTGCCCTCTCTGCGCTTGGAGTCGAAGCGCCCGTAGATGAGGCTGTATTTGCGAATCTCTTCCTCCTTGGCGGGATCGTGCGGCTCCAGCTTGTAGATGTGGCCAACGGTCTTCGCAAGCTTCTTATTCAGCTTGAGCAGAGCCCTCACCTCCCCCGGGTCGGCCTTGGGCGCGGTACGCAGCAGCCTGTCCACGCTCTCAGCTACCGCCCGTGCCGTCTCAGCGTCCAGCTGGCCACCGGGCCAGGCGGAGATGGACGTCGAAGAGGAAGCAGAGGCGGCCGGTGCGGGGAGGGGCGGGCTGGGCTGGTCATCGTCCACCCCTGACCCTCCGGCGCCGTTCTTTTCCGGATCGGGGCTTAGCCAGTGAGGGTCCATGGGTGACAGCTTATCCCGGTAGATGCCATCCTGAGGCTGCGGAGAGGCTTGGGAACAGGGACTCTTCGGGCTGCAACTGTGCAGCGGAGTCAGCACGGCTCGCTCTTCCCTCTCACAGGGAGATCCCGGCTGACCATTGCTCAGAGACTTCCCAGTCACACCTGCCACCCCACCTGTAGCTTCAATCTTAAAGAGTGGGATGCTGTTCAACGGCACGCTGGCCAGGGGCTGGTTGAAGACCGTTGGGTTGGCAGCCCAGTCACGCAGGGCCTTCTGTAGGCGCCTCACGTGCAGTGGCTTCGTGGCCATGCCCACCAGTGCCATGATCTCCAAGAACTCCTCCTCCCCGGCCTCGCACAGCTGCTGCACGTCGTCGCCGCCCTGCTGGATGAAAGTGTCGTAGTAGGCCAGGAGGTTGGCGCGCTGAAGCACTCGGTATAACTGCAGCTCTCCCAGTGTGCGAGGAAGGGACATGGTGACCTGAAACGGAGGGGTAGTACTGGAAATGTACTTCACAGATGTGCTAACGTCACTCCCCATAAAAGCAATCCAAAGTAATTAAGGCAGTGCCATTGCATGCAATTGTACCTCTGTGACCTACTGAAGATGCAAGCAAAGTATTGGCATAAGCTGCTCACAGGAGAGCAAATCATTTACCACTGCAGAAATATCATAGGACGACAATGCAAGTTATGGACAGTTTTAAAAGAAATTCGCTGTAGGAAACATATGAGAGAACATTCTTTGTATATCACCGCCCCACCCCCAGGTTTGGTATCTCAGTGATTAGCCAACCCAACCGCTCTACCGGAAAATCCTACAAAATTCGTAAAGGACGAGCTAATATTGGATTTAGATCAAACTCTTCAAAATAACTTAAATATAATTTATGAGAAATTGACAGCATTTTTGCTGGAAAACTACTTTGGAACAAATGTCACACTCCCTTGCTGAAAACAATCAGAACATTTGACGAAACACAGTGGATGCACTTTTACGAAACCTCACTTTGAACATCATGCGCCAGCGAAGCGTGTGCCTGATTCCAGCATACTGACTCATTTGAGAATTCATTGTAGCTAGTTAGGCACATGTAAGTACTGGAGTTGAGTAGGCTGGCCAGAATGAACGGAAAATACGGCTTATATTTAATGTGAGATGCGCAGGGACCCACGGCTCTTAGGCTTGTTCAGCCTCTTCCAACATAAAATATATCAGGACAAAGTTAGCAAGTATTCAGTGGTACCTATGTTTTCAATATATTTTAGCCAGTCATTTAATGCCACTCCGATACTGACCAACTATTTATTTATTCATCCGTTTGGCTATTTGTTTGTCACGCGCCTGCACAGACAGTAATAGGAAGCAGACCGGTTTCACGCTGCCACGCAGCTGGTCATAATCATAAACCGCTTCCGATTTATAGCCCATGCACATCTGGATTAAGTAAATGCAACCCAGATTTATTTGGGGATTAAATGTATTTCCTTACTGTAGTAACAAGGTTGGCCATTCCAAGCAGCAGAACGAAGCTCGACTTTAGGTTCTATGACAATAAACTATCCACAACGTATCAATCGCGAAAATATAACCAAAAGCATTATTTTAATTCTCACCTCGGTGGACCGGCTACAGTTCCTTGAGCAGAAATGAACTGAAGATCCGAGTCGTCTGCTAAGAAGCGGTATCCAGCTGGCAGGACAGCCGGGGTAGTTTCGCTGAAGCAGGACGCAAACGATGCGACGAGTAGCAAACAATAAAAAAGACAAAAATTCAAGGGAATCCCAGTGGGTATGAAGTTTGCTTACTTCCAATACATCCAGTTAGTTGACTAGCTGGTATATACATCCCTGTAGTAACAGGCTACTGCTCCCTGCACCCTTTCTCGCCGTAGAAATCAGTAACCAGGTGTTTAACTGGCAAAGGAACTTAAAGAAACTTTCGATTAATCTCTGTATCTTTCCCGGACTGCTGTCTTGTTTCGGCAACTGCAAAATTATAAAATAATTCTTTTTATATTGTAATAATTTTGTTTGTTTTGCTTGTTTTCTGTCTCTGGGTTGTTATTAGTTGCCTGTTGTCCCTGGTTACTGCTCTCCCTCAGAGGACCGCATTGTTAATGATAGTCTTTTGCTCTGTGTGTGCGTGGGTGCGGGAGACCCGGGGGCGGATTGCAGCACGCCATCTGACCGAAAAAGAGCTTTCCTCTCCCGGGTAGAGGCGGCTTTAGAGTGGGGGTGACCGGGGGAGGGGGCGGGACTACAAGGCTGTATTGGTTATTATAATATAACCAGTTCGTCAACCTTTACTGTTTAACATTTACAGTAAAAATGAACTTGTCGAGTTTCGCGATCCCACTTCTGATGTATGAAATAAATGTCCATCCATCCATCCATCCATCCAACATCTTCCAACCTCTTATTCTGAAAAAGGTGGCGAGGACAACATAAATGCACAAATAAGTAAAAAACAACAACAACAACAAATTTGTGGTAAACATAGTACAAGTAATCAGGATGCTGCTCTCATCATGTAAATTTGATTTCAAATGATTTTTTCCCCCAAACGTATATATATATATATATATATATTTTTTTTTAAAAATATATATTTTAAATAGACCCAGTGAAAGCTGACGCGCACACTCATTTTTCAAAGCACCATGCCGCTTCTTAAATTCGATACCAGTAAACATGCAATGTGAAGAAAAAAAGGATCATGTAATGAAAAATAGTAAATAGCAAGTCAAACCTATATGAAACCCATCCATTTAAAGGCGCTAGTATGCGTTTGAATGATTATAGTATTTAAATAAATGTAAAAGACTTAAAAATGATACTCCTACAGATAAATATTTCTTTAAAAAAACTAAAATATACTAGCCAACTGTAAGTCTGAGCGCTTGGCAGCGCGAGCCTGCCAATGATAGGCGCGTGGGTTGCTTCCGATTGCGTTTGATAGATTCGATGCGTGACGCTGTGTCCCACCGATACGGGGATTCCGCTGCTATGCAACTCAGAATTTGCCAGATAGCGTTTTAAATCAATTTACTTACTATGGATTTGCTGTACTCTGTTAGAGAATCGCTGCAAACCATCAATGAGTCAACATGTTTTTGTTTGTGTTTCAAAGAACCAGACTGAAAATCCCCTCTCTGCTGCTGCGATTCGTCTGCAACATTCCCATCAAGCTAGACCTTTTTGGACAATTCGGTATGTTTTGACACAACACTGCAGTTCCTCACACAAACGCTATGAACGTAACTAAGCTGTAATTAGGCTATAATCATCATCATCATCATCATCATCATCATCATCATCATTCACTTCTTTATATTTTCCCCCAGGAAAGGGAATCTGCCTTTAAAAGTGGAATTTAGGAAAAACAAGTATGAATTGATAATCTAAAGCTGCACCTCTTAACTCATGGATGAGTGCCTTCAAATTTTAATTTCAAGCATAAGATCTATTTAGTACATCCGAGAATCAAAGACAGTAATGGACATATTACGGAAACTAATGTGTTTGCCATTTCTGTGTTAAATGTTCCATATGACACTTCACTCCCCTGGTTTCCTCTCCCCCTTGGTGATTGACGCACATGTTCCCACCCCCAGACGGGGACTGCTGATCCCCAATCCCTGTATCAGCTCCCGCTCATCTCTCAGCCACCCACTGACAGCAACTATTCCTCAAGGAACCCATTAGCGCGGTATCCGGAAGAAGTAGAAATAGAAAACCACATGTCCGGGAGCGTAGGAGGGATGCAGACAGTAAAAAGATGGTGCTACGACATGCAGGCCTACTCGTGTGTCAAATGATGGGCGTAGGGTGGGCGGTGCAGGGGGCTGGACCATTTTTAAGCAATTGCGTCAAATCCACGGAAAATGTGAAAGGAATATCAAAGGTAATCCATCGTGATAGTTGCTCACAGCACATGAACTGCACTGTGCTACTAAGTCCTGATCACTCATATATTAAAATGCATAGTGTGTGAATATGTGTCCTGCAATGGACTGAAACCCTGTCCAAGTATCCTGTCCTTCTTTTGATAGGCTCAAGGCGCACCATGACAATATGCAGGATAGGTGATTATGGATAATGAAGCATAGATGGATGACATTAGATATATTGTTACAGATGTTGATGTGTCATCGTTCTTGATTTAGCAAATGCACACACTTTATAAACAAAACTGTTGCATTTTGTATTGCATCTTTTCTGGATATTATTAAACTTTGTTCAAGAGAAGCAATATTTGGTGGGATGCACTGTAGGAAAAATTTTGACCAGCTTGTATATAAAAATATTATTCTGAGATGGCAGTCCATAATAAACTTGTCCACTATCATAAGTGTTAGTTATCCAAACTTCTGCTATTCTCATTGTTTCAGCAAGCATCACAAATGCCTGTAAGTTAGTAAATTTTATGATGTAAGAATATTGGCTTTAGAAGATTGGTAAATCTGGGCATGTTGCAAAAGACACGCTGCGGGTTTATTTGAAGATGTAAGAATGGAGGAAATGTGAACTCAGAAAGTAGGCAGATAAATCACATCTGTAACAATATACACATCACACACATTCCACAGACATGAGTAAGTATATTTAGGACATTATGCAGAAGGACAGCTATAAACGGTTTCAATTTTTTTGCCAAGTAGGCGGACACAGTTCTTGCTACATTCAGAGACTGAATTGTTCTCGATAGAGGCCCTGGCACTCCATATTCCTGCAGCACCTCTCAGAGTATGTGCCTGAGCATGCCATCATTAACTTTTTCCGCAAAGCACATCTGGACTGTTAGCATATTCCTACAAACAGGGGAGCTGTAAAACAGGGGATGTTAGGGTGTTTGTAAGGGCTCCCCAAAAATGCAGAAAGTAATTAGATGGGTCTGAATTGGGGACCCAATATAATACGCTTTCAAATACTCTATTGGTGCTCCTGCCCACAAAAGTGGATTCTTTGTTCCACAGCCAGACTGGAATGATTCCACATTATTCCTCCTGTATCTTAAGTTTGACCAATGGGCTCCTCTCTTGTAACCTGGCAACCTGAGAAATGTGATCACCCTGTAGTTGGCACATACACTCTGAGGCTGCTTTTTAAAAATGGGGACCTGTAGTCAGGAGATTTAACCCACCATAAATATCACACTGAAGAAGCACATCAACCACATCATCCCAAAAACATCCAGTGCTTTCAACATCTCTGCACGGGTTTCATGTAGCTATGCAGGCTCTCCATACTAATGATTTTGACCAATATAGCAAGGTCAGCTTAAATCCAAGGAGAGATCTAGGGGGGAGGCATGGCCCAAGTAAATAATAAAAACAAAATATGCATTAGTTTTTTTCAGTGTGGAACCATATCATATATACATGCTGCATTGTCGCCACACCCAAAAATAAAGCGGGTCCCTGATTGCTGCCCCACTCAAAATTTTCTGTAGGTGGCACTGCAAAGTCATCCACTTGATCTACCAAAAGATCTACCAAAACGCTGCCTCCTGGGGAGAAGGCATATGCACTACATTGGCGAGTTCCTCTGTTTCTTCAACACACTTGACAATACCAGCTCTCGTTTCTAAGGTGTTGAATGATTTGCCAAAATATGTTTGGAGCCGCCCCACCCTGAGTTGTTCCCTGCCTTATGTCCGTCATCTCCGGTATAGGCCCTGGACCCTCCACGACCCTAAATAGGTCAAAGGTTACAGAGAATGGTTGGCTGGATAGATGGATGATTGTTTGGTCTCTCTCCATGGCCCATCTACACCTCTGCCATTTAGGGGCATTTGCCTCAGTTGACTACTCTGATTTCATCTCACAGACGTTTCAGCCAGACATTCCCAGCAGACCTTAACTGTCTATTTGGGTTGTCCTGATCTATCTGACCTTCAAGCAGTAAGTGGTTGATTGCTTTACCTGCTTATTAACCCAAGAGTCCAAAATACATGGCCTGAAGTCAGATTTGCAGTGCAGACACAAGCATAAAGTCAATCATTGACCTATGGCACAGTGTTGCCATGTACACTAATTAGTATCCTTGTATTCAAACAAGGTGCTTGTTTTAGGCAATCTGTGGCTTAAATGGAAGTCAGTAATATTACATCACTTTATTTCATTTAAATCCAGGAGGTCAGTCTCTCAATAAGACCACAGAGTCTGCAGGTGGTACTCTTTCATTATAGGTTATTTATTTACCAGATGCTTTTACCCAAAGCCATGTACATTTTTCAAGAAAGCAGAGTCAGACAGTCCCTAGAGCAATTGGGGATTAAGAGTTCTCACTTAAGGGCCCAACAATGAAATCACTCTTCTGATCCTGGAATTTGAACAGGCAACCTTCCAATGACAGACACCTATGCTTTGAGCCATACTACCCCGTTTCGGCTACCTCACCCACTTTCCCTAAAAATGCAGGGCACTCCAAAGCACTGGTCTGCGCGCACACACAAGCAAAGTTGTTTTCCTTTTTGCAACTAACAAGAAAAGACGATTAATCAAAAAGTGCAATGTGTAAAAACAGGGTGTGCAAATAAGTACGGTACAGTTAGAGCATTAATATTCTTCGTTCTCAAAGCAAGTGTCCATTGCCGAGGTCGAACACATCTGGGTGGTGCACTCCCAAATAACACTGCATATGTTTCACTTTTTTTTAGCTGTCATTGCAAAGAAACAAACAAATGTTGAATATGACCTATATAAGTGATTACATTTATTGGTTTAATATAATTTACTTTAGTTTTATCATTAGATAAAGGTTTTCCTCACTTAACCAATTTATCAAAATACTTTGTAACCTACTAAAATTTAAAGTTTTTCAAAATTAAACTTAGGACCCTCGAATTAAAACAGACCTGAGCCAGGGACCTCCTACTAAAAATCACGGGCAACTAACGACTACGAAAGATGGAGGGGCTCCTACGGACACGAGGCTGAAGATGGATACACGACTTTCTACGAACATATATCGCTGAAAAGAGCCAAACCGTGGGATTTATTCTTATTTGGTTGCTAAGAGGCTTTACGTTGAGTTTCAAAATTCTCTCGATTTGCTTTCATTGATATTCGAACCCGTCAATGAATGTAATTGTGTTTATCACTCACCAATAAACTCTCTTGAAGTCGTAGGAAACACGTCGATGATTGGTTAAATCGCAAAGTGTGCTCGCCATTGGTTCGCTCCTTACGAACGTCAACCAAAATAGATGATTGGATTGGCCACGGCATCAGCGTGCCCCTCTGAGTCGCTACGTGAGGAGACGCAGCAGGTTTCTGTGCACATAACTGTCATGGCGGGATACATGAAATGTAGATTAGAATTTAACAGCAGCTGCGGAAAAACAACAGCAGTTTTGTTATGCTTTATTTTTTATTTCATTACAATAATAGACCATACATCAGGTAGGAAATTTGTGTAGTATCTTTATGTGCTTGCAATGAATGCCACTTATTTATTAACTTACTTATTCGGAAATACAGTTTGTGTTAACTCGCGTCTAGGCAAGTAGTTTGATGTCTCAAAGTATGGGCTCTCTCCGAAATTTCGAGATAAAAGTTATTTATATTTTATTTATATTTTATTTGAACGATAATTAGCTGAAGAGCTATATACGTCTAGCTGACTACAACGGATAGATCCGTACGCACTAGAATATTGCCAGCACAGTTGTTCTGGCTAACTGATTGAATAAGCATGCAACTTGTAGTTTTATATTTTTAAATAACTAATATACCAGGGAGCATTCGCAAGAAGTCTTCGACATATATAAACCCAAGCTATCGTAATATTTATAGCGATAGCCATATTACCATGTAGTCATTCTCGGCTTCCTCTGTGGGCGACATTTGGTAAATAGTTGGGCGGTTGTTTATTATTTATTTTTTGTTCTTCCCAGCCCTTACAGGTAATAGGCTGTTAATAAAAAACATAAGTGATGGGGAAGAATTGAAGGAACTCAAGAACCAGCAATATTTTTGTTATCAGAACTATAAGGTGCCCGGGTGGAGAGAGACATGGACAAGAATTCAGGTATGAAGTTAAAGGTTTATCCTGCAAGCAGGATGGTTGTAATCAGGGCTGGAAATTAGGCTTGCGCACCTACCTGAGTAATTTAAAGGAAAGGTATGTACAAATAACTGAACACTAGCCTTTTGGCAGTCATTTTTATTGAACCAGTCCAAATGGCTAGTAGCAAAAAAGTTCCACCCCTGGATGTAATGAATAATTTCCATCATTAGAATGTAGAGACCTTACCAGCAAACATTCTACTGTGATGATTATATTAAACAGTAGTCTGTATTGTCCCTGGACCCCGGTCACAGATCCGAGTGTGCAGTTCCAAGCAGTTCAAGGTGATGGTGGTCCAGGATGAGGAGGAGCTTCATGAACTGGAGTACCTCAGCATTTGGAATTTGATGCAGCTTTTGCTACGAGAGCGCTCCAATGAAACCACCATCGACATCAACCTCTTCCGTGCCAAGACCTGCTTTCGGGTTGACCCAATTGACCATGAGAATCTGTACACCGTTAAGGTCGTGCGAAGTAAGTGGCGTTTTTACTCCTGTTTTTTGTGTTTTACTTGCTCGATCCCAAGTTTAACCACATTCTCTTTCGTAGGGTTTGACATTTACCTGTTCTCTGTATTTCTGGCTGGATTACTGTTGTTCATCTTTGCGGACATGCTTAGCAGGTAACACCATATTAACCAAGCATTTAATGAAATATTTATTGATTATTTTAATGTATTAATTGTTGTATATTAATGACATCCAGGATATTTGGTTGAAAAATTTGTCATCTTGGGTGCACTGGTGGCCCAGTGGTTGGCATTGCTGCATCACTCTCCTGGGGCTGGGGTTCAAGTCTCCACCACCACGGCTCCTAGTGTGTTTGCATGTTCTTCCCATGTTGTGTGGTGTGCTCTGTGTGGGGGGGGGGGGGGGGGGGGGGGGGGGGGGGGGGGGGGGGGGGGGGGG
>JAODUD010000107.1:19315095-19346924 GCA_026784285.1 Stomatorhinus walkeri
TCCCCCCCCCCCCCCCCCCCTCCCCATAGTACAGAAACATGCTAAGGTGAATTGGAGTTATCAGATTCCCCACAGGTGTGAATGTGTGTATGAACGTGCAGTGCCACAGGTTAACTCCCCACCCTGGTTGTTCCCTGCTTGCATCTGTAGCTTCCAGGATGGGTCCCAAACCTACGTGACCCTGAATAGGATAAGCGGGTACTAAGGATGGATGGAAGTGCTTATTCTGCCCTGGTTATACTGTCACAATTTTAAGAGTCAATGATAGAACTGAATCTGATTGTGAAATTCATGTTTGTGCTGGAAGTTGTCCGCCGAGGGTGTAGATGCAGGGCAGTACCTGGCTCAGCAGGTTATGTCTCTGTGCCTATGGGGGCCATGTACACTAATGAGTATCCTTGTATTCAAACATGCTTGTTTTAGGCAATGTGGCTTGGATAGAAGTTAATAACCTTAATCCCAAACACTGTCCAAGGAGAGTGGGAGAAACAACTAACCTTATACTCTGACCCCCAGGTCCACTATGTTGTTGTTATTTTGCATAAGGCTCATATACTGTCCATAGTTTCAAGAATATTTTTTTTCTTACTTTTTAACAAATACCTAGATGTCTAATGTTATTTTTACACTGTGTATGTTCATCTCTGGAAAAAATTGAGACCACTCTGCATATTCTTTAATCTGCATTTTTAAATCCCAGTTTAATGCTGGTTCTGCTGACAGAAGGCTATAGAGCATCAGGTTGCTTTGAGGCTCAAAATTTCAGCAGTACAAACAGAAGCACACAAGAACAAGGTGAAGCAGGAGACACTGGCAATAACCAAAAACCAACCAAGTAGAGGGCAGGAGCAGCTTTTTAATGCTAGAGATGACTGTCAACTTATCTGGTAGTGCCTCATAAATTGGAGGATGATCTCAAGTGACCATGAAAAAGAATTCATAACAGGCTCCTAGAAGCAGGACTGAAGACCCATAAAGCAAGGAAGAAGGCCTTCATTAATGAGAAGCAGGGAAGAGCCAGGTTGTAGCTTGCAAAAAAAATATTCATAGATGCACATTTATAGATTGAGAAATGAGTGAAACTGATTTTTTTTTCTGTAACTTAATCTTTTCCAGTGCTGTATGTATGTAGATTCTCTTTGTTTTCAGTGACCAGTCAGTCGCGTAAGCATTTTATGTGATTCCTCCTGTAGGAGTCAGGTGTTCTACTATTCAGCAGGAATGACCACAGGCATGGTTGCCTCCCTCATCGTCCTCATCTTCATCATAGCTCGCCTGCTGCCTAAGGTTTGTAGTCAAATGAAATGCCACATAACCAGTTTAGCTTTATGTGTTAGCTCTGTGCTCATTTAATAATTTAGTCCTTGTGTATTTGATATAAAAATTCCTGCAGAACACTGACTTATTTTGATGTACTGTAACGTTTCTTTTCCCTTGTTTTTCAGAGAAGCCCCTTTTACGTGTTGATTGTGGGAGGCTGGTCCTTCTCTGTCTACCTGATCCAGCTGGTGTTCCGGAACCTCCAGCTCATCCTTAGAGAGCACTGGCACTTAGCCTTAGGTAGGGCTACGTACTGAAGTTACCAGACACGTTTCTTTTGTAAGCTTCCTTTCCACGAGGTCAGTCGTCAGAGAGAGAGAGAGAGAGATGAAAGAAAAATCCTAACATGATCAAAAATGAAAAATTGCACATCTTGTAGGGGGGGGGGGGGGTTGTTGCAGTCTTTTCTGTGATTGTGGTGTTTTTATTGCAGGTTACACCGCAGTGGTGGGATTCGTCAGCTTTGCTGTGTGCTACCGCTATGGCCCCCTAGTGGAGCAGCGCAGTATTAATATCCTGTCCTGGGTGCTGCAGCTGTTTGGTTTGCTGCTGGTTTATGCTGGGATCCAGGTGCAGCAAGTGGCACTTGCCATTATTATCGCTGCTTTCTGTTCCAAACACCTAGAGTACCCTGTTCGGATAGGGTTCACTGCGTACAGGTAAATGTCATCAGCTCTAACTTAAGCTATTATTCTTCTTTAGTGCTACAAGTTCACCTCCTGTTATCTCTTCGACAGCAAGTTGAAGCCCAGCTGGCCCCGGAAGCAGGAGCCCCGTCGCCTGCTAACTGAAGAAGAGTACCAGAAGCAGGCAGAGGTGGAGACGCAGCACGCCCTGGCAGAACTTAGGGAATTCTGCAGTAGTCCTGAATTCAACACCTGGAAGACTGTGTCTAGACTCCAGTCCCCTAAGAGGTAAATGGAGATTCATGGGTGAGGAAGCTTGACCAGCCACAAGTCCTGATACTGATGCGCTGATCATCTCACGCAGGTTTGCAGACTTCATTGAGGGCTCCCCTCATCTGATGCCGAATGAAGTGTCTGTCCATGCCCAAGAGTATGGTCTTGGGGGGTCTTTCTTTGAGGAAGAGCTTTTTGCTACAGATGAGGATGAAGAGGATGAGTATGAGGAGCATGACCAAATGAGAATGATTGAAGGGATGCAGAAAGACTACCTCAGGAATCACAGAGGTGTGTAAGGGAGACCAGCTGGAGCGGAACCTGGGGCTGGGCCAGAGCAGTTTCAGAAGATGCTGGAACATCAGAAACCAGCAATGTCTCCATAGTACTGCAAACATCTGGCAACGCGTCTATGAAGTCTCATGGTGGCTATCAAACTTTCTATTCTGAAGTTTTTGTATAATATGGTTGGTTCAACTCAGGACAGGCGATGTCTAAATCTATCCCAGAACCTGCAATATTATGGTTTTATTTTTATATTGACGGTGGTTTATTTTTATCCCAGAAGACTGGGTTTGAGAAACACTGTTCAACGTCAAACATGGAAGCCAACTGGGACCGTTCAGAGTTCCTGCAGTAGGTCCAGCTTCAGATCTTATCCCCTATAAAAGCTCCCCAAAGTGGAGGTCTGTCAAGATCGTTACCAAAAAATATTTGTTTAGAAATTGTTGGTGACTTACCGATCCAAATTGGTGCCGCACCTTTTAAATCGCATCCATAAGCAGTCAGGTCTTGTGTGTATGTGCATGTTGGTTGTCCTCCTTTATTTTTTTTTGTATCATAAAATTGTCGTTTTGTGGAGGCGAATGCTTAAAAGCTTTGCCCTTCGTTTCATTTTTGCTTAACTTATTGTGTTTTATGGTTCTGTAAGTCACCATGGCATTTGAGAAACTGGTAAATTCGTATATGCATACTAATAGGATCATGGCATATGATCTAATGTTTCTGAGAGATATGAGTGCAACTCATTTTTGCAGAATATATGATCCTATTGGATTGTCTCCCTCTAACATGCGTATGTATGTATGTGTGTGTGTGTGTGTATGTATATGTATGTATGTATGACGATAAGATATGAAGCTTAAAAGAACTTTAAGGAAAACAAAACCTTGCAACATTCCCTGTATTTTAAAAGGACAGGTTCATGATTGTCTTTAAATTTTGTTGACATTTCTGTTTTAAAATCAGATCTGTGTTGCACTGCCACTTATGATTTACCATGTGAAAGTCAACTGAAATTCCTACTCCTTTGACTGGTGTTTTGACACAATATTTAAGTTACTGTAATGCATTACTGATTTTAGGACTATTTTTAAATTTGTCCACAAATATTTAGTTTTTTATTATTGTTGTTAATTCATTGGTCTTCAACTGCCTCTGTGTGAAGCCTTTCTCTTCTGTATATATTGGTTTCTGTCACTGTTGTATTTCTAAATTTTGTGAAACACAATTCTAATTTCAGTCTTGTTTTTTTTTGTATTTACCTATCTGATGTGGATAAGGACGAGTAAAAATAAATACATTTAAAATATGTTCTAGAATTTACACTGTATATTTACACTGTAAAGTATAACAAATGTATGAAGCAGAATGGAACAATTGCAGTGCAAGTTGTGTGAAAGATATGAAACGCGCATTTCTGCATCAGTTCAGGCGTGATTATAATAACAAGCATTGCACAGGCATTCGGCATGTAAATACTGAAATCTGCAGCTATGCCAAACTCACTAGCGACACCCCCAGAGACCTCATCCTCATCCTGCCGGATTCCCTGCTCCTTATGGCCCGCCGCAGCTTACCCACTTCCGCCCCTCACTGCTAGGGAACCGGCCGGGGGGCGCTGCGCTGCGCTGCTTACCGGGAAGTGAACAACAACAAGCGAGGAGCAGCGATCGCTACCGAGGGCAGGACACGGAAGGGCAGAACCGCGAGCTTATGATGGACCATGGTGATAAAACTCATGCACCCCATAATATAAGTCTGACGCTTGGTTGTCTTGACAATAATAATAATAATAAAACTCGCTTGCTGACCCGGACGTCAAGAAACGCTGCATAGGTAACCGAAAAGCAGCTAGCTGCAGCAGCTGTAGGCTGCAGATATTTTTAACCTTAATCTCTAGACAACTGCCACAAATTTTCCGATAGTAGATCAGCTGGCAGAGTCTTCTCTTAGGTAGCTTTATGAATTGTACAAGCGTTCAGCTGCGTTTTGGATACATTAAAACAAGGGAGGCTATTCTCGATAATTCAGCTCGCACCCCCCCCCCACGTAGCAATGAAGCGGGATGGACTGACAGGTCTTTTCCAGAGTACAGTTTGCATGGTGGTCTTTCTCTCCTTGAAGTAGGCTGTAGCCTGGCAGATGATCGCCGCTCACCCCGATGCACCGGCGGCCCGATCATTACGCTATCCGAGTGGAAAACACTGAATTTTGCATAAATGTTAATCAGATGTACGCAAGCAGACGGATACATTTCAGACAACACAAATAAGTAATAATTTGGTTAATGTAAAAGTTTTATTCTACTGTTTACGGCGGTGATATAAATGAATTTACCTTGACTTGTTTATCTGTGTTCTACATGGTCATGTCGTTGAATGCATTGTTAAATGCTAACGTTGCCTGATAACAGCTTATTTTTAAATATTTGGCGTATTGCTGTAGACGGTTACAGTCGCAGTTGTACAGTTTAATTATCATGGCATTTTATGAGCGCTTAACTTAAGTCAGTACGTAGTAATGTACATTTTCCAGTAAACTAATTCTGTGTAAACTTTTGTGAGAAAACCAAGGTATTTGCTTGTCCTCGTTAAGGGAGCGATGTGTGTAATGAACTGCTCGTTGCTTCATAAAGGCACTGCTTTTTCTTTCTTTGCCCTCTCTATTTCAGCAGGTTTGGGCATTTCCGTGGGACATGAGGACACTGGAAGGAGAGGCATGGGATGGAAGTGCCTTGTGGTGTGGCTGTGAATGCACAGGAGATGGAAAATGGATTCAGGTGGGCAGGTAGTGGTGACGGCAGACAAGGAGAAAGCTTATACCAGGAGTATCACTGTAAACCTGATGCATCCTCTCACTTAAGAACAATTGAAGGTTTCATGGGCCAAGATGGACTGTCGGTGCCCCCTGCGAAGAAGGTGAAGGCATGCAGCAGACTAAAGGAGTATTGGCAGGACCAGAAGATGATTGAAGGGCAGGTGGAGATTAAGATGAATTTCGAGCCTATGTTGGCTGAGTTGTTAGATGTCAAGCTAGGGGAGATGCTTGAACAGACCAAGTCAGATTTTGACATCCCTTTGTCCTCGTCCTCATCCCATCTGGTCAATGGAGTCATACATGATGATTGTGGGAGGGGATGCTGGCATCATGTTTCAGCGGAAGGAAGTCCAGACAGTCTTGACCTTAGTTCCTCTTCCCTGGAGACTTGTCCGCAAGAAGGAGGAAGTACGTTGGGTTTTGGAAACCCAGAAGAGGACGAGATGGCCTCACGAGAAGAGGACAGTAATAGATTTTTTGGACTTGGTGACTGGGGGACATCGGGTCAAGGTGCAGGTGAGGGGGAGGAGGAACAGAAGGGTGAAGGAGACAATGGTGGGGGTTCAAGGACATGCAAGGGTCCTGGGGCACAGGGATTTGGGGACAGAAAAAGAGTCCGGGCCCGTGGTGGCAAGATGGCCATATTGGGAGAGCGGGACCTGAGTCATCAGCAGCACTCATTCTCATTTTCCAAACCACCGCCTTCTGGAGGACGACACCGGCCAGCCAGGAGACGGACCAGCCACCACCACCACAGCAGATCTGATGGCTCTGCTCTGTCCCGTCTCTCCCGGAGCTGCCGCAAGCTGCTGTCTGAGTCCCTGTGCCCATGGTGCCTGTCTTATGTACGCATGGTGGTGGAGCTCATTGTTTTGGTGGCTCACCAATGTGGCGAAGCGGTAGAAGGTGTCGGGGTTGTGCTCTACCGTTCGGTTGGCCGGCTGCTCTGCAAGGCTGCAGACCTGTCCGCCATGAAGGCGGAGGCCAGTCATCTGCTGCATAGGTTGACATCCGCTGGAGTGGCTTTAGCAACCTGGACTACAAAGATGGCAGCATATGGCTATGGGGCATGGCTTTCCTGTCTCAGGGTTCTGTACATTGCCTTGCTCCTGGGCACTGGGTGGGTGAGAGGCTTCCTGGGCAAGGGAGCTACGGAGAGGAGCTGCCGGTGGTGGGATTCACTTCGGCGCTCAAGAGCTTGGACATGGATGGTGAAGATATGGGGCAAAGCCCAGACAGATATGGGGAGGACTGGCCTTCCAGAACCACCCTTTATTCCCAAGCCTCCCAATGACTCAGGGAGAAGTTACCCTGAACATGAACTGGAGCGCCTACTTGCATTAGCAGAGGTTCCCGAAGAGGAGCTGGATCCATTTGTCATACTGGGAGTAGAAGCTGACGCCACAGATCCTGAACTGAAGAGAGCCTACAGGCAACTGGCTGTTCTTGTGAGTTACTTTGTAAATATAAACACGGTGTTTGTTTCCATTTTAATGACACTGCAATGACCAGCAGGAACACTAGGTGGCAGTAAAGTATTGCTAATATATGGTACACTGCAAATCTCGAGCGCTTTAGTAACACAATGTGACCTACTAAGCGTTTGACAGCCCTAAAACTTCTCTATCATATTTGTATTTCAACGATCTAGGTTCATCCAGACAAGAACAAGCACCCGTCTGCTGGAGAGGCTTTTAAGGTCTTGAGAGCAGCCTGGGATATTGTTAGCTGCCCAGAATTGCGCAGGGAGTACCAAATGTGAGTAACAAAACAATTTCAAAGTTTAAAAAAAAGTTTTCTTAGACAATAGGATTCAGGTGGTGAAACGTATAAATCTAATATATGCAAGAAATTTAGTTTGAATATATCATATATTTACTGCTTAATGGAGCTCATAAAATTTTGTTATATTTAATTATAACCATGCAGGATATAAATGTATATTGACCTTAGATTAAGCCTTTAAGTATTAATGTAACCATATCATACTGATGCATAATTATTTTGTAGCAAGAATAAGACATTGATTTGTTTATAGTGATCTTTTTAAAGGGAAGAACTTGGGCATTGTAAGATTTTAAGATGCACTTGAAATTCATCAAACGCAGTTTGTGTATTCATTGGGTTTTTGAAGTGCAGACTTAGCCATGAACAAGGACATTTAAAATGAGCAGCAGTATATCACGGAGCCACCCTAGACTGATTTGAAGTGTTGTCTTCTTACATAAATTGAATACTATTCAATTAAGAATTAAGTATTCTTAATTGAATACTGTTCAATTAAGAACAGGTTTGTTGAGATTACCAAGTTATGAGGAAAATATTTGTAAAAGACACTGAAAATAATGATTCTTTTTGTTGTTGGTTTTCAACACAATTCCATGCAATGCAGTATAACGACACCAGGGGCAGTAAAGGCCGTTTTATGGCACGGATAGTATGGTTTTTATGTTTAATATATGGTAGTTTGATTTATTATTTACAGCCTCTGTCCTGTTGCCTTGTCCCTCAGGAAGCGCATGGCAGAGACTGAGCTGTCTAGGTCCATGAACGAATTTCTCAGCAAGCTGCAGGACGATCTAAAGGAGGCCATGAATTCCATGATGTGCACCAGATGCAGTGGCAAACACAGGTGTGTTCGGGCAGCATAGCCTCAGAGTGGTGTGGAGCCCTTGGTTCTTCTGAATGCTTTACTCTATCTGTCATGATGACTGGAGAGGACAGTACATCTAAGTCTAGATAATATATATTAATTCTATCAATTAAAAGGCATCACAATTAGTCATAACAGAATGTAGATCTGTGTAAGCGATCATTAGTAAATATTTCTGTTTTTTGTGTGAAGGCGGTATATGCAAGATTATCACCTTGATCTGACCACTCTGAGTATCCTTTGCAGTTTTTTAGACGCTCTATTTCACTGCTGTGTATGGGCAGATTCCATTGAGTCATGTAAGAATGATCATTTTGAACAATGGGATCTTTTTGTATGTGTATGCGTGTGCCTGTGTGCGATTGTGCAGGAGGTTTGAAATGAAGAGGGATCCCAGCCAGGCTAGGTTCTGCGCCGAGTGCAACAAGCGTCACGGTGTAGAAGATGGTGACCTCTGGGCCGAGTCCAGCATGCTGGGATTGCGTATAACCTACTTCGCCTTCATAGACGGGAAGGTGTACGACATCACAGGTGATGCTCATGCCGTCTGTGAGCTTCTGCTCAGCCGCAGCAGAAATTGAATGAGACCTAATGCTCATTCGCAGCACATGTGCCTCTTCTGGTCTGACTTTAAATGTCCTGACGTTTACAATGGAGTCTCTCCCATTCTCTTTAGAGTGGGCCGGTTGCCAGCGGATTGGAATCTCTCCCGATACTCATCGCGTGCCCTACCACATCTCCTTCAGCTCGAAGCAGGCCACTGGTGCTACGCGACAGAGGTAATGTTACATTTCGGCCGCCGGCTGGTTTGCTGGTTTTATCCGTGCTGTGTTTCGTGGCGTGATAGAACTCTTGCCATTATACCTCTGTAAGTGATTCTGATCTTCTCCAGGGCTTCTTCTGAGCCGCCTCCTGGACCAAGCTCTCCCGCCGACCTTTGGGACGTCTTCAGTCGCATTTTCCAGGGAACGGTTCCTAATGGCACTGCAGCTACTGGGGGCTTTTCTCCCCCCTCGCCCTCGTCCTACCAGCCCAATGGTTCAAACACCTCTTTTCCAACCTCTGCATCACAAACGGGACCCTTTGGCCCAGGCGGGCCCAGGGCTGAGGGTCCCAAGCCTTCTCGCAGGAGAAAGAAAGTACGCAGGCCATTCCAGCGCTGAGCAGAGTTTAACAACTGATGTTTTATGTCTTAGGATTCTCTGCATTTGCCCTCCACACCTCTAGCCATTTATAAGAAGGTTCGTGGACAAGCCTACTGACTCTTAAATGGAGGTTTAGGGATAGTTTGTTCCATTTTTGTTTCTTTGCATTTTTTGTTGTGAAATGGAAATGTAGCCATATGATCCTAAAGCTCAAAAGCGCAGTTGAAGGCAAGGAGCCTTTGATGCCCAGAGCCATAACTTCACGTTCAGAGGATGGCCGAGGGTGACCTCAGACAGGACCTAGCAAACGAGCTGTCATGAATTCTTCTGATTGGAGGCCTCCTGCTTCATGTAAATATGGATTGGGGGCTCCGGACTGCCTGTGCTGTTTGTGGGCTGGTCAAGATGTCTTATGGAGGGATGCTTCAGAAGATTTCCCTAAATAGCACCTCTGTTGCTTCCTTCGTTGTCAAATCTGACTCATGGTCCACCATGTCTGCTTCCCTATTGGTTGAGATATAGCAAATCTTTAAATGACAATGAGGACATGTGATAACAATTGCACTTATGTTTCGTCCAGTTCTCGTATTTTGAGGTTTAAATGTGTTCAATGAAAGCAATCTAGAGTATAACCACCTTGCCTTTTTGCTCTGTAAAAATGTAGGAGAAACTTCAGAAGATGATTCATCGACCTGTGGGAAATTCAAAGATCTGGACGCTAACGTCTGACTTGAAGCAATATGCATTTTGTAAAATTGTTTGTGTTGTTTGTAGTGCAGAAATATGTGATAAATAACTGATCATGCGCATTTCCAAGGATGTTCTGTGTGTCAGTGTAGAGGGTTAGCATTGAAGAAATTCATGGAATACGTATAGAGTAAATACAAATTCTTAAATATTTTAAAGCAGTTGTCCTATTTGTACTCAATGATTTTGATGAAATTCTAACACATGTCTTTCAAGGCAAAGACCGCACCTCCTTAGACTGAAACCATCCCTAGCTTGAGGTTACATTGAATGAGTCTAACTCCCTCCTGTCCCAAAGTTTTTATCGGGAATATTGTGATTCTGTGGTGATTCGCAGCTTTCCCGCACCCTATCGGTCCAACTGATGATACCAGGTAGAGGTTTGAGATCAGTAGCTACTTATAGGCAATTTTCACTGGACGCTGGTTTTACTGTCGGCTCCATGTGCCTTCTTGAAGTCTGTTCACTGCAGTGTGTTTCAGTCTGTTTTTATCATTTTTTCAATCAACCCATGCCCTCCCAGAAATGCTATAAATTGAATTATACATTTGCACTTACATGGACTGGGAATGAGTTTCAGTCCTGGGTGTGGCAGAGTGACAGATAACAATAGTTTCGATGCTGCTGTTCCCTTAAATGGGTTAAATCAGCTGGTTAAAATAAGTGGATTTATACAATTAGGGTCCAGATTTGTTCTATTAGTAATTTAATTCATAGATAAGTAGATTCATAGACTATTCCCATCTCTGATGGCTTGCAATATTTAATGTAGTGATTTCTGTATTTTCAGTGGAGGGGAGTAATTTATTTTTCAGCAATATGGGACCACCTCCCTTGTTTATATGTTTGGTGATTTTTACTTTTGGAGAAAATTAAATGGTTGATCTGAAGTAATCGCAAAGGAAAAGACCAACCCATATATGCAAAAACACTGGAAACGTTTGTCAGTTGTTGGTGTCTGAAAAAATATATTATTTTGAAAAATAATATGAAACCTTTGAAACGATATTTTACTTTTTACATATATTACTTTTGTGGATTTTGGCTGCTAGACGAATCGTAAAAAGAACAAATTCTCAACAGACTGTTTTACTTGTTAAACTTCTCACAACACTGAAGACCGTGAGCGACACCTCTTACTTGACTTCAGTTCACCTTTCCATTACTGTGCTAAAAATGTCTGCTTTCTATGAATTTATACACTAATCAATGGATTGAAGCAGCAATTGAAGCAGGAAATGCACCAACTCATCAAGTTTCATTACGACTGATCACCAAACAACTACCGGTGACTCATCTGAACCCAGTTGACTTCCATAATTAATTCAAATTCTGTGGTCAGGTGACCTTTAGTCTAAAGGTGCAGTTCCAGGGAGCCACAAATCATGACACAGGAAACCACAAAAGGGCATCTTTCTACCCGCAGGTCTGGCACGTGTCAGAGAGATCCGTGCTCACCCCGTACCCAGGGTCAAGCTCAACGCTTCCCTATGAATGATGGAAAACAGCCATGATATCACTGGGAACTACGTTTTTCTTTTTTTCTAAAGGATCCCTCTGTTCCACTAGAATCAGACCCACGTGACTTATTTTGCATGTGTTTCCCCATGTCTGCTGGTAGGTTTGTGTGACACCACAGGCAAATGAGCTCTGCTAGGTGCAAGCCCCCCCCCCCCCCACAATACTTCCTATCTACAAATTAAAACTGTTTACACACTACTAGGAAGACACCTCATCGTAACATCCTTGAAGTCTGTAACGGGAAGGGGAGATTCCCTTAACCATGTTGGGCAGCCCCTGATGTAAAGCAATGGGATTTCCCTCAGTCTGGCAGCTTGCCCTATAGCAGGAATCCCGACACATTTCCATATTCTCCCACGGGCCAACATGAAGGGTCCACTGTTCCCTTTCCTGGTGTTCCCTCACGGATTTACAACTGCTTATTTGCTTGTGTGTGTGTGTTTTTTTTTTTATAACAGAGTGAAGTAGTCAAATGATTTCTTAATAATATGTTAATGAAAGTATATCCCCTTTTAGTTCCTCCAAATCAAATGATATACAGTGAAATAATACCAGTTTGCACAGTCACTCTCCAGTATATAAATCGAAAATCCAAAGTTATTTGACAATTGTATAATACAATAGGCATCGGTTACAGCTAATTAATTTTTAAAATAACTTTATATTATAATATAATCATAATATAATACAGTGTCTTGATATAACAATGGAATTTCTTAGGGAAATCAATAATAAAAGTTACATATAATAAAGCATATTGTTTAGTGATTTTAAATGACTACATTGCTTTACGTCAGGGCAGAAACTGTAGAAATCCCCCTTGTTTTTTGGATAAACAATAAAAATATTGAGATGTAATGTGACAAGCACTGACCCAAAAAAACAGGTAAAGTAATATCACAGTCCAACTCAACTGAAAAGATATGTGAAAAATATATTGTGAAATGCCACAACTGTTGCAAATAAAAGTATCTAGCTACTGGCAAAACAGTACACATAGTCCATGTTATTTTATTCTTGAATAAATTTATTATAAATGTATACACATAATATTCATGCACAACAGATGAAAATAAATCCAAGGGATGTCGTGGAGATCAATATTCAAGCGATTCTACAACCATACTGCGAGTAATTCATCATCAAAACCAGTGATTAGTTAAACTTTGATCAACTTAATCTTATATGGTGTCTTTTCCATGACTAAATAAATAAATTAAAGAAATCCTCTCCCATTATCGAAGCCATTCCCATCACACAACAGTTGCATCTGTACTCTGGAGAAAATGGCAGTTACCTGTTTTAAAAAGTTAATTTAATAAAAACAAAGCTAACATTTCCCCTCACATCTATATCAAAAGCATGGTATTTGATAAATGTAACGTGTCATATCATGCACTGTGAGGTAGTTTTAGGAAAATAATGCACTTCGATTTTCCAATGATAAGCATGAGCTTTTCCACTGGCATACAAGAAGCAGGCAGTACTGGACCCATACTGCAGAGACATCATGGTTTTATTATGCGCCAGTTTCCACTAGTATGTCTGAGAGAATCGCCGTGTTATGTTAGCATCAAACACTGATGGAATTAGCATTAGCATGCATAAATTTGCACTATGAATCCATTCCATTTAGCTGTTCTATTGTACTTTTTCTAAGTAGTAGGCTGGAAATTTACCGGTTGAGAATGCATGGACTGAATTGAAAAATGCGAATTGAAAATACGTCGGGATGTGCGATTTGACTAATAATGAATAATTCCAGTTCTTTCTTGTCTCCGAGCATTTCGAACAGTCAGATAGTGGTGATGTAACCAGCCCAGTTTAGTTATATCATCAGCTCTGCTAGTAAGCCTGGTCACATCAGCGCAGGTATGGGTCAGCTATGGCTCTCATAATTTAATATTTTACTGGAAAACGGTCTCTCCGCAGTTTGGCTCGGCTACCGTTCAGTTCTTGATGGCAGTGGGAAAGTGTTATAATTACTAACAACCTGACTTAGGCCAAATATATGTGGGACATTGGTCTTTAACCCAGTCTATCCCTAGGCAGTCAGACCACCATTTCGGTTTTCCTTTGCCACCTGCACAATTCATTTTCTACGTCTATCAAGGCCTTGACAAAGCTAGACTGTCTGGGAAGCCCAGAGACTGTTCCAGATCAACAAGTGCTGTGCTTCTCTCTAGTTTCACCAGCCAGGCATGGAGACAAGAGGCTTACAAATGTAAAATTAAAAGAGGGGGTGGGTTCCTCCTCCAACAAGGATTTTTTTAAAACAGCAGAACACCAGACAGTAAAAAGGCAATGCTGGGACACTGAATTGAAAAAAATAAAATAAAAATAAATAAATAAATACAGACACAACTGTACAAAAGGCACAATTTTTGATTAGACACAGAATGGCCACCAATATCTCCTCAGCAATATCGAAATACATCATTTTCCATTCATTCATAAGTACTCTCTTTGTAGAATCAACAGTTTTATTTTCTACTGGATAAAGATGAGCACATTCATGACCTCATCCAAGCCAGACGTCTGATAGCAAATAAACCACCCTAAATTTAGCAGTATACACAGAAAAACTTCAGTACATTTCAAGTATTTTATATGAATCAACATGCCAGTGAAATGAATTTTAAAATAAACCAGATTTGTTTTTCCTGATCTCGTATTTTTCTGAACACACGTGTACATTTATACCAAATTAAACAGTCAAATGGGAAAATGAGGAAAAACACAAAGGAAGACGGAAAAAAACAGCACTATTTTAGTGTTTCATCAACAAGTTACCCAGTTCCTGAATGTGTAGCTAATACAGTGGTCCAAAGACAATCTCTCCATCGCAGGATCCAAATTCCATACGCCTCCCAACATACATCTCACCCCAGCTAACCTAAGGGCTCTTTTCCACCGCACTAGGCACCATAATTTTGGTACTTCAAGAACGTACCAAAAGTACAGTACTTCAAGGTACTGGTTTTCCACTGCCGTAAAAACTGGTACTAGCGCCGAATGACATCACACGGTATTTGGTACTGAATTCGGATTGTATTGTATTATAATTCCAACATCGCATGTTATTTACATGCAGGTCTTACAATGCTAGTTAGCTAGACTGAGATCAGGTTTTTTTCTTGCCTTCAATACTGTACAAATATTATAGTGCAGAGTTCAAGTTTCACTAAAACAAACTTTTGAAATTGTAATGATTATTCCTTTTCAAAATGATCGAGTTGATATTTATAAATCAGTTTAAAATGTACCTGCACTGCTTTTGCATGAGCGCTGCATGCTTTTCAGAGCCAATCATAGAGATTTTCATACTTGCTGTTTAAATCACTCCTAGACGGGTTTGTGAGAAATTTATATTGAACAACATTACTTTATGAATACCAAAATATTTATTACAACAAAATCATATTGCGATCCTAAAAGCTATATTGTGCAAAATATTCATGGCCTTGTCATGCCATCCCGATCTTATTGTATCTGTTTTTAGATTTAAGCTTCGATCTCTTCATTTGTCTGCTCTCTCTCTCTCTCTCTCTCTCTATATAATTTTTTTGGGACTATTTATATATATATTTTGCTTTACTTAATTTATCATTGCTTTCTGAGTTTGCAACTTTTTCCAAGATGGTGATTTCAGAAGCAGACTATTTGCATAACCAATCGACAAAGAACGCGCTTCAAGTCCCACCCAGAAGTACCCCAGTTGGTTTGGCACAATAGGTACTGGAACTTTTGATTAATGCTGGTATTCGACAGGAAGTCAATGGAAAAGGGAAAGTACCGTAGTGAAAGTACGGTACCTGGTGCGGTGGTAAAGCACTAAGGGCCCTATTTGACAGCATGTCTACAAAAAAAAAATAACTGCTGTTTTGATTCAATATTTGTTAATTCCAAATATACGTACCCCATGGAACTGTGGGAGTTTGGGAAGGAGTACACTGAGAAGAGAGCATGTGTTAATGATGAAGTGCGTGACATCATACTTGGTGTAGAAACTGGCCAGGATGTACCTAGAACAACAAACAAATTTATTTTTGTTTAGCGCATTATCACAACATTACAGTGTCTCAAAGCGCTTTACAGCATCCCCACCCAAAGCCCCCAGTGAGTAAGCCACAGGCGACAGTGGCAAGGAAAAACTCCTGAGAAGGAAGAAACCTTGGGAGGGACCAGACTCAAAGGGGGAGCCCATCCTCCAGGGGCCGGCAGGGAGAGTCAAATACAATAGAAGAGCCAGAAGAAAAGGGCACAGATTACAGTAGATGGTAGAGAAGCTGTTTTTCCAAGACATCGAATCTATTGCAAAAGTGTTGTCATGCTGTTATTGGTTAAAAGGCTGCAGTCTTTCAATAGAGAAGTCTACATATCAGGAAAAGTAATAATGGAACGGTAGTAACAGATTCAAACTGCTCCAGTAAATATCCAATAACAAAAATTAAGAAAATCTATTAATGGAAGCCTATGTAACTCTGAAGAGGAACATCTGGTCTAAAAATGAATAATGATCACTATAATCATTATAATAAGAAACTGT
Organism: Stomatorhinus walkeri; assembly: GCA_026784285.1. Taxonomy (NCBI): domain Eukaryota; kingdom Metazoa; phylum Chordata; class Actinopteri; order Osteoglossiformes; family Mormyridae; genus Stomatorhinus; species Stomatorhinus walkeri. Next base: position 19,331,029 of record JAODUD010000107.1, read on the forward strand.
ATTACTACAGTGTTTACCAAGCTTATTGAATTTACTATGGAGAAAGATAGGGTTCAAATAAATCTTACAGCACAATAGGAGAAATGGTGAGGAACTTGCGAGAGGAAGTAAACTGTAGACCGTAGTCCATCTGCTCCCAGTGCGTAAGCAGGCGTGCCTTGCCTTGGTCAGGGGTCTCGAAAGGGGTGCCCTTGACCGTGTGGAGGAACAGGTACATCACCTGTGAGTCAGAGTGCAGATGCACCATCAGTAATGACTGTACACTTAACAGACAAACACCACACAGCTGTTTCACCTGCAACATGGAGTGTTTGCCCAAACAACATATGAGGTGATTTCTTCAGATGCTTGATATTATATTAGCTGCATTTTGTGTGAAAATTGTTTTGTGGTGTATATAGCTCAGTAGGCTGACTATCTAGGCCTGCGTCCAAAAAGGTTGTAGGTTCTAGTCCTGTGGCTGGTAGAGTAGTGATATAACTATCTCTGGGACCATCTCTGGGACCTTAACCCAATTGTTCCATGGGTACTGGATGATGGTTGACCCACTCTCTGACCCCAAGCTATCTTCACTTGTACATTGCTTTGAAGAAAACTGGCTGCTAAAAAAAGGAGTAAGATGAGAAAAGCCTGCAAAACAAATAGGACTTGATAAGGAGAGAAGCCTCCTGTTTGCTTCAACCCAAAGCCACCCCATAATACCACTCTTTTGTATTTTAATATGAACTATTATCATAAATGGCACTTTCCACTGCCAGCAATAACTGAGTCATACCCAGCGCATGCCCACCCTCACCTGTGCCAGCTTACTAGCAGGGATGACAGTGTGATTAAACAGAGCTGGTTACATCATCACTATCTGACTGCACCAAAAAGCATGCAGATAAGAACTGGAATTATTCATTATTCGTAATATTACAAATTGTATTGATACATTCCTGAAAACCTGAAAAAGTACTATATAATACAGCTACAATGAATGGATTTGTAATGCGAATTTATGCAAGGTAATGATAATTCCGCTAGCGTTTGATGCTAACATAACACGCTAACATTCCCCCACCTCCTGAATGACTTTCTGAGAAACAATCCACCCCCCTGAATGACGGTCTTCTATGCAATTCTATGCTTAGGGCAGGTCATTAAGCACACACTACCTCAGACTGACACATTGTACTCAGACACTCATACTACAATAGGATGGCTGTTTCTTTTTGTGTGTTGTTCTTATTCCTTATTTACTGCTTTAACTTATGCTGCTAAACTGTTTTTCACAGTTTTTGTAATTGTGACAATAAAGATCTATCTTATCTTACCAATTCTAACAGATGTGCTGGTGGAAACTGGCACATAGTAAATCATGATGTACACCATGTGAACAGTAAACAAGTATACATTATATACATACATTTGGGCTGCCACTTACAACTATTTTTCTATCAATTAATCTATTAACTATTTTACTGATTGGTTGATTAATCTAAATGATTAATTTTCCTCCAGAAAATCAAATTGACTGTTTTGTTTAAGTTCATTTTCATTTGACAACAACAAACTGTGTCTTTGCTGGGCTTTAGACAACAGACACCAGCCTCTCTGCACTTATTTACGCCCACAATCCGATAAGCATATTAGTAGTATGCCTAAAAAAAATTATCAAAGGCATAGGGTGATGTCCATAAGTTAGTGATCTGCATACATTCAGTGTACCCTTATGTTTATTATGTTTAGTTAGTAACACAACAATAGGTATGACATCTTTTAAAGGAGGAGATATTGTGTATAAACAGTAAAAAAAATGCTGGTGGATGGTGGTACTCTTTGCTGTCTAAAGTCAAATATGTCATTTAGGTAAATACAGTGTTTCCATTTTTATTTCATTTCATAAATTATTACTCTTTATTAAATGTAGTGTCTGTTTTTGTAACACTGGTCACAACAAGTCCAACCCGCATGAACACAAACTGGCACCATCTATAAGCATGGAATAAGCCCAGATTCTAGCCTAAATGTTGGTCAAACACAAGTTGGCCCGCCATGCGTTTTAGATTTCAGCCAAACTGGTCACAATCATATGTTTGTGCCGGATTGTGCCGTTAAAATTTTTTTGTGCTGTTTTAGTTTCTGAGATGTAAATGTTTGTTTACGTGGTGACATCATCAGCGTGAAGTTGGCCCCCCCATTTGCGTCTGATTTCCACCAGACCAATCTATTTCGGAGACTATGTAAATAAGCAATATATCAGCAATGAAGCAGCACAAAGGACAGTTTTAAAGGCACAAACGATTGCGATCAGTTTGTTCGAAATCAAACGCAAAAGGGAGGGGGCGCAACCATAAAAACTCTAAGAAACTAAAGCAGCACAAACGCAGCACACACGACTGCGGTCAGTTTGGCGGCCCATTATCCAGAATAACACCTGTGTGTTTTCTCTTCAGGCGCTAGTGTATAGCGCTAGTGCTGAAACTTCACACAGTGTAAAACCACCTTTTTGCCTTGTGATAATTTTAAATACTCCCACAATTACATAGTGGCGATGTTACAATTACCTGAGGCGTTTTAGGAATCAAAATAGTAATTTCATTCATATAAAAAAAGAGGCGATATAAAATATTGATGTTGACACATTTTTCGTATCGACATCATTGATTACATCAACTAATCGCAGCACCCCAAAAAAAAATATATATAAAAATAATTCAGACCCTCTCAGTGTTGACCATTATACTATGTTACACAAGCCATAAATCTCCCACCTGCAAAGGCTAATACATTAAAATGTCATCCCAGTACCAATAGATAAATTTACCTTATCAGAAACAAACTTAGGGTGTAATGCTGCGTTCCAATTATCTTGGAGGTCGGAACTCAGAACTGGGAATGACGTCACACACAGGTTAACACTGTTGCAGTACATAAAGTCGGAAAGCCATTTAGTAGTACCAGGGATCCATTTCAAAAAGCAACATTTCTTGTTTACCTGGACAACTTCGGATTTAATTTAACCCAGTTTAAATGACCTTTATCTTTGTTCACTTCATTGTCTGCTTAACCAAGAAATCCTGCTAAATTAAATGGGCCCCAGTTCTAGCCTAGTTAATTGTTAGCCATTGTTATCCACTGATATTGCTAACAACACATTATGCGGTATTTTGAATAACAACACGTCCACAGATAGCGGTTGGACAGTATTGTGTGTGCCACCAATTTGATAAGCCACAAATAAGCTAATAAATGGCATAAAATACAGCTTTAACTTTTGTTGATAAAGGGTGCAGCCATCTTGAATTTTGAGCTTGGGGGTGCGTCGATTCCTCCGAGCTCACAAGACGGAATTCCAACTTCAGGAGGCATTCCAGTTGAAATTTCTGACCAGGAATTTATGAGTTATGAGTTCCAATGGAATGCAGCATAAATTGAGCAGCATCTCCGTCTCCTCTGATGGGTACTAGCTGTCAGTGACTTCCCTTGATGCACTATGGCACCACCTCAAGGGACTCATTACTCTTTTCTGTAGCATACATTGTTCACAAACAATTTTACGTGCAGCCCCTCCAGTTAGCATCCAAATAATTATTAGCATGTTTATCTGATGACATCAGCTGCAGTTTGGAGCAATTTGGTTAATATCAGCAAATCTATTCACTGATTGGTGGATTATAAGAAGACAAGATTATAAATCATTGCCAACAGTATCAAGGAGAGTGATAGGGTTACTGCAAAACTGGGATACAAGGGACCGAGATACCATGGATGTTATTAACATTTACTTTACCCAAGTGTATCTTACATGCGTTTCTTTATGTCATTGTACAGACCGGAGTATTGGTCACACATAACCACAATCGCGATGGGATGAGTGCAGACGTTAAGCCATCATAGCTTTAGGACTGGAATACCTGGAACTTATAACAACCCAGAACTCTCAGGCAGAATGGCCAGACTCCCCCCTCCCTCATTTATAATCTGACTATTTGGTATATTACACTGTTCTGCTGAGAGACTGATCGCATGTTGCAATGACTATACACTGAAACACCAGAGCTTATAAAGACATTTTTAATGCTAACTTCTCTCAGAGTGCACTCATACATGCCATCTATTTGTTGTTCTATTTTGAGGAGAACAACAAATGAATTACCCTAAACCAAAGAATAAGATTTATCGGGGGTTTTAATTAATGAAGGCTAAGCAAGGTTGGGTACTTACACTGGGGGGAAAAATTCTCTGGAAAAAGCGTAGACCCTGACACCCTAACCAACTCACCAAGTTGTGGATGACATTGGTTAGTGTCCAGACCAGGCCCACACTCAGGAAGGGGATGCTAAGTAGAACCACGTGTAGTACAACGACCAGAAGCAGGTAGGCCAGCCAAATGCCCCGGCTGTTCATGACCCGGGTGTTGGGATTCACCTCGCTGTGAGCAACGCCCACGTTCATTCTAGGGGTTAAAACGGGGAAAAACTGGTAAAACTGCTGTCCTCCAAACCACACTTACACATTTAAATATTGCAGTGTCATGCGTCTTCTTACTGGCTAGTGAACATCATTTACCGATCACTTATCTATTACGAAAGACAAGCGATACACGAATGCAACATAATAGATCTATCAAAACTATTTTTAAAAAGTAACACACTCAAAACTACATTAGCTAATTACTATCTATATCACTGTATTTCCTGCTACAGTAAGCAAAAAGGTCTGACAAATTTGGCTCGTGTTATTTTGCATATAATTTTTAATCTGACTGCTTCGTTTAGTACATGAAAAATGCACAGTTAGGACAAAGAATTCCTCGTGAGCTGCAGCGTACAGGGACCCCGAAGCCGCGCGCTTCCGCTAACGTCGTGCTATTATTTTCTCTACATAAGCTGCCCTATCTCGATGGATTTTGTCGATAAAATCAAGGTAATTACGTTACACTTGCGTGTCTGCGATACAACCCGGTAACAGAAAGTAGGATTCCAAGTTTTATCTGCCATTAAAATGGAGCGACTCCTACCTTGAGCCTCTGTGACCAGGAAGTCCTGTTTCTGAAGTCAGCCACGCCTTCGCCTGAGCTGGGCTGCTGCGAGATTCATCCTTAAAAATACAGTACTATGAAATGCAAAGATGCACCAATACCTTACAAGGACGAGTCAAGCCAAATGCAACATACTCGCTTCGTCTAAGAGAATGCATTGATCTTTGAAGCTGGTTTCTGTTAGAACATAATTGCGCAATCTTTATTTCTAGTTCTGTCAGGTTCTCTCTGTGTGTAAGGCTTTTTGGAATAAGAATTTTGAATGATACCAAATAAAGTACAGAGCATCGGGTGATCGTAAAATGCCTACGTTTTGCAGCAATATCTGAAGTTTTATGACAATCGTAAAACTATGATGAAGGGTACATGTGAAAGCAGGATTAAAAGCTACATTTAGTGTATATGTGTCCATCAAGGCTGGACTGAAATTAAAAATCGGCCCTGGGCTTGTGTCCATAAAGACCCACCACCAAGAGCGTACATTTGGGCATGGATGGTAGGGACATGTTCCTACCAATGTTGTGGGAGTACCGTGTGTGTTTAAGGAGTCCCGATCACTGTAGAAATCAAACCTATGCCCTTACCCACATGTACACTTACGATAGAATTTTCAATGGAGGGGCTTCCCACGACAAGATTTTTTCTGACCGGACGGGGGTCCCCATGACAGGCCCACCAGAAAATGTCAGACAGCCAGTATAGCCATGACGTTAGATCTGTCTATCAATACACATTCAGCAGTGCTATGTAGAGACTTTTTGGAGAGTAAATGTAACCGGCGCAAGTGCTCAGGGACCCTCAACGACGCCCCCCACTGCGTGCCTGATCTTTAATTGCTTATCCAGGACTAGGTCAATGTGAACCTTAAGCCCATCCCTGCTAGCTTGAGACACAGGGAAGGGAAAAGTCCGAAGGGGAAGCCAGCCAGTCGTTCACAGTATATACGACTTAAAGTTTATCTATCCATCTTGTTTGTTTTTGGACACAATTTTCCTCACTCCTATCACCTTAGAAGATTGCGTCCCTATTCTTTTAATTATGCAATAAGAGGACAAGTTTGCTGTGATAAATTAGTCTGTTAGTTAGTATGCATAAGTGCATGTCTAACTAAAAGATTCCATAATTACGTTTGGAAAATGATTATGTATTACCCCAGGTTAGTAAGTACAATTCTAATATGTTTCTTGAACAAGTTATTATAACAGGACTTAACCAAATGGATCAGATAGGTCTAACTCAAAGGTCAAAACTAGCTTACATGTTTTTTTCACAGTTAAATATGTAAAATCACGCCAATTATTTTCCTGAATAACAACAATGAACAGCATTCAGCATTATTGGCAATAGCACATCAGTTTAGTACAAAATGTTCTAAATAGGAAATTCTGTGAATTCAATCCAATGCAAGAAACGTGCGTCACGCAAATTACTTCCTTGTATGAGGTCGTACATGTGCCGTATCCCACTGAGAGCAACTTCCCTTTTTCAGCTAGAGGAAATACACACCCTTTTAACAGCTGTGCCAGAGCCGATTCTCTTTCAGTTTGAGGTCTAGCCGTCGGGTCGTTTTTATTCACTACAAATGTATTACGATCTCTTCGAAAGAAAAAGAAAAAAAAACTACAAATATGCCCGAATCCATTTAATGCATAGCGTCACCAACGGTGAAATACAGGAAAAACCCAAAAGTTGTGTATTTCAGAATTTCTTGGAGACTTTCAGGAAAAAAAACACAACTTCCTTGTATTTTCCAGGATAGTAGTATATTTTGGGGAATTCAATAAAACTCCAGTGGATAAGCACACGTCTTACTTTCCCGTCTAATTTAACCCTGCTAAAACTGGTATAGGGTGAATAGTAATTCAGGGAATAGCAAAAACAGACTCTTAATCCACCGAAGGTTGATTTATTTGCAGTTTTATGTTCCACAGTTCATAAGATAGATAGGATAGAATTCTTGTTAAACATAATAAATAAAATAAATATATTTAAATAAATAGATTATGACATAAATACACGTTACATAAATTATTTCGTCTTAAATATGAACGCAAGATTTTCCATAAATATACTAATGCGCTCCCATTGTATAAAAAAGTTCGCAAAAAAGAAATTGAAATGTTCTTCAGCACTCTAGTACTATCGATCAAAGAACAGTCACACACCAAATCTGGAAAGTCGCTAACGTTTTTCTTCTTTCACCTTTTAGCCTAATACTGAGCAACCATCGTAATTGCACTCAGCAGGACCCTCAGCCGTGGGTGCAGCTCCCTCCAGAGGCATTTCCGTGCGTAGCAGGATTGCCAGCACCGAAGACCCGGGCTACCAGAATAGAGAAGGAAAGCAGACGTTGTGCGCTGTGGCGGCGGAGATCCTCCAGCATCCAGTCAGACTTTGGATAGGCGGTCTGCTTCCCCGTAGCCGGATTTCGCTCATCCTGGAAAGAGAAGTCTGTTGGTCAGGCAAGTTGAAGATTAAAGATTTAATGAAATACATTTTTTCTAGAAACTTGATGTAGGTCATACTACAGAATCCATTGGCATATAACTTTAGGGAAAAATCTACAAATAAAGATCACGGCAATCCCTGAACACCTGTAACTTCTCTCAACAGCGTGATTGCACCAGTCACATGGTAGCAGATGGGTCCTGTTTAAATGAGAAGTGAGCCAGCCTGCAAAATCAGTGCTACAGGTGTCTTACTACAAGGCTTGCGGAATGTAGGAGCCCCTGGAGGTCGGACAAGGCTTCTGCTGCGCTCAGTGCTGTGTCCCATTCCCGGAACAGACCATCCGCCCCAAACATATTGGAGTGCGTCTTCAGAGCAATATCGATCTTCTGTAGACAGGGCTGGGACAGAGAGACAATAACGCGCTAAATTCTTTACCAATCAGGCAGCGTGTCCGACTTTAATTTTAGTTCTTAGAGAAATTAACCTGTGGTACGCGTACTACAGATCTTAATCGTCAATGTCACCGGATTAATAAAATGTTCGACAAAATGGATATGCATGCAAATTAAATTAACTGTTTTGTGCAACCCTCACTAAGCCATATTAGCTAAATTCCGAGTCGTGACAATCACCCAATATCCGTCCACCCATTTATCCATCCATCCATGGCAGGGAGCAAACGCATCATTAAGGCTTACCTTATAGTCAGTTGTTAAATTATTGGGACTGCATATATCAGAAGAAATTGCCAAGACGCTGTCATCTGTTTTTAAATGTACATACGGCGAACTCCCAAGGACCTATTAAAAAACATAAAATGTAATGAATGATTATTCTAAATCAAAAATAGTAATACAAATTTTGGTAATAATTACATAGTGATCACAGTGTTCTGTCTGGCATCGTGTAGCACCATTTGCACAATTGATTCATTGTGCAAAATCATTTAAGTAAGATGTAAAAAAATACTTACGTGCTGTGCAATATGTTGAGCTTTTTGGTTTAATGTGGTAGAGACTTCGGTGAATTTATCCCAAGGGATGATCGGATTCGCGTATCCCGTATGGATAGATGCCTGAATAAAAAGCAGAACAGTAATGCCACGGAGCGAGTGCATGTTTCTGGCGGCGTGTACACCTGTAGCAGATTTAAAATTCTTGTGCATGAAACTTGCACTGTACGACTGCAGTATTCCAACAGGAGCCTGTGAAAAGAAAAATGAATACCTATCTACATTTATACATCTCGGTGACTCACGCGAGGACTTTCCCGGCCAGGTAGCTGATACAAAATTGCTCGGGGTTTCACTTTAATAACTGTCAGTTTAGTGACTTAAGCAAAAACTTCTCCAAATATTTTCGTACCGAATCCATCAAATAATGTTAAGACATATACAGGGAATTCTCCGAACTGATTATTCATTCGCTCGCTGATGTTTGGTACTGCAGATTACCGGTCATTCCGTAGGCTGCAGTACTCCAGTCATGATTTATTATTGATCTTCTTTGGAAACTTCTACAAAATATGAGTTATGGAGGATAAAGGTTGTTGGTTCTGGATCCTTGACCTTGAAATTTAGCGGATATCGAAACCACTTACTATTTTAATTTGGAGTTAAAGCACAGGATATGCGCAACAGTGTAAAACTGGAGTCTCCCCCATTACGACAGATTATATCATAATGCAGAATTCATTGTAAATTAGGCCTAATCATGTTATGTATTGTTGTGTCTCCTATATATACTTTAAGCGATGATTCGGTTTGAAAGGCAGAAAAAGTAGCACTTCTGATTTCTCTTTGGGTTTTGAAAACCTGGCAGCTTTGTTGGTGTTTCTATAGGGTCAATGAATTAAAGTTGATTACAGTTTTCAGAATCTCATAATTTCTATGCAATTTAATAATTAGAGTTTTATTTTTTTAGAGTTTTATGCATCCTTATTAACAGTTATTTTTCACCAGCTAACTTTTCAATTTTTAAGAATTCATTCTTGAATGGGCAGACTGCAGTTTTAAATGCTTGTACTACGGGTTTCTGTCCGGGGGACTACCCGGCTGGACTTGCGTTGGTCAGTTTGAAAGGGTCTGCAGAAGCTTATTTTAAATTAACAAACTATTGATATAGTTATGGTTTATGAAATGAGAAAAATAGGGAGGGGACATTTTCAAGCCCCCCCACTATCTCCTCTTCTATAGCAGGGGTTCTCAATATTGATCCTGTCACCCCCCACCTGCCAGAATGTTTTCATTCCAGTCCATTAGAACTCACACTATTTCAACCTGTCATATTCATTATTAGCCTATTAAGGACCATATAAGACTGATTCCGATAGGGTTGGAATAAAAGCATTCAGATGGGGGGGGGGGGTCCTTCAGTAAGTAGGATGAAGAACCACTGCTCTGTAGTCTCTAGTCACTAAATGAGCACCCATTAATATTAGGCTGTTTCCATTCTGGAGGGGGGGGGGGTTCCTAATGTGAGAAATGTTGGAATGCCCAGGCAAATTCTGGCTTGCTTTGAAATACAGAAAACCAGTGATGTCTGATTCCCCTGAGAGCACTGTCCATCTTTTCGGAAGCTCATTAGTTCTCTGAATGGTCATACTGTTTGTGGCATTGGGGAATCCAGCACTGGTGAGCATAATATCCACATTGCTAATGATAAGCAGTTTGCAGTTCTGTTCAAAATAATAAAAAGGACTTGCAGACATGACTGCATATGACGGCTCCCTTTTCCTATACATATTAAGCCATTGAGGAAAATTAGATTGCAAATTTGTCAAATTTTGAGAACGGGGAGAAATAGTGTGACCTTCAATAACAAAAGGAAAACTATACCTGGTTTTCAAAATGTTCTGCTTTTATGCATGATGGTTAAAATTCATAGTATAAACAACCAGTTGTCATTGCCTTAAGTTGTTCATTTCCTTTTTAAGATGCCCTAAACTGTGCTTTTAATTTCAGGATACCTTCTCATCCAAATATATTAAAATATGGTGGTTCTTGTTGGCAATGTGTGTATTAAAATGCATTACTAATAGGAAAAGCAGTGAGTCAGTGTTAATGTAATTTCTGGCTCTTAAGAATATTTCAAAGTAAATCTCGTGTTACTCATTAAAATAAACATAGCCAAAAATTTTCAGTACTAATTGAACACCATTCTATTTTTGTTCACTCCTTTAGCTAACAAAATATAGGCTGAGGATACTGAATGCTTTAATTTTGACAGTGTAAAGAAAATTAATATTTTATTTGATTATCAGCATTTAGAAAACATTCCAGGCATTGATGTGTTGAGAACAAAAACAAAATGGGAAAGAATAAAATATTTTAGTATTGTTCAAATTACAAAAATTCTGTATCTAAATAATTTTGTAGTTCTAGTAAGAAAATCCAATAAACCAATTTTTTTTTTTGAAAACTTTGGTATGTAAAACAAGAATAAAATTAAAGAATAATAAAATAAATGTACTTGTTTCCCTTTCTTGTTTCAGTGAAAATTGGTACATTTTCCTATTTAATACAGAGCCCATGTTGCATCAGTGGTCCGTGTGCCCTGTAATTAAAAAGCCTTTAAACAAAATGTTTTCTCACATGCTAGCTGTAGGCCCCTACGTACTAAAAAATTCCATTGACATCTAACTTTCATGTGTTATTAGACTCATCAATGGGTGCGTAGACTCAAGAGTTTGACTTCCTCTTTTGAAAAATTGGACAAATATTTATGTGGTTGGTTCAGAACGTGCATGACGGGCCACATTGCAGAAGTAACATTCCCAATCAAGCCGCTCAGTAATGTAGCTTCATAGCAAATCCTATCGCTTTTTATCTTTCTTAAAGACACATATGAACACAATGTCAGAGCATCACAGGCACAATGATTTAAGCTGCTGAGACACACACTATAGGTCTTCTGTGGCCTCTGTAAGGCAGGGATTCTTAATCGGTTTAGGTTCTGAGCCCACATTGATACTAGGTCACGACCCAAATTCATTTTTCAATTTGGGGGTTTTGGTGATTTTTAACCACATGCTTTTAACCACATGTTTGTTTTTAACCACATAGTCCTTGACTACAGTTGAAAGATACTGCTGTAGGGCACACTGTGACAGAATTAATGGAATTTTAGAAGGTCCATATATTATACCATACAATGGGAATAGGGGCTCTCTTGTGATTATAGTTACTGTAAGTCGTGTTGGATTTTGCTGGAAATCACCAGCTCTGCAGATGGTTGAGTTCACAGTGATTACTGTATAATAGATAAAACACCAGAAGTATGAAAGAAATGAAAATGAAGAGATGAGAACTCTTGGGTCTGTGAAAATGGTTTGGGTTCCTTTTATTCCACAAGGATAATGAATCCTTAGCTTCCCAACCGAAATACACATTCCAGTGTTTTTTCAGAAGACTCTCTTTGCTGAGACCTAACATGATGGCGCCATATGAAAAGCAAGCAGAACAAGGTTAGAAGGTCACAAAGTGCGGAAAACAAAGAACAGAAAGAAGTAAGACACCATCCAAAATGTGTGAAAGTAGTATATCTGCGTATTTATAAGAATAGTAAAATAATTTCCTACATATGCAACCTGAACATAAGACTCTTTAGTCATTGGGTGTTTTTTAATTAGTAACAACGTTGCAATGATAAAAATCTTGCTATTAATAGTAAAATGGCAAGAACAGAACTGAATGAGTCAGTCAAAAAATTGCGACACTTAAAAAGAAAATGTCTGTGTAGATAATATGTGCTGATATGTTAAACATTGCTTGTCAATGGACTTGCTACTAAATCAATACATCTGCAACATTTTATAGGCTTACAAGACTTTTTGTGAGCACTGCATATACACCTCGGAGGAAAATCTGTTAAAAAGAATGAGGTACTGTCTACAAAAACACCTTCGTGAATAATCCAGTACAATTGATGGACTTTTTTTTTTTCATTTTCGCAATACTTAGCAAATGGTTACATACACTCAGTGTTCTATTCCAGATATTGCACTGCACCTCCTTTTGACTCAAAACGGCATCAGGTCTTTGGGGTAGGGCCTCAACAACTGTCAGTGACATTCCTTGTGACGTGGATCGCTCCTGATACACAGAGGGCAGTATTGAAGTACATATATAGTATATATACAGTACATATATACACACAAACTGATTCCTCTTTACTTGTTTAATCTGTGCCTCAGTTTACTCAAGTTGTAAAAATGCTTCTTTAAATCAGTCTTTTCCCATTTATCTACAGTAAATGAAGTAAATTTAATGGCCATACAATTTAGAGATCATAGCTATCAGCTGGATTTTCTTGTTCAGTCAATGTCAAGGAAAAAGCAGTGCAATGTCTGCATACAAAAATCCATCAATCCATAGGTGGTCTTCCAATACTATACTAATTCACATATTTATACCTATATTTTTGCCACTTCACTTTTACTAGGTCTCACATTCAGAAGTCATTTATGGGATTTCAAGAGACTAATGTATTTCAAAAAAACTTGCATAAGTAGATCCATCTGTTACCAATCTGCTTTTTCGGTATAGGTTCATGGGTCCAACATAAATATACCTTAAAGCAGTATTTTGCCGTTAAAACATGCTGAGGTAAATTTCTAAAAAGATAATGTCAATTCTGGAAGTGAACGTTATACTATTTATGGAGCCTGATGACTAATTTCGTAATGACAGTGAATACGGTTAGATATATGTGTAAGGGAGGGGCCGTATGAAATTCCATAAACTGCATTTTTTTTCCCTCCACATCTCAATGACACAGTACAAATTATTATAGTATACACCGCATGCGGATTCTCGTGCTTATTCAAAATCATTAAGTATTTTACACCAGCACTCATTGCTTCCGAAAAGTTGACGAAACAGCAGCGAAGCAGATGTTTCCCAACACTGACACCGCGTGGTCGAATACGAGCATCGCAAAAACATTTGCATAGAAGCAATAACGTGCATAATAATCACATAGGAATATACTATAGAGAAATTTTCATGTTCACAGTGTACACCATTTCTTAACATCTAAAAATGCAAGTATTATGGCTACAAAGGATCCCTCTATCTTAGCCTGGACATATTATCTATACCAGTTAACTGTATTTTTGCTATGTCAGGCAGAGACATTGAGTACAAAAAATGACTGTTGTTGTGTGAATATTTAAATATACTATCATTATATAATCGTCACCAATCAGTCTCATCTAGCCTTTATACACATTTTTGAGTGGCTAAACTGCCTTGGAACTAAATCAGACGCGAATCCCCCTGCCCTCCTAAAAAGACGATACAGCAATATTTGTTGGGACATCTTCCTTCTGTCCACCCAAATCTACACCTATACAACCTGTAGGCTATACTGGAAGAGAATGGATCTTGACCGTCTGGATATTCATATTTCAGTGTGGGAAGTGGATTCTTATCAGTTGCTGCTGCCAGGAAAGCTTGTTATGTTTCTCTATCTAGAAGTTAGCTAGCTGATTGTAATTCAGCAAGATTCTTCACCTATTCACATATGTATTACTGGTGAAATGCAAAATTGAGGGCTAGTCAGTCAGCTCATAATCAATTACAGTAAATTCTAACTTGTTCATCCAAATTCCAATTTGTCTAGAAGGCAAATAACTGGTAGTCACCGGTGTAGAAAGGGAAATGGAAATTTTATTTTTAAATAATTAGGAGATGTGGCAACATTGCGGCACCATACCTCCATTTTTCAAGTGTGGGTTCAAATCCTGTTTCCTCCCACAGTTCAAAAACATGTGATTGAATGAATCGTTTCTAAGTTGCACATAAAAATACTAAATTTACCTGGAAGCCCAAACACTTAAAAACCAGGCTTTTGGTTAGCCTCTCGGCTACATGCTCAGATTTGTCCTTATATGGCAATAGGGGCTGCTCGGACTCACAAACATGCTGTTATTCATCATTTGAATTTCTTGCTGTTATGCAAACCAAGGAAAAAAAATACAATAGGCAGAGGTTTTACATGAGAATAACATTTTAATAGGATCACAGATATCAGTCTATAAAATCTTGCTACTGTTAACGCTGCTATGAAAACAGAAGGCATTGGGAATCCTTATTTTGGGAGTTTGTGTAAGTAAAATTAATTTTACACAGTTAAAAAGGGGAATTCACCTTTTTATCACCAGTATACACATTTGTCAATTCAATTATTACCCTTTGAGTTGCAGTACAGCTTCTCATAGAATCTAGGCCATAATCTATGTGAAATTCAGTATCAGCAATTTAACATTGTATTTACAGTACTGACAGAAGACAAATCATACTGCTGAAATCAGTTAGATGTATGTATAGTTTCTATAGTACCTATGAAATCTGATATACCTACTTTGCCTAAAGTTGTTTAAACTTGCTCACACTTGAGGGTTCCTTATGAAACATTATTCACATTCAAATAAAAATAAGCGCTTCCCTTGGGATTTCAGACTGCACAGTGCAGAATTTAGAGGTTCATTTTGGTAATGAAGGTACTCATCTGTCACATATGCATCCGGTTATCATGACCAGTCACTAAATAGTTCAGCTGGTGAAACAAAATAACCCAAATAAAATGAGTGCCAAGAGAAGGGTCACTCACTGTTCAAATCACAAGGTTAACCAAGGCTTTGATGCTCCCTGTGGCCAGACACCAGATCTTGCAGGCTGTGTCTGGGTATTAACAGAATCAAGGGGTGCATGTGAGAATTAGCAGATTAAAGGCTCAACGTTGAAAGCTGCTTAGGGTGTCAGTGTAGGCCTATATATCCAAGAAAGGCACAAGTCACACTCTAGCCACATCAAAGCAGACTAAAAAAACAAAACGTCAATGAATGGTCTCTTTTAGCTCCCACATAGGTGAAGTTTCCATGAAAAGCTTTGACGCCAGGGAAAATGCTTTGGGTCAAGCTTTGCCTGTATTTCATAGCATAGTACTAAAACCTGCTGTGTATATCCATGAAATTAATGGTTAATTGAAATTGCCATAAAGAATTAACATTGTATTTTGTAGTTCAAACTTCTGATTTTTAACCACCAGCCCAGGCAGCACGGCATGTTATCAGCCTTCATATGCATTTATGTTATTTGGCCACAATTCTCCATCAGTATTACAAATGATTGTTTGCACATTGTGTTGCCTTTTTTATGGGAAGCAAAGAGTCAGAAACAAATGTTGCATTTGCTAACACTTTATTATAGTAAATGAGAGGCATGTCAGCGACTATGCAGTGTCCAAGTTGTGTTTATGCCGAGGAGAAATGTGGGAATTCAGGCTCTTAGAGTCTTTGGTCCATGTTTAGCAGAATGAAGAAGGGAAGGGGGACAAAGGGGAGAGAAGGCACTTTAGTTTACAATCGTTTCAGATTCACTGTGGCAGTGAAGTCCCATGGGGGGGGGGGGGGGGGG
>JAODUD010000107.1:19347024-19359919 GCA_026784285.1 Stomatorhinus walkeri
TCCTGGAGGAGGAGGATCCTACATGTAGCAGAGGTCCCAAGGTGAAGTGAGCATTCAGGAAAGATGCAATTGTGTGGAAAAAAATTTGAAAGTGCATTCTAAGCTAAACAAGCAGAATGACTCAAAATGGTGGTCCAGCATCATAACCCTCCATAAAAAGATCAAGTTTTACCAAAAAAAGAGGCAGTATTAAGGCAGCAACTAGAACCAGATAACATTGATTCTTTGGAGCTTACTACATTTACATTGAATAATCCTGGGGCGTGGTGTAGCAACTGGGGTCAAGAACTAGACAGTAGGCGAGGTATGGAGGCACCAAGTGAGATTAAACGATGATCCAAAAGGCTACTTCAGTCACGAAAGTGAATGGACTGTCAGGCCCAGCATAAACTCAGACTGAGGTGACCTTAAAACGAAACTCTGAACAATACAAAGCTGAGCCAACAAAAACACGGCCACACAGCTGGCAGAGGAGACAGGCACCTACCCACAATGCGGAGGGTGGTTAAAAAAAGACATCACGAGCGGGAAGAAATGTGAATGAAGACAAGTTGTGTGTGTGGGGGGGGGGCAAGATTGTTTCACTGCCATGTCGAAGAACTTGATGGTACTTTCCTCTGATGGGCATGGGCATCAGTTCCCATCATCTCCCAAAGGAAGCACCTCATCTCTGGTTGGGTTTGATTTAGCAGCCACTGGTTGATGCTCAAATCAATCAGCATGGCCAACCAAAACTGTTCTCCAAAACTAGGAGCAGATTTTTAGCAGTACTTTGTACATAAGGTTACCTTCTATATCAGAGCCAAAAGACAGTACCTGCCACTGCTACAGCCATATGACATACTATTTAGCCCAAATGAGGTTTCAAAGCAGGCTTCTGTAAAACTGATCACACTCAACAGCTTGTAGCATTAACTGCAAACAGTTTCTCGCCACCAGGCTAAAAAGCACAGCGTCACTCTTCAGTTTTCCTTCTACTATCAAGCACATGTGTTTTAAAACCTTTCCCTGGCACCACTGATAGGGGTGGGAAGCTTGTTCAACATACAGCCATAATGGAAACTGGGTTCTGGGAACAGATTTTTTGCTATAGAAGAGAATAAGCACAGCACTTGGATGGCAAAGAAAAAGATATTGAATACATGAGGATATGTGCACATCGTCTACTCCGCTCTACACAGTGCTTCACATAAACCCGGGCCTGTGTTTGGCTTGCAACAGCTGTAGAGCCATCTGCAGGTGAAACTGCAGCATGTGCACCAGTCGCGATTGGAAACAAAACACACTTTCCACCTTTATGTTTGTATCATGTATAAGCAGTACTGGCAGACATGCATGAACAGAGACTAAGCTCATAACCCACTGCCTTGACGGCAAGGAGAGGCGATAGTTTAGAAAAGCTGGTCTCCTTCATTCCAGAGCATCCAGTAGTGTGGTACTAATGGCGGAGCAATAAGTTTGACTTCCCCTTTACGACTTACTAGGAAGAGTCTGCCAGAGCAAAGCACACTAAAGCAAAAAGCATTGAGGAGCAAAAATGAAACGACAGGAAAAACTAAATCAAAAGCTAAAATAAAGATGTATACAACTATAGAGTGGAAGGGGGAGTCTTCTGTCACTGATGGAGCCAGGGGCTTACAAATAAAATAAAATGGCTTCTGCAGACACTGCTTTTAAAATAAGGGGGTAGTGGGGGGAGGGGGGCACAGCCAAATCTGTGTGGATGTGGATCCATCTGTCTGTGGATGTGACAGAGCGCGGGAAGTATAGCCATCAGCAGAAAGGAAACAGAAGAGGAAGATCATATGGCAGAATGCAGGGAAAGGTTTTTCCAACTAGAGGACAAACAAAGGTTGCCTATAGGTGGCACTACAGCTCAAGAAAATGGAAAGATGTAAACTTCAGTTCTATCCTTCATTGTGGAAGTTGGGGATATTTTTGGGGCATGAGTGGAAATGACGTGCAGGGAGTGATCTCAGGGGCAGCGAGTCCGTGGGGGTCTCTGGGGCAGGCTGTTAGGTGGTTGGTCTGGTTGGGGGGTGACTGGAGTGGGCCAAGAGGAACCGTTTGTGGAGACTGCGTACAGTTGGGAGGATGGCGAGGTGCTGCTCAAGTTTGGACCTCCTCCACAGGCATCAGGGTTACGGCGGCTTGTCCGATTGGGGTTCCTATCCTGGTGAGCACTACTGTTGACCTTCTGACCCACAGACGAGAGCCCTTGACCAGAACGCCGGTGACCTTGATTACTCTGCATTAGCCCACAAAAAGAATGATCGGATCAGAACAGGTACTGCCAGCGGAAAGTGGAACTGCATCACATGCACAGTAGTGTTGGCTGCTTACCTGTTTACTAGGCTGGACGACACGACCCCCATGTGATGAGGACTGGGGTTGAGGTGTGGACGGCCCCTCCTGGGAAGTTGTGCCAGTAACTGAGGAGGCGGCAGAACTACAGCGGGAGCGACTGGAATAACCAGTTTGAGGGTGGTACACTGACAGGAAAGAACACAGAAAACCACTGACTTATAGGGTCATCATTGGAAGTCATCTCATTGACAAGGAGAACCTGTTGGTTCCTCATATCTCATGCAGAGCTTTACCTTGTCCAAAGTTCATGATGCTCTTTTTCAGAGGCTCCATCTCATAAGTAAACTTCACCGCCCTCCCTAGGTCCTCATCGTACTTGCGCTCGCTTACAAAGTGCTGCCAATAGTGAAATAGATTTGGTTAGCAGATGGCACATGCTAGAATTCCAAGTATTACACCAAAAGGTTACTTTGAGGGCATATAGGGTTGGACTGTCTCAGTTCCTTGGAAGCCTCACCTTGATGTCCGCACGCAATTCGGTCAACTGATCCTCTGACATGGTGCCTGACTGGTCAGTCAACCGGCGGAGCTCCTCTGCCCTCTTCTGGCGGCCATCCAGAATGGCCACTGGAACACAGCATGAGCATTAAGCATGTGAACCGGCAAGCCATGCTGCTGTAAGTGTGACACCCACGTGCACACGCCTCTAGTAGGCATTTGCAGAGAGAATTATCTAGACACAGATCTACGCATTTTGCTTGCTCGGCATCTCGATTATGCAGTCAAGCTTACTCAGAGTTCAAACTCTGGAGTAGACCAGCTGGTCGATAAGGGAGGACACCGCACAGGACTGACTGCTCCGACTACACTCACTGCTGCACTCTGCCTTGAATGACTTCAGCAGAGGGATTCCCTTGTCTGAGGTAGCTATGGATAGGGAGGCCTCTGGTCAACCACCACACAGCTCCCTGACAAAAGGCTGCCTCCCCTAAATCACCCCCTTTTACACAAAGTGAAATCACTCCCAGATATCACAATCAAGCACCTCACACTGTTCTGGCCTTGTCTCATGACACCTCCACTGAGCCAGCTAATGAAGACCTCAATTCAGTAACTATACATTCCTTCTCGTCAGTCTAACACCTGCAAACATCTGAGAAATGGAGTCGGCACCACCATGCATAATGAGTCATCTTGATTCTTGAAGGCAAAAAACAGCATCAAGCTAAAATGTGTTTTATAATTACAATAAGTCAGTATTACTTTAGGTATGAACCTATACACCAACCATCTGGAATGTTATTCTACAGTATGCTGGAACTTTTTCAAAGCCCTACTGATCAAGAAAATCATTCCAGACAAAGTCACCACATCAGACATGCATTGATGAGATGCGAGGTCACATGGAAGTACTTACTAGCCTCAGCT
The DNA here is from genome assembly GCA_026784285.1 of Stomatorhinus walkeri. NCBI lineage: Eukaryota > Metazoa > Chordata > Actinopteri > Osteoglossiformes > Mormyridae > Stomatorhinus > Stomatorhinus walkeri. The sequence continues at coordinate 19,350,760 of JAODUD010000107.1, forward strand.
TTAACTTTATCCATCTCAGCTAACAGGGCCACCTCTCGATCCATCAGGCTGGAAGAGAGACATGATTACAACTTGCAACAGCACCCATGACCTTTCGCATACTCCTGATAATGCCTCCACTTTCAGATGTCAACCGGTCTTTGTGATACTTTTTTTTTACAGACACTTAAAGTTGATGGGATGAGGGAAAATGAATTTAATGTTTGCACGAACTGATGAGACACACATTACAAAATCTGTTTTTCCAGGACAACCTGACCAATCATGCAACAGTGCAGAGTTTGTCCTGAACTGATCCACTGTTGGTTTTAGGCTCCTAAGTGACATTAACATCATGACACATATCAATGTGTTTCAACCAAAAGAACAAACAGACAGAGGTCATACAGCACCATTTTTGCTTATGCTGACAAGCCAGAGGTGCTCTGTGCAGCTGTAAAACAGTGCCAGCAAAGACTGCAGCAAAACACTGCGGTTAAAAGTACCAACTCAACTTTAAGGTTATAACCGTTTATAAGCACCATTTAGCACTCTACCCCTTTTAAATTATACATATAAAAAACAACTGTACAAGGGTGCCACACACAAGGTAAATAATCACTACAAAGTCAGGAATCTGGGCAGGAAGCCTAGATACCAATGAAAAGTGACAGAGAAATGCTGACCAGCTCTGGAGCTCAGCAAAGGTCTGCTTCATCCTCTTGATGGAAGAGTCCATTTCCTGTTTCACCACTACGCGGTAGCGAGTGAGAGAGGCAGTGCAGCGCTGCAAGTCTTTGATGGACTTATCGATGTTGGGTGCTGAGAAAGGTGGAGACGAGGTATTAGTTCAAGCCGCTGAGACACACCAACCCAAACTGCTGGGGGCAGGGGGCCACCCCAAACAACATTTTCCCTTTAAAATTCTAAATTCACCATTTTCCCTGAAGATAATGTGGAAACTACATGAATACCTCTGGGACCTAATCTTCCACGTCTAAAACTTGCATTGAGTGAATTTGAGACAATCGTGTGCATAGTAAAAATACCATGATGTACTGTTAATTTTGCAAGACAAGGATTACAATGCAGAATTTTAAAACAGCAACTTAAAAACTCAAACGTTAGCATTGAACTAAAAGGCCTTTCTAGGTCTGCCCATATGATTATATGGTCTATATAATAGCTGTAATTCCTTAACTGTTTTTTGAAACCTCGCCAATCCTGTAAGCATGGCAGCCTGCAAGGCCCAGAAACCACTATATCAAGATACAGTATCAAGTAGCACGTGACTTAAGTTTATCATTAGAAGCAACTCAAGTGCAGCTTTGCACTATTGCTGATGTCCATGTTCTAATATGTGCTAATAAAGTACAAAATTTACCATTTATGTAGGAGTTAGAAAGCAAAACAATGTTTAACAAAGCTCTGTGTGTTCCAGACAGAAAAGAGAGTCTTGGACACCAGACCTCATGTTTAACTGGGAAAAAAAGCGGCTATACAATCATTTGCCACACTGCGTCGATGTCATTGTTGACAGCGCCAACAGGTCATTTACAGCAGCGTCCTCAGGGACTGACAGACAGTCCACGTTTTTGCTCCCTCCCAGCCCCCAGTCCCTGAAGACCGGTTTGGGAAACACTGATCTACACATTCCCACAGATAAACAGAGGGATCCACCCACAGGAGGTTGTTAATCAAATCTTACTGAAAGAATGACATGCAGCACCTATACCCTCCTTCCTACTTTGTGGTGGCCTCAGGCACAGCTTCAGTTCAACAACTGAACAGTAAGAGTGCCACTGAGGACCCGTTTGTTTCAATCCTGAAGACCAAATTTATTCAAACCCACTCACTGTATTCTATTCTTATCAGGGCCAAATACAGAAACTGCAGCTCTCATTATACCCTCAATGATTCAGAAAACGCTGAATGTGCCATCAGTTTTAAACCGCTTTGTGCTTCCCTTTCTGGTTTACCTATCTTCTTGTTGGCAGGCACCCCATGCTGGCTATCGAGAGCAAGCAGGGAGAAGGCAGACGCCTGCTGGGAGGTGAGGGACGGACGAGGACGGTTCTTGCTGCCACGTGGAGCCTGGTGACTTCTCCCCACGTGGGTGTGTTGAAAGCCCGGACTCAGGGTATCAGGTTTAGAATCCACATCAGCAGCTTAAAACAAGGCAGATATTTTGGGTTAAACAGCACCAAGATGCAATGTAATCTCAAAACTGTTAACCTTGAGTTAACACAAGATGGCAGAAGTCCCCCCACAGTATATGTTCATTGGCATAGAGTATTTGTATTCTCTGCAAGTTTGTCACTTAAAGAATACTTGGTGGTGTGGGTGAATCACTTACTTCCTATATTCATAATGTTCTTTATAGATACTCAAGTTGTTAATAATCTGTTATATCTCTGAAGAACCAAGTCTGTACCAGCTGAGCAGAGCAAATCTAACGACACAAGTTAGCTGGAACAAGTAAAATATAAAGCAGGGATTTGAACAAGTGTCAGCGACATCTTCATAGAATTACGTTACAAAGTCACCAGCATGCGCATGCGAACTCTTCGGACGTCCATAACTCTGTCATTAGAACATCAACAAAAGTATAGGCAGACTGAACTGCAGAGCAGCATGCATCTCTTGAGGTTCCCATATTACCCAGATACCTGTAGCATCCAAAAGGTCAGGGGTGGCAGTCTCCGAGTCCAGCTCGGTGGCATCAAGGGAAGCAGACTCCAACTGCTCGCTCAGGGAGTCCAAAGAGTCACCATCCATGACTGACCCATTGGCATGGAACCCATTCACTTCATCTTTGCTCTCCACAGGAGGGGTGACCACAGCTTGGGCGGGTTCTGGCTGTGCTTTGGGTTTTTTCTTCTTGGGCTGGTTTGCATAAGCAACGTAATACAGGAATTATGAAAGGGAGAAAAGCCAGTTTCGGTCAGCGTTATTCCCACACAAAATAACTTAAAGGCTAATTATACATGTTGCAGATTAAAACAATGCGCAGTTAGCACACATGCATACCTTCTTTTTACCAGTTACATTCCACTCCTTCAAAATATCAGCTGCACTACCTGGCAGGGAAACAGACAAAAATCCAAATCATGTCAGACATGTAACCTTTCAAAATGGATGGCCATGAGTGTCACACTGGTGAGACATGATTATGGTGACTCACCACTCAACTTGACAAAGTAACGAAACACTAATGTTTGCATTTCTGAATATTGGAGAAATACAGAGCAAGACAAAGTTTAGAGGCCAAATCTTTAAAACTTGCTGCGTTTCTGATCGCACACTGTCAGATGTCTTTCACCGTTTGACTGGTTTATAGATCTTATAGGGAGGGACAGAGACACAATCCAACAACAATTCTGAGCTTTAACATTAAATCCCCGAGGACACATGGCAAAGCTGACCCCGCCAATTTGCCCTGAAAAGCCAGCCACCGAGTCTGGGGCAGTCTGAGCTAACGAGGTGCCATCTGTGAGGAGATGCAGGCAAGGACTAAACAGCAGCAGACCTCTGGAAAAGCTCTGGGACCAGGGGTGGGTGGGGATCGTTTCCTGGGCTTAGAGTCAAAGCGCCTGTTGTTTATGGCCCGAGTACGGCAGTCTACTCCAGCACTGCCACGTCAGGGCCTGGCTGTTAGTCCAGACACATACAGACTGAGGCAGACTTACAGGCTGCCAAGCCTGACTCACCAGAACCATTTCAGAAAGAGAAAAAAAAAAAAAAAAACTTCTAGGGGCAATTTGATTCAAAGGGCATCCGAAACATTTTTCAACTATAACACTACAGTGCAGGTTAAAGCACCGGTTAAACTGCCATCAGTACCAACTCCTCAAAATTTCCCCAACCTAGGCATTTGATTTCTGAGCTAATAATTTAGGAGGAAAACTACAATGAGCTCTCAGCTGGTTAGCGTAGAAGCTGAAAGCAACCTTCATCTAATTGTGGCAGGACTGATGATTTTTAGATGGACAAATGACAATTTAAAATTCTCGACTTAGCGCCACCATAAATTTGTACGTTCTTAATTGCAGTAATGTGCATCACAGAATGTTCAGTGTAGGCAGACCCAAGATTTGGGAAATTCACAAGTTGCTGCCACATTACCTTCCACGAAGGCTTGGACGGCACGGTCAACACAGTTGTCAAAGTGTTGCAAGACCAGAACGATCTCGTTGTTGCTCTTGTTGGGAACAACTGCCCTAACCGCATTTATCTTGGGAAGATAAGGAAAGGCAGACAGGGATGAGCGAACAGCAAGCAATTCATCACACCAAAAGACCTATCCACTGCAGCATTATGTACTAATGCAAACATTAAAAAAAAAAGCCCATTTCCGGCACCAGGTTTAAACTGCTAGACCTCTGAATACCAGAAATTCTGGAACAGGTGCAGACTGACGCAGGAAGGTGAGGGCATGGCTGTATTTGAATAGCATGTTTGTTTCTTTTTTTAACACCAGCTGTATGTGACAAGTAATTGAAATCATTTCCTACTGCAGGGCACACAAAACGCATGCAAAAAAGGGGCGGGGCAAGGCAGTGGCAGAACACGAAGCGTGTGGGGGGGTGGTTAGTAAACCTTTACCTTCTCCTTCATCTTCTCAAAGGTGCCTCCCTGGGACATCACCATCTTCGAGTGAGTGTCGAACACCACACCACTGACATCTAGAAACAAATGGCCCCAGGTGTTAGCATTGCGCAGGGCAGAACTAAGCATACCTGCTGAAGGTGGTCAAGAATGCATGGCCAAGGGCCCTCCTATAAAACCAACATAACCTACTGAAGTAATGCTCTTTAAATATCAGTCCTGCTTAAATGAAAACCTACCCTCCATGCTCAAGGTATGGCAGTTTATTCTACGAGGAGACTGGAAAGGCACTGCCTGTGGGACAGATATCACAAATAGCCAGGTGTCTCAAACCCTCAAGTGTCCAACCTATTCAGCCAGTCAGGTGCTACCTGGGTCTGGATTCCCTTGTTCCTCCATCCTGCTTAGCGCCACAGGGGCTAATCAGCCATGAACAAAAACAACTGCTCAGAGAAGAAGCCAGTGTGTCTCTGGTAGGTACTGAGTGCCACTTAAGAGCAACAATCAAGCATAGGTGTCAAAGCAAGAGGACCATATATTTAATTTTCAACAGAACCTTAAATACATGTAATACCTACAAGGATGAGTAGGCAGTATATAAATAGACACACCAAACAAATATGTTGTCCGTAAGGACTGTGCCTCCGGAAGTTTAGAAGAGTTGCTCGGATTAAAAATACCAGCTGAGTAATAAGTGATCTAGTAGCCCCCATTTAGCCCCACTGATGTTACAGTGCAGTACAGTTGCGCAACCAAGCCCTAAAGTGGCAGGAGAGATGACATGACAAGGTTGTTTTGTCACAGCTGGCTGTCCTTTTTGAGGTTGGCTAAGCAGCTGACTGCACTGGCATGGGAGTAGTCAGTCTCAGTGAAACACTGCTCATGGCAAGTCTGCCAAAGGCTGCTTAATTAGAAAATCATGTCCTAGCTGCATCGAGAATGCCACTGCCTGAAACTCTGCCACGTGCATAAATCCTTTGGACTTTCCTGGATGCCCTTGACCCCTCAATTTCCCTAATTAAGTGGAAAGAATTGCAAAGCTGTTCAAATGAGGCTACGGATTTGCCAAACAAAAGTCTCAGGATCAGAGCAGTCAGCAGCTAACAAAAACTACCGAAAGAGTCACTGCTTTTCAGTGGAATCCAAAATGGAAATGCACACAGCCTATGTCAGAGTCCAAATATACCACAGCTGTGCAATACTTCAGCAACAACTTTTAAAAAAGTTAAAAGCAAACGGCAAAGTGCATGAGGGAGGACTCTGCTGAGTAACCAAGACGTCTAAAACAGCCGTTTCGGACATGAGGGGGATCTTCTCACTCAGTGTCTCTGTACTTCCACTTCAAAAACCCAACTAAGTCTTCCAGAGCCAATGGTGCCATAAATATGGTATCAAAGCCTAAGTGGCAAGTTAAAAACTGTATGCTTGAAGGCTCTCCAACAGTGGCGGCCAGGCAGAACCAACAATGTGGCGAACAAGCGAGACGACAGCCGATCCGCTTTTAAAGGGCCCTGAGAAACTCTAGGAGCATCAGAGGGCTGTGCTCCAAGCTCTCAGTGATAAATGCCTGGCCAGCCTCCCACTTTTACAGCGTGGCAGGTTGGAGATATCAGAAGAGCAATTGGCAAGGGTGGAATTACAGGGCTCGAGTAATTCCCATCCTGAAGGTGGACATCTGGAATTCACTCTGTGACCTATAGCTCAGACGGTGGACCAGACAAGACTGGCCAGCAGCATCAACTTCCCACAGGCTTGTTAGTCACTAGCCAGAGTTCATCTGTTCCTCCACATCAGCACAAGGTCACATGCAAGCTAAGGTAAGGAACATCCACAGTGTGTCTGAGTAGCTCCTAACCCACGTGGTCTTCTATCTGTATTCCTGCAGGCGAAGGAAGATACCCTAAGCTGGCTGAAGTCTTAGTGAAAAGACTAGAATTTTGAGAACAATTAAAGTTCACTTAATGTTGGCTCAAAAAGCATGAAACACAGGCTCACTCAAGTACTACAGAGCAACTCGGGAGTCTGAACACCCTGAAATTCAGGAGAAATCTCATCTACAGGACCACCAGGAACAAGCATCAACTACATGCCACTAAAACTAACAGCAACATGACCCAGTGCTCCCATGAACACATCATCCTCATTTTGGACCATACAGTGCTTACCTAAATCTCAGGTGTTCAAGCAGGAAAGCCTGCGATTTAAGTGCAGATTACCGACATGTATCTGGGCTTCCTGTGCACAGCCAGCAAGGAACAGCTGGGAATGCCCCCCATAATAAGGTCAGGATTCTGTTTGTCACACAGAGATGAGACACAATCCCTATGGGATGTAGACAGTCCCCATGCCAAAGGCAGGCCACTTAAGCAGCTTTTTTCACACATGGGGGCAGAGGAGTTAAGCACTCATTTGCACTGTGCTGCACAGTGAGGTTCATGGTAGGAAGTCTCCTGGGACGGCACCACAACAACACACAACGGTCTCAAGGCTGTAGGCGCCACCTTGTACATGCAGTGGCCTTAAAGGAAAACAGGCAGCACAAAGAGGAGCTAATGCTGATGCCAAAGGCAGACTGACAGTGGATGAAGACTTACCCTTTTGGCTATTCTTCTTGGCCATACTGCAAATCCACACACACAAAAAAAAGCCTGTTGGTCCCCAGCAAGAGCCTCTCCAAAGGAGCTGTTTGATGATCTCCAGAACTTTTCACCTCCGAGGGGAAAATGCAGGACAGATATAGACTTGTGTAGTGCAAGTCACGCTGGTGATTTTAGGAGCTCCAGTCTTTTCGCAGATGCCTCCTCGTCCTCTCATAAGAGGGGATTCCCCCACCTCTTGGTTTCTCACTCGCTCACTCTTGCTCTCGCTCTCCCGCCAAATGCCAGCAAAGGCTCACATTACAAGACACGAGGACAAGACGACGTGGAAGCTGGAGCAGATCAGCCCATGGACACCCCCCCCCCCCTTCTAGATGCAAGCTCACCGTCCACAATCACACGCTTGGAACAGTCCGCTTCCCTCTTTCCTGCAAAGGGGAAAGAAAGAAAAAAAAAAGTCTTAAAAAAAATTTAAGGGGGAGGGGAAAAGAGCAGTTATTTTTTTCCATTCACATCAATTTGGTGGCGTTCTGGAAGGATAACTATGGGTTGGGAGGGGGGACATAAGGATTCGTTTACTGGCACTGGGTCTCAAATCCTAACACGGAAATGATCTGCTACAACTATGCAGACAGGACTGGCTACAGCAATTTTTAGAGCCCTGGACAAAAGTACAGTAGTACACCCCAGGCCTGCATCTCATTTGGGGAACTCATTTCATGCACAAAACTCTTCTGAAAAATATTTCATCAAATCAGTTTCTGCTTAGCAAATTAATCTATCAAATGTCATCAGGCTCAGACACAAACAGCCCCTTGAATGACCCAACTTAAAACCATGCTGGTTCCACTTTTTTTGAAAAACAATGGTGATAATCTCTACAGTTAAATAGAAAGCACCAAAACACCCTTTGAGGGGTGACAAAACGCAGCTTTTAAAAAAAGGCACAGGGGTCAAGCAATTTCTTATTATACACACACACAAGTCCTTCAAATCTTTCCTAAGAGTAACAGAAACAGGCAATAAAATTCAGTACCAAGGGCCTTCAATTTCCTAAAGCTCTCAAAATACAACCGTAGAAACACCAGGCACTGAGGTCATCATGACTACACACACACCCAGTGTGATAGGCTGTCATGGGGCCGAAAATGTGTAGCAGCACCCCTGCGCGCGCACACACACACACACACACACAGCTCCTCATCCACCAAGTTTCATTTTACTGCAGCACAGCTCTGGAAGAGAAACTTAAGCTGTGCAAACACACGCCCCTGTGACGAACAGCTCGCACGTCAGCGAGATGATCCTACCTGCGGGATAGGCCCGGGGACTCCAGCAACAGTGAGGCAAACAGACGTCACACCTGCATTTAAATCCGGAGCCTGGAAAAATGTGTCCGTGTTGATCAAAGGGGAGGCGGGTGCGGCTGGCGCGGCTGACAGCTATGCAAAGTCAATGGCTTTGGGACTTTGAACGATAAAAGGTGAGACAGCCAGGCACTAACTAGACTGAGATAGGAGCAAAGATAGGCTGGTAACATGAACAGCTGAGCTTAATGCATTGTGAAAGAGGGTTACTGAATGGAGAGACACTGATATGGGCCAACAAAGACCTAAGTGTAAGGGAATGACATCTTACCAAGCAAAGCCTAGTCACACATGTCTTCCTGCAGTCAATGAAAAGCAGACTGAAGTGAAGGTGACATTTCACAAATCACCTCTGAAAGCCAAAATGTACTTCCATGCATAATTAGCTGCTTGTTAAGGCAAAGTGCATAAAGGACACTAGATTAGTTCCAGGATTAAAACTTGGGTTCATGGCAAAAAAATAGAACACAGAAACTAACATTCATTGTCATGACATTTGCCTTATCTTCATTTAAAAAAATAAATCTTTTCTCCCCCTCTGTAGGGCCAGATCCATGTCATGGCACAAAGTGTATTCCTTTTGGGGGGGGGGGGGGGGGGGGGGGGCGG
>JAODUD010000107.1:19370285-19387210 GCA_026784285.1 Stomatorhinus walkeri
GAAAAAAAACAGATATTTATCACATTATGGGGACATTGTGTCCCCATAAGGATAGGTATACCCGCTCGCGCACACACACACACACACACACACACACACACACACACATATGCATACACACCAGGGGTCTTTTAAATAGTAATACATAATGTTTGTTGTTAACATTTATAATTTGAGATCCATGCCTACGAGCAGACTTAATATTTAATATTATTATGGTATCAGACATACCTGACCTTGGGCAAAGACACAAACTGGTTACAACTAAAGATGTATGGAGTAAATTGCTTTGAGGTATTGCTTGCTTAGCAATATAACTTGTTGTATTTAAGGAACGTGGTCGGGGCTAAATGTAAATGGACCAACATAAAGGTAATTTAAACTGGGGTAAATTAAACCCAAAAAGTTATCCAGCTAAACAAGAAAACCGGCTCTGTGAAACAGGTCCCTGACCCTCAGGTTACACAGGACTAATGATTTGCAGTCAAAGGATATTGTGCCTACAGCTTGTACACTGCAAAAAGTACAAAAATTATGGCATCAGGATTTGGCTCTAAAATTCACCAGCTTACAGAAGAAAACCATTTAGAAAAAATTACTTTAAGTGTCAGCACACAGGTAAGAATTTAACTGTTATGTTTACACATGACAACATGAACCTTGATACAAGCGAAGGCTGCAGGGTCATAATATCATATTTTACAACGTACAATCTAAAACCAAGAGCTGACTAATGAAATAGCAAACTAGGTGGTGGTGGGGGAGGAGGGTATGGGGGGTTAGGAATTAAATAGATCTTCTTAATGAGATTTGTGAAATCCCCAAAATTAGCTTTCTCGCAAAATTATTGCTGCGTTTGTCGTGCCTCAGCAGCGCAAAGAGCTATTTCTATACAGAAGATATGAAGCTACAATCTATTCTGGACAACAGTTCCACTAAAGGAGGGGTTTAATTATGATGCATTTATAAGGTGACAACAATGTCTGCATACAACACCCATCTGCTCTGGAGAAACAGAAATCAGCAGTCAGTGAAATGATGAAACTTTCACCAACACTACGTATTCCCCAAGGAACTTGGGAAAAGCTCAAATCAAGAAACAAGCCCAACCAACAGCTGGAAGAAGTGTTCAGGGAGTTTGGACTGAGGCACCAAAGCCCCCTTTCAGATCAGCTGCAGTAGGTGCAAATGTGGGAAAAATGTGAACTGCAGTTCAATCTCCCTGGCTATGACAATATAACCAGCACCACATGTGCCAAATGCAGAAAGCACATTTACAAAATTTTGCTATTTCTCTCTCTCTCTCTCTCACACACACACATAGACAAAATGAAAAGTGAGTGAAATAAAAGTTGATAGTAGACGAGTAGAGTTCAAGGACTTACCTAAATGTTTCTGTGAAAACTGAATGTGCATAACTTTAATGGTAACTGATAATAAAAACTGATTTGAACAAAAAAAAAGTTTTTATATATATACTACTATTAAACGGGCATTTATCCACCACACATACGGAAATCTTCCAACAAATCTTTTTATGGGACAGTTAAACAGACATTTCTTTTAAAAGCACTTTTCTACTACCATGACCAGACCTGAAATGTACAATTTGCGCAAAATAACATTTGTGCCTAGTTTATCAACATAACAGGAGAGATAAAGCAGTGTCACCAATTTCGGCCAGCAACATGTACACATGTAAGTAGCAGTTTTATCACCATGTAAATAATCTGTGGGGTTTGCAAACTATCCATCGCTTTTGATATGGCTAATTTAGGTTTATAACGGAGTAATAGATTTGCCGTAAGATTTCTTGCGTGACCGTCTGTCGTGCCAGATGCGTGGCAGTTGATAACTCTGATAAAGAAAGAAAGAAAGAAAGAAAGAAAGAAAGAAAGAAATCAACAAAATGAACGAAAACACAGCCACGGCGATTTTTTTAAACATTTCGATCCATCAGCGCCGCTTCCGCCGCCGGACGGAAGAGTATCGCGTTTCAAGATGGCGACCCCCTATGTGACAGATGAATCTGGTAAAACTGGAGCATTTATTTTTGGGTCAAGCGCAATTTTCCCTTGTTTCTTCCTATCCTCGTATATACGCGTAACAGATATGTTGTATATTTTAAGTCTGGGTCGTGAACAATCCAGTTTCGTCGACACGATTTGCAGAGCATTGTTATTTGGGAATCTGGTATGCTAGCTAGCTAAAATGGTTATTAAGATGTGCTGTTTCCAAAGCTTTAATATTATATATATCTATCGGCCAGCCAGAAGATTGGTGTGGTTGATAAAACGAGAACATGCCGCTGCATTCAGCAGTTCAGCTAGCTTTTTAGATCGCCACGCAGAAGTTAACATCACGACTTGTGGTTCACTGTTTTCTAAATAACCAAATTCCTATTTGTCTTAAGTTGGCTAACCATAAACATACAAATGTGCCCGTTGATGCAGCTGGCTAGTCGTTTTATGTCAGTGCTTGCATGGATTCATTGATTAGCAGCGGTGTGGCTGCATTTGTACAGTGCGACGGGAACAAACGCAGTTGCCATAGTTACGTACGCATGGTTTCTCTTTTGCCTGAAGCCACATCGGCACATTCCTACCGTACGAAAGCAAAACGTACCGAGGTAGGGCCTTTATGCAATTCATCGCCCTGTATTAGTAAGCTAATTATTAAGCCTTGTTTTATAGAATACGAATTAAAGTACAGAAGCTGCACTATCGAATGTAATCTCAGGATGGGCATAGATTTGGGCATGGTAGGTAGGGACGCGACCCTACTAAGTTTGTGGGAGTACCGTGAGTGTTTAAGGTGTGTGTGTGTGTGTGTGTGTGTGTGTGTGTGTGTGGGTGGGGGGTTCCGGGCAAATTTGGTCCCTACCACTGCTGAAACCAAAGCTATGCCCTTGAATCTAAGTGGACAATACATGGTTAGACAATTGCTTTACCGAATTTGGATACTTAATTTGGTCACATATCTTATATATACTGTTCAATATTTCATGTACTTCTTGGTCTAAAATATCTGTAATTCTGTCCACAAACTTGCCTTATTCATTTTATTGTGTCGGTCTCACTTTCTCCCAGGAAAATACATTGCTGCCACGCAGAGGCCAGACGGAACCTGGCGAAAGCCTCGTCGGGTAAAGGAGGGTTATGTGCCTCAGGAAGAGGTCCCTGTGTAAGTATGGACCGGGCACATGGAGATGTCCTGTGCCCCCAACCCCCAACAGTCACAGCAGTGCACTGTAACTCCATTCATTATTCTCCCATTAGTGTCAGCTGTGGATTATCTGCATGATAGTGTAAATGAATAAAAATGATCATACATCCCAGGTTACAATGGGGTTCCATTCCGATAAACCTTTCGTAAGGTGAAAATGTTTTTTATACAGTGCACCTAATGTAATAAACATCATAGCCTAGCCTAGCCTACCTTAAACATGCTTAGTTCTCTTACATTAGCCTACAGTTAGGTAAAATCATTAACGCAAGGCCTACTTTATAATGAAGTGTTGAATATCTTACATTATTCATTGAATAATGTAGCAAAAATGAAAAACATTTACCCATCATAAAGACGAATTATCGAAAAACGGACCTTTGGAACCCGGGGACTATGTGTAAGTGCAATAAACTAACTTTGCTTTTCCAGCTACGAGAACAAATATGTCAAGTTCTTCAAGAGCAAACCGGACCTTCCGCCGGGCATGAATCCAGAAGATGCAGAGCAGGCGAGGCAGCAGCATCAGCAGGCGCCGACAGGGGGCGGCGGGGAGAAGGACAGCGAGACTGCGGGTCTCTCGAAGACCGCCAAGCGCAACATGAAGCGCAAGGAGAAGCGCAAGCAACAGCAGCAGCAGCAGCTGCAGGGACAGGATGGTGACGCGAGCGCTGAGGAAGGGGCAGAGACGCTCAGTGCCACCGTTGGGAAGATGGAGATCGGGGGGAAGGCGAGTGACCACAAGGGGGCGTCGCAGCACGACGGCCCCTTGCCACAGGCCCAGGGGGTGGCGGCAGCCGAGAAAACCAAGAAGATCAAAGGCCTGCGGAAGAAGCTACGTCAGGTAGAGGACCTGCAGCAGAAACTGGACTCCGGGGAGATAAAGCAGCCGACCAAGGAGCAACTGGAGAAGCTGGGCCGGGCCCATGCTCTGCGGGAAGAGCTGGAGGAGCTGGAGAAGGATTCGTAAACCTGGGACATGGGGGCAGGGTTGGGCGCGGAGACACTGTCAAGAATATAAACATCCAGCTGCGGAACGTGATTTGGACCAACTCGGCCTGGACATCTTAGAGATATTAGTACAGTTAGCCAGATGGAATTAACAGCAGAGGCTGGAGTATACAATATCGCAGTGTTTCCTAATCCGGTCCTCGGGGACCCATGGACAGTCCACGTTTTTTGTCCCTCCCAGCTGAGCAAAATGTGGACTGTCTGGCAGAGTTGGGTGGGAGCAAAAATGTGGACTGTCCTTGGGGACTGGATTGGGAAATACTGCACTATCCTAACAGTCAGACTGGACATTAACACATGTATAATAACAACAGATTACTTCCTTACTTCAAATATGCCATTTAGGTTGATGGTTAGTAGATCTGATATTGCTTGACAGTTCCGTGAGAATAGTTCAGGCTGTCTGTCATTTAAGTCCTGATCAGCACTGACTTTGAGGCTTGTCATCTTCCCCTTGATAGGATGCTGTAAAGGCTTGTGGCATTATCTGTAAATTTCTTCATGTTGTTGAAGTGTTGGGTACAAATGATTGCTCTAGGGTTTCTTGTCAGTGGCTAAAAGTGTCCTGGGTTGGAAAAAAACCCCAGAAACTTGATGTGGTGAGATAAAAAGGTGGCATATATAGGTTTTCCGGTTTTGCGGGTAGGTTGTGTAGTAAATTCATAAGAGGAACAGAATTTTTTAAAAGGATATACATCTTTATGCTGGTAAACCACAGAACAGTTTTCTGTATATTCAGCTGTAAAAGTATTATTTTACCATTAGGAAAGATTTTAATTTACAGATGTTTTCTATGTTCTGTTCTTTTTTCAGCATGTGGTTTTGTGTAGTTTCTGCAAAGATCTGCCTTCTTGGTAGAAACTAGCATATTTTATGTAGGTGGTAACTTCTGTGGGAAAGGGGTGTTTGGTTCTGAAGTCCTAAGCCTGTTTTCTGAAAACACAGCATTCACTCTATGCCAGTACCTGGGAAGTTATGTGCACACTGCTGTCGCTGAGAATGACATGAGATCTGTGTGCCGAAAGAGACTTGGGGTTTGTCTGCATTCCCAGCCCGCTGTAGTCTGGGCTATGTGGTCCCCTGCACGTTTATATTCTAGACAGAATTCTCTGTAAGGAGGGGTGGGATTTAAGGGTGAGGGTTTGGGAATGTTTTTTTCTGGGTATAAGAAAAGACAAATAAAAGTTGAAGCAGTTTTGTAAAGAAAATCTGAGATTTATGAAGCATGTTCTTTTTTTTTCTTTAGAGTTGGTTGTGTTCTTAACTTTTTCCAATATAGCAATTAAAAAAAACCTCCGATCCTCTGTTATAGAAATGCCAGTCGCTGTCAGTTGTGAAACCGCTGCCATTCGCATTTCTTCATTGGTGGTTACATGCTTGGCGATTCCAGTGCCATCCTCTAGGGGGAGTTTAGGATCTTGAGTCATGGTTATGCAAGAGACAGACTAGCTAATGTAATTGAACCTAAAAGCAGATTAGCTGTGGTTCCTGCAGAGGCTGAGGTTTGCGGTGGTCCGATGCCCGTCTCTGTCTTTTCACTACAGGCAGTTTTATTATTACAAAAACCGGTCTTCCACGACCGATGTTTTTCATTATCTTCCAGGTGGAGTGTGATCAAGTCTTTGATAACGGCTGGCACAAAGACCTGCATGTATTGCAACCCTGGCCTGAGGGATGCCCTTTAAAATTCAGCCTTGTTTGTTCTGAAAGAATGTTAAGATTTTACATGTTTGAGACACTGTATCTTTTAAAGTTAGCCTGGAAATTATCAGCAAGTGGCGCAATACAGGTCTTTAATGGGAAGAAAAAGATTGTGCCATGACAGAAAGGCAACTTTCATTAATTATAAACAAAAAAAATTAACGAGAAGTTCCCACACCATTCAAAGACAAGACAACAAAACCAGCTAATTGCAGAATAGTGATACTTTATCTCACTGAGGGATTAATCTTTTTGCCTTTCCTCTCTCACTCTCCATGCGACTCATACATTGGTGAGAACAAGTTTGGGGGCCATAGCACAGAATTGGCCAGCATCCAGCGCCCTGGAAAAATTGGGATTAAAGGTCTTGCTCAATGGTGACATCACAGGCACTGGTCCTAGCACACAGAGCGACTCACCACCCAGGAGTTCCAGAGTATTCTGATGCTTCAGTGTTTTGCTCTGTGACTTCTCTCAGGGTGTGCTGTAGGTTCCTCCATTTTCTAAATACCTTTAGATGTTCCAGTTTAATGGGGTTTTCCCTATTTCCTGACTTTGACTATTGTGTTTTACCATATTTATTTTGAACGTGCTTTAAATACTCGTGGTTTGCATTCAGTCACTTCATCACATGTTATTTCTGTCGGCTGTTTTTAAACACGAGCCAGTATCTACACGACGCCATACATTTGGAGAGGCATGTGCAAGTAATAATAAGTGACTTAGCCAAAGTGATTCTGGGTAATAACTGCCACTCTCCCTCCCCCTGGTATCAAGAGCCGTTGCTTCGCTCAAGACTGCTCCACCCTTTTGATCTGTAGTTCAGCTCTTAGTCTACTGGCCACCTTGTACAATTAGCTATCAGGTAGCCGCTGTTCACTGTGGTGTTTTACCCAGACCTGGTAAGTGGTGTCTTCAAGAGCCATATCAGCGTACTGAAAGTTTTTACTGGGAACAGACTGTTGTGTTCAGAAGTTTTTTTTGTCCCTCCCTATTACTCTATCAAGCCAGGGATGATTCCAGATGTTTTTCGCCCTTGTGCGAGTTGTTGTCCGTGCATTTCTGCCTAAGAAATCTCCGGAACCCCATGACCATGCAACAGCTGTCGGAGTCACCCACACGGATCTGCGGATGTCACTGACCTTGGTTTAAGAGGGTCGAACTAATCCAGACTTTGGCACACCACACCTTCAGATGGAAATGAGGTGCCGACAGTATTGTGCATTTCTATGGGATATGAGCTGCGGTTTCAGGGTGTGAGCCGCCTCTACGGATGAGGTGTTTGCGTCAGTGGGCAATTAAGTCCAAGAGATGTAGACAGAAAGAATATGTTATTTTGATGAGGGGAGGGACAAGTAATTAGCTCTGCTCATGAGTAAGACTAAAGTGTTAACTGTGGAATATAAATTCTGTTCTAGCTAAATAAATATTTCCTTTTTGCAAGTAAGAATGTAAAAGTTCTTGATTTTTATTGCACATGGGACCTCATTTTTTGAGTGCTGTGATAGTGAGATGTGGATCGTTGTGTCATGGAAATGGAGGTATGTTGAGTTCTCTACCATGAATGGAAGTGGGAGGGAGCAAAACTTCAGACCTCAAAATTTAAGTCTTCTCAAAGAGGGAGTTTATGCTGTGCTCTGAAAGCAGGCATTCTGTTTAAAATTGTCGTTTTTTTCTTCCCTTTTTCTCCATGATAAAGTACAGTGGTGCAGGCCTCGGTGTAAACATGCTTACACAGAGCAATCAATCAGCATGAGGTGGACCCGCTGTCAGGGGTGGAGGAGCTTGGTTTCCGGCCTCAGAGCAGAATAACGGGATCTCTGCTGTGCTGCAAGAAAACAGTTACCAAGTGCGAGTCAATAAACAGTCTCTGCAGTATGTGCGCATTTCAGACTGCAGGGGCCATAGTGGCTAAATGTGAAGATGGCTGCTTCAGATTCTAGGGCTGGCGGATTCACAGAATCTGAATTGCTCTGAAAACAGTGCCTGTGAAAGTTTGGATTAAGTTTGTTGCTTTGGATGATAATTTACTACAAGAAAATAAACATTATGAGAATTGTGCAAAGTCATGCCACCTCGAAAAGTGGTAACAGAACAGAATTGCATATGTTGGTTATTAATTGTCTCTGTCATGTTACATTTTGTTGAAGAACAGAAACTGCAGGATGAGATCTCCTTGTTTGGCTGGATTTTTCCCAAAACTTTGTTGAAAGCCCTCCTGAAACCGCTTCTTAATCTTCAAGGACAAAAACGGTACATCCATCAAAATAGTACTCATCTTTAGTTTAGTTTGACATTAAGTAGTTTCCCAGCCCATTTTCTCAGTCAAGAACACCGAATACCAGGTATTGGGTGCTGAAATGAAGCCATAATGTGGGCTGGCTGGTGGTCCTTGGGCACTGGGTTGACAATCACTGACATAAATTGTAGCTTTATACTTATAAAGTTCATAATTGTAAACAAGGGGCAACACAGTGGCTTGGTAGCTAGTAGTTGGTGTTGCCTCACTCTTCTAAGCTTGGTTGGCCATTCTTCACCTCTGCTCTTTGCATGTCTGATTTCCATGTTCTCTGTGTGCTACAGAGCAACAGAAGTTCCTGCATGTGTCACAGTTTCTTGCCACAGTCCAGAGTCATACCCGTAGGTGATTTACCCATACCGTGTGTCCGTGTGTGTACTGTGCTTCAATGGCACCCCATTTAGGGTGTTCCCTTTCCTTCTGGAAGTCTTTAGTACTTGGATGATGGCTGGATGTTATTGTAAATGTGTTAAACTCATCTCTTAAGCTTGGATATGTTCCAAAACCTTTTAAAATGGCTGTTATTAGACCCGTCCTAAAGAAACCAAATCTTGAACTTAGTGTTTTAGGAAACTACATACCTCAAATCTTCCTTTCATTTCAAAGATCATGGAAAAGGTTGTAGTTCATCAGTTGTCTTCTTTCCTACAAAAAAATATAATACTAATGAATTACAACAGTCTGGCTTTAGACCAAAGCATAGCACAGAAACTGCTCTAGTCAAAGTAATGAATGATTTACTTATGGCTTCTGACCATAGCTGTATATCTTCAATTCTGTTGGTATTACTAGATTTAACTGCAGCATTCGATATTGTGGACCATAATATCATCTTGGACCGGTTAGAAGGTGTAGTTGGCAATACGGGGACAGCACTCTCTTGCTTCCGCTCATATTTAACTGATCGCTATCAGTCTGCCCATGTGAATAACGAAACATCCAAGGCTACCGAAGTCACATATGGTGTCCCACAGGGATCAGTTCTGGGCCCGCTGCTGTTTACCCTATACATGCATTATTAGAAATCATGGTGTTGGGTTTCATTGTTATGCAGATGATACACAGATATATGTGTGTGTGTGTATATATATATATTTACTTACACAGTTTACTTACTGCGTTTTATCATCTACTGAACCAAGCTTCATAAGATGCTCTCACTTCATGATGCAGAAAAACTAATACACGCCTTTATAAGTTCCAGACTGGACTACTGTAATACTCTCATTTCTGGTTGCCCGTCTGGATCCTTACATAAACTTCAGCTGGTACAGAATGCAGTAGCCAGAGTTTGTAATGTTGTGATAATGCACTATACAAAAATAAATAAATTTGTTTGTTTGTTTGTAAATTACATAAGTTACTTTGAATAAAAGCACCTTCAGTAAATAACTAAGAAGCCAGGGTCTGAGTTGCGGACAGAGATGTCGGTGACACAGCAGCCTTGCAACTTGTCCCCTGCTGGTGTCCTCATGGTACGACTAGCATGCCAGCTGAAACCTGTTCCTCCATGCCCGACGGCCAACCCTTTCACTGTTGGCGTCATGTTTGCGAAGCCGTCAGGGTTCATGACTTGTAACCAAACATCTCCACCTCTGCAAAATTATCCACTGTGAAATTTACTAGCTGACATCCATCCATCTTCAGACCATTTCTAGGA
Organism: Stomatorhinus walkeri; assembly: GCA_026784285.1. Taxonomy (NCBI): domain Eukaryota; kingdom Metazoa; phylum Chordata; class Actinopteri; order Osteoglossiformes; family Mormyridae; genus Stomatorhinus; species Stomatorhinus walkeri. The sequence goes on from JAODUD010000107.1 coordinate 19,380,182, forward strand.
TTGTTTTTTTCATTCATTCATTCATTCATTCATTCATTCTTTCTTTCTTTCTTTCTTTCTTTTTTGAGGACGACAGTTCATATGAAATGAAATTTTGTGAGAGACAGATGTAACAAAAATCTGAAAAAATGGAGATAAATATGAGTGCAGGTCTCATATAGTGCGCAGGTTTTTGAAGTTTCAGTAATGGGATGTGGACAGTATGGCACTAACAAGCATGTTCCTCCTAAGACAAGTTAGTATATAATCACAGAGAGACTGTAAAACCAGACGTCAGATGAATATAAATGTGGTATGGAAAAATTCCTCGTGCATTTTTCAGCACAACATTAAGCAATAAGACAACAGCCTGGAGGCATTTAGCTCGCTCAGCGATAGCTATAATATGCTGTAGAAATGCAGGAATAAATGTCGAGCTTTGGCTCTTCACCATCTGCCTTAGCATGGCTTTGTGGCAACTATTTAATGCAATGAAGTTAGATTATTTTAGACTCTAAGTATGTTGGTATGTAAATTACATCAAATCCTTTGTAAAAGCAGGACTGTCCCTCTGATCGCAATCAACTTACTGTCATTGTTAGTGCCATCGGTGGATTGACGCACGTTTAACTTGATCATCCCCCTGCTATTGCGTAAAAGTGAATGAAGTGCTGCTTCGTCACAGATTCGTGATTCTGACTACAGCCTCAATCCCCTATAATTCACTAACATAAACAGAATGGGTGAACATCTAGCCATAGTGTACAGTGTAGAAATGCAAACAGATAGCGGTATGTATGGAGGTGACTGTGCCCCCATACAGTCCAGTTTTCTGTCCCGAATGTTCATGAGGTGCTTCCTGGGGTAGCTGTCACCTCCAGGGCCGTGGGTTTGAGTACCTCCACATGGGGATTAAATGTGCTCGGTGTATGTGTGTGGGCTCCTTACACCTCCTCTCATTTTTCAATAAATTGGCTTCTTTGAATTAGTGGAACACTGGTCCCCTTCCAAATCCCACTGCGTACGTCCTCGTCACCCAGGCTTAGCTTCCCAAATGAAAACATTTCATGGTGCGTGGTTTGGTAAACGCTTCAATAAAGGTCATTTTACGCTAAATGTGGGTGTAATTCATAGGACAGCAGCTGTTACTGCAACATACGAAAGCACAAATGTGCATTAAAAATCTGAAGCCATATGCGTGTGTTTTTTTAAATTGAAATTGAAAGACCAGAATAATTTTGCTTTTCAGACTGAATGAAATCCCATGTGTAAATTCCTGGGAGCAACTCATTAGCCTTTCCAAGGCATGACTCAGTCGTAATTAAAGATCAGTAAGAATTCCTACCCACCAAAAATCTTCCTTTCTGTCTAATTACATTTTACGATATACGACAAGTGACGTCATTAAAAAAAGTAACCTACACCAACAGTACACATGTTTTTTAATCTTTAATACTGATTTTATTGAGCTAATTATTTTAGTTTACGCAAGCAGAGAGGATATTAAAAGTAGGACGACTGCTTTTGTTAGAGGGGAGGTTTGGGGTGCATGTCTTCTGGGAAGGACAGGCTTGCGGTGAATAACTCAGAGTGGTGGCCGGTTGCCTCCCATCTCAAAATGTGCCTGGATCCTTGGGGAGAGGTCACAGCCGGGGCTCAGGGGGCACTGACTCATCAGAGGGTATAAAAACGACAGGAGGAGAAGTGAGGCAGCGAAGGGAACGTCAAGAACAAATGCTGGAGAGGTTGCACCGTGAGGGAGTCCTCAGTCAAGGCAAACATACTCATCTGCAAAACACACTGGGGTCTTGTTATTGTAGAACAGCTGCCTGCTCCTGGTGAAAGATGGGCCTCTTAGTCCCAGCAGTGCTGCTCTCAAGCATCCTCTCCACCACGCTCTCAACCCCAATAGACCGGAGCAACCTTCTCGAAGCCACGGTAAGAGCAAGGAATGAAGACACAAGGGTGCCGCTCATCAGGCTTGCTTTGGACATTCCCGTTACCAATAGGGTGGTATACGCGAGGTCTGGATGACGTCTGGTCCCACTGCAGGCATGGCTCATTAATGGATGACCGTGTGCATCTCTGTGTGTGGGGGGAGGTATTAAGTCCTTCTTGGGATGGTGGTCGTGAGGCATGAAACCCCCAACTGTTCCAGGGACCGTCTGACTCCGCCTTCTCAATTGTATGTTGTTTTGGATAAAAGTGTTTGCTAAATAAAATAAAACGTAATTGTAGTTTCATAATGGAGCTAGTCTATTTTGTTTAGCCTTCATGCAAGCGTATATCTAAAACGCTGCTGATAAACATGGTTTCTGCATTAAAAGGGCAGCTTTCCATCACTCAGACTAAAACTGATAAAAGTATCCTCTACTACTTACTGTGGAAAATCCACACCTCTCGCTGTCAAGCCGTTATAGAACATTACAGCTGACAGCAGGAGATTAGGGGATTAATGGAAATACACAGAAATATATACTTCTGGTATTTTTGTGATTAATCTGCAATGGTGTTTAGATTTGGAGTTTTGTGGTCTTGAAACCTGCTGGGGGACTAATGTCTGCATTGACAGCAAATGGCTCCAGCTGTAATTTAATCTGTTATGGCACAGAATCTGCTTCGCCTGCGCGTTAGCCCTGTCGTTTTCATACCCAAAGTCTGTTTAACACATAATTCTTTCTCTGACTGACATAATGCCAAGTAGCCTTTTTTCAGCAGGAAAGCTTCAGGGAAAGCACTTTGCTATTCATTTCACAATTTGAAAGCCAAGGGCAAGTGACTGAAAGCGTCATTCCCCCGTCTCTCCAGACTTACCTGAAGCGTTACGGCTACTTGCACACCTCGCTGGAGGCAAAAGAGCACAGCTATGGGCCAGAGGACATTAGAAAGGCCCTCAGGTAACCGGGATGTTTATGCTACGACGACACTTGTGCTAACAACGGTAAAGCTGCTCGCAACTAGTCTGAACATATGTGTGTGTTTGATGTTGCCATCTTATTGTTTTAACTAGGCTTAGCTTTTTGTAAACACAACTGAATCACCGAAGATCAGAATGAAAAGCTCGGTTGTCTGGAGGATCAAGGCTGAAGCTTATGGAAGCCTTTTATTACAGAATGTACCATCAGTCATTATTATTGAGGATCTCACTGTAAGGCTTAGGAGTAGCACTGGTTTGCTAGCTTCTCCTGGACAGTATAATTGCCCCATTCTTACCGTCATTCCCTCCCGCTTCCATTTCCTCCTCTCCCCAGGGTCTTCCAGAAGGCAGCAAACCTCCCCGTCACCGGAAACTTTGACAATGGAACAACAGCGATGATGAAAAGGCCTCGTTGTGGCCTGCAAGACCCTTTTACCCAGAAGACCCACAAATACCGTGTGATAGGCGAGTCAGCGGCCCACACGGCTATAGCAGCATCTAGATATTTCATATGACAATAATCTTTAACTGAGAGTATAACGACTTACTAACCCAGACAGTTAGATCATGGCACATTACCCAACTGTTGAGCTTATCCTCAGTCTCTCAGCTGAAAAACATCTATTTCTATAAATTAAGAATTCATTTTAAAAGTGCTTGAAAACCAAAATTTGAATCCTCACCAATGTCATTACCAGAAGGATAATTAAGCTGGAGACATCTTCGTAATCGTGTTTATGTGCATTACGCAGGCCGTTGGCGGAAGAAAGACCTGACATACCGTATATATAACTACACACCCGATATGGGTCAAGCTCAAACCCGCGCAGCTGTCCGGACCGCTTTTAAATACTGGAGTGATGTCTCTCCCCTGAAATTCCGAGAGGTGATGGACGGGAGAGCCGACATCAAGATCTCATTCCATAAGAAAGCGGGATCGTGTCCAGCTGCATTCGACGGGCTAGGTAAAGACGCTGAACTCTGTTTGGCTAGGAGGGGGTCAGGACACACGTAGGCAAAGTACCGTTGATGTGTTTCTGCCCCCACACCCTAGGTGGCGTGCTGGCCCATGCTGATGCCCCAGAGTCGGGCATAGTGCACTTCGACGAGGACGAGTTCTGGACAGAGGGCAAGTACGACGGCACCAACCTGCGCATTGTCGCCGCCCACGAGATCGGCCACTCCCTGGGGCTGGGCCACTCCCAGTATAGCAGTGCCCTCATGGGTCCCATCTACAGCGGTTACCGTAGCAACTTCAAGCTGCACCCTGACGACGTGATAGGCATTCAGGTCCTTTATGGTGAGAGACAGACCTGACCCCAGTTTTATTAAATATACAGGTTTACAAGGGAGTTAACACTAACTACCTAAAGAGAGCAGTGTTTCCAAACCTAGTCCATGGGGACCCCCAGACAGACATTTTTTAGTTCCCTCTCAGCTCCTGACACACCTGCACCAGGTATTCGGTGTTAGGAGCTGAGAGGGAGCAAAAATGTGGACTGTCTCCATGGGGGTCTCCATGAACTGAGTTGGGAAACACTGGAGTAGACAGATGAAACATTAATGTGAGCTTGAGATGTGTTCATTCAGAATGATTTCGCACGCTGCTTTGTCCATGATTTGCTCTTCCCTTTAAGGCCAGCCAACCACTCCCAGTTCCCCATCCCACTCGTCAGGGAGTCAAGGGAAACCTCCGGATCCCTGTACGGTCAGCCTGGATGCCATCATGCTAGGTATGAAGAGAGCCTTTACATCAGTGTTTCCCAATCCGGCCCTCAGGGACCCTGCAGACGGTCCACAGACACGTAGCCTACCTGTGGGTCCCAGGACCAAGTTGGGGTACACTGCTCTACATCGTCATAGTACACAGTATATAAAAGAAGCATTAACTCAGTATTAAGTCAAGCAAGAACCAATCAGGTTCCTATAGTTTCACATCAGATTAGCATCACTTGTGCTAATTTGAATGATATTATTCTGCATATAATTATTGTATTGTACCTTTTGCCTGAAGTCCAAACATTCTTGCTACCTCCACTCATCAAGGTCCCCTACGAAAGACATACGCCTTCAGTGGGGAGTATGTGTGGACAGTGTCAGACAAGGGCTACAACGCTCCCGTCAAAACTAACCTGCTGTGGAAGGGTCTCCCTGGCAACCTCGATGCCACCGTCCACTCCCAGAGAACCGGCAAGACCTACTTCCTAAAGGGTAACCGCACCATTAAAAGTCCAAATGAATGTTATGGTTTTGTAATGAATTGGAACGTTCCTCTACTTCAAAACTGGCATGGAACCTGTCCCGGATAGCATGGGGAACAAGGCAGGGATACAGCCTGGGTGGGATGTCAGGTACAAGCCTATGGGCCACAATTAGTTTTTTCTGCCAATTTATCTTATTTACCATATTATTGGATAATAGGAAGAAACCCAGGGAGAACATGCAAACTCCACATGCAAACTACCAGCAGAAGAAGCATTGAAGGGATGGAGGATTGAGGCATGTTCTCTGGGGTGGGGTATACCTAGACAAATGTCACCTTGGGCCCCCACCCCAATTGTATGTATAGTTCTACATATTCAAGGGCCCCTGGTTAAGGACTGGGGTCCCTGAATCTCCCAGGGTATCCATGACTCTCCAGTGCTTTTGCCTGCACCTGCTCAAGGATATGCTGGTCAAGTCAACCTTCATCTCCAAATTTCCCTAGCCCTGCTTCCAATGATGGTCTTGCAACCTGTCCGTGGTATATCCTGCTTCAGGCTCACCATATCTTTGCATTGGACTAGTTAGGGTGACCAGATAATCTCTGTCAGGAAGGACACTTTGAGCTTGGACAGGATATGTAAACTAGTATTTCAGCACAGTTGTTGCTGTGTGCCGATTGATCATTCTCCTATAATCATGCATGCGTCACTAATGTTAATGTTAAACAGCTGGATGAATCTTTCAATCAAGAAAACAAACCAGCCAAAGTACAAGATGAACTATTTAATCAAGCACAGGAACCTTTCGATTTTAATGAAGTTTGAAGTGTCCTCCCTAACAAGGATTATCTCGTTACTCTAGATTAGTGCTTCTGGAAAATGGATCATTATTTGCAATCTTGGATTGCACCGTTCTCCACTCTCTTGATCTGTAACAGACATATTAGGTTCTCATTTCCCTCATCCACACACCCCAACTCAGGTGACAAAGTGTGGAGGTACACCAACTTCCAGATTGACAGTGGCTTCCCCAAAAAACTGAACAGAATTCCCCCAAACATCGACGCTGCTCTGTACCTTGAAGCCACCAAGAAACTTGTTTTCTTTAAGGTAAGAAGACAAACTTCTGTGAAGTTCAAATGCTGCAGGTGTAAGGAAACAGGTATTTTAGCCGGTACCTAAAGAGGATGAGGCACCTTGCTGGGCGATGGTCCTGTAATGCCAAACTATGTCCCCTCAGGGCTCTGAGCACTGGCAGTGGAATGAGCTGGATAGTACTAGCCTCAACTCCTACCCCAGGCCCACCTCCCAACTCTTCAAAGGCGTGCCCCCCAAACCTGACTCTACCCTCACCTGGACCAATGGCAGAGTCTACTTCTTCAAGGGCGATCAATACTGGCGCATTGGCAAGCAGATGAGCGTGGAGAGTGGCTACCCACTGAGCAAGAGGGAGCGCTGGATGATGTGCGATGACTGACGTCATGGACGAGTGATATCAGGACAGTGGTGATGCTGATAATTCAATGTGTGGGGAGGGGCACCAGGAGGCGGGATCAGGCATAAACTCAAGCCTCATGGGACATTTAACAGCAGAAACCTGAATGCGCTACACACATCTCAGTGCAGTGCACTTGCTGTTAATGAAACAAAGGACCTTAGTAATGTCATCTGTCACTGTGGGACATGGCAATGGGTACTGTATGGTCCTGTGATATTACCAACCAAACAATAAAAAAAAACAATAAAGTATGCTGATGCCATTATGTACAGCTGGTGGTCTGAGGTCCTGAACATGGTATATGTCTCTATACAACTGCGAAACATGGGGGTCAGAGTGCAGGGTGACTACATCACTAAAACAAGGGCGTGAGCAGAGCAGATAAGAAAACACAAATTATGTCCACACATATAAAAGCAGTGTAAATGTGT
>JAODUD010000107.1:19387215-19399471 GCA_026784285.1 Stomatorhinus walkeri
ATAACACAATGATCCAGGTCTAGCTGACCCTATGGGCAGCTGAATATCCCATGACCTATTTAACAAACTTCTGAGAATCACCCCGTGAGCCAAACAGCTGGAGGGTGGATGGATGCTGAGACTGTTAAATTAATGTTTGAAACAGGTAGGAAAATTAATTTATGAAGTATTTTTGAGCCTTGCTGAAAGTGTGACACTGCAGGTCAATCTATAATGAATGGAAAATGAATCTCAAATAAACAGCACATGTAGTTTCTTTAATTTCATTATGACACACACCAGACGGAAATTGAACTTGAGTTACCTGTTGTTCCAGGTAATCTGAAAGCCAGGTGTAGCAACCATTTATAACATATAAACAAAACTTTGGTTGCCATGGAGATTTTGTTGTTTTTTTCATGGTTGTCAGAAAGCACTGTACTCATTGCTAAGTAACCTGTCAATCACATTTATCAGGTTAAGACATTAGGGAAGTAATTCACTTGTTCCTAATAATAAACAACCTTATGTACAATTCCTGTATACTAATTAGAGGAAATTCATTTGCAAAGTATCACTTTTTTCACAAAAAAAAAGCTTTTAATATTTTTAACTAAAACATAAGAATCTACAGCCCTCACTGTTAACAGTCAGCAACACACTAAACAGATGAGTATTTACAGTCTGTGAAATCCTGGTGGATTATAAGCACAGACTCTAAGACAGATACTGCATCCTACCATAAAAGGACAAGTCGAAATAACCAGTGAAAAAAAATCAAAGACCAGGTTAAATCTGCCACCGCTGGCAGACAGATGAGCTTGTTGCCTAACAGTCTGGCCCCTCTCATGGCAATCACAGAATGCATGCGGATTTCCTCATATTCAAATATGTTTTCAACTGTACTACAATGACAGCAATGACTCCATGATTGCATATGTTTCGTATTTGTAATTTCATAGCATGATTTTATTTCTCCAGCATGACTCTCACGGCTGACTAGAAAGGCAGAAATTGGCTTCCTTGTGACAGACAGCATGACAAGGTCTCTGGATTCTTCTACCGTGATGAAGAATCGAGTCAGTGTGAGAGCTGCAGCGTTTCACAGAGCAGACTCGGCATGGCCCGGTGTCAGCTTAGCCGGGACTCAGCCTCAGAGCCGCACGGCAGGACTGGTTGCCGTCAGGGGCACGGTGGAGCCCGTCTCAAAGTCGTAGTCGAGGGTGGCGTGGTTGGCGGTGCCCAGGCTGCTGATGGAGGTGCCTGTGCCCATCTGACGCTCCCGCAGGCTCTGCAGGTAGCTCTGAGGAAGGCAAATGACGAGGATGACTACAAGAGCCCAGCTTAACACTAATGTATCAGCAATTACATATGCTGACATCATACTGACTTTATACTGTGACACTAGCACCCTCTAGTTGTGCTGTTCCTACATTACTGATTTCCAAATAGAATTATAGCAGCACTTTACTGTCAGAGCAAACACATGAGCACTCATTTAAAAAGTCATATTAAATGTAATAGTACATCTATTTGGATTGAATTTTAATGTCCCAGGGTCACCAATTTCTTATACAATGACCAATATCGTCATTGTATAAGAAAGAATTCCCATCATTCCTTGCTGACACTGACCGGTGCCAGGATGTCTCCAGCGTAGCGCTTGATTGGCGTGGCTTTGCGGCGGTACGTGGCCAGCTGACCCCCTCCCTGCTGCTGTTTCTTGGCTTCTTTCTGGCGGATTCGCATCAGCTGGACCTTCTTCTGCCTCCTGCTGACGATGACTGAGGGTGAAAGAGAGCGGCGTTAGCCGGCCGGCCGGGTCGTGGCTACCGGGCTGGGCGGACGGCCGGCTCACCCTCTGCGTGGGAGTATCCGTCGGCGGTGAGCTTCCATTGGACCAGCATTCCCATGAAGCTGAGGGCTGGCCAGATGCTCATGATCACCCAGCTGTACCAGCAGAGCGGAGGGGTGGATGCCAGGCGCAGGCAGTTGTACACGTGTGACGCCAGGGCAAACATCTCCACAAAGTAGTCCGCGCACACTGTCACCACGGCCGCGCCGAACACGGCGGTTGAAACCACCGTCAGCGGTTTCTGCCACTGTAGCGCCAACACGGCACACAGCACGCCCGTGCCCAACAGCGCCCCTAGGGGCACCCACACCGTACCTGGTGTGTAAAAATGGCCGACGGCCACCAGAGCGGCGACAGCCAGCAAGAGCCCTAGCAGCAGGCCGGTCATGAAGAGGCCTACACTGCGCACCAGCATGGTCACCATCCCACAGAGCAGGCCGATGCCCAGGCCGATTCCCGCGCTGGCTTCCACGCTGAGCTCCGTGTCCAGCAACCGCTCTCTGTGACACAGCAGGAAGACGACCACCGAGCCGAACATCAGGCCAGACAGGAACATAACGGCCTTGAAGCAGCGGTAACCTGGGAGGGGAAGGAGAGGTCAGACAGGGGAAAAAACAGAAATACCACTGCTGAAAGACCAGAAACTGCAGTATTCTGCACACCCACTGGGTGGCAGCAGAGACTATTTTTTAAATAAACATTCTATCCACAAATTGGTGAACTACGCCAAAGCCAGCGAGTCTGAAGTAAAAACAAGTTGAGCATAGTAGTCATCATTTTAGCTGGCTAGCAAAGTATCGACAAATTCCTCATTCATCTACTAGACAGGTGCTGAGCTAAGCAGGTTTCACTCCTATGAGCCACGACATCTTGGAAAGCGGAGCAAAAAATTGATTTGAGGTGGGGGCAGCTCAGGATTCCCATCTGGCTCACCCAGCTGGCAGGAAAGCAGCTAATCTGCTTATACTGGCAGGCAGATTCTAAGCCATTCCCTTGCTATGGGTAGATCAGGCCTGATCCTATTTAACACGGCTTGCTGACAGACTCAGGTAGACTATTGACTGGCAGAGGTGAAATGGAGATGAGAGAAGGTGGAAAAAATAACCAAAGATTCGCACAAAGCGCAGAGGCCATCTGGGCTTACCAAAGAAACAGTAGATGATTCCAAACAGGAAGCACATGGAGCAGATCACGGCCGGGATGACTTCGTACTTGCGCTCGATCTCCAGGGTGCATGTGTCCACCTCAGCCATGCTGGCCTCTGTCCCTTCCAGGACCAGCGGGGAGGGGTCCGTCATGTTGAGGCGGAGGTTTGGGGGGCTGGGACTAAAGATGGGTGATCGATGTCAATTGCAGATTAGGTCCATGAGAGCATGCTCAGCTCTGTACCTATAAAGGAAAGGGGAAAGACAGTCTGGGATCCCAATGGGACATGGGACAGCCCACTTACCTATTTGCTTAAGCACAACTTCATAAGAAAGCAATGTACATTACTCAAAAGCAAAGAAGGGGGCACGCTGGCTCACACCCCCAAAGCGGAGGGGTCTGATTCCTGCCTGCAGCGTGTGTGCAGTTTGCATGTTCACCCTGTGCTCCTGGTTTCCTTACACTTTCACAGACATGCATTCAAGCTCAAATTGCTTGTAGTGTATGTGCTCTGTGATAGACTACTTCCTAGCCAGGGTGTAGCACTATGCCATTCCTAACTAGGGATAGGCACCAGGCCCCCATGGTGACCCTGTCCAGAATAAGTAGTGAGAAGATGGATGAATGGATTAAAGAAGATACCATGAAATACATGATACACTTTCTTAGAAACCATAAATATTTCCCAGCTGTTTGTTTTGGCCCCACAGCCACACTGAAAGCCAATATGAGACACGCTGGCGGTGTGGGGAGGTGCGGGGCCTGACGGCTGGGTGAATAGCAGCCTCTCGGCTGAAGGCTGGGAGAATAGCAGCCTCTCGGCTGACGGCTGGGTGAATAGCAGCCTCTCGGCTGAAGGCTGGGAGAATAGCAGCCTCTCGGCTGACGTCTGGGTGAATAGCAGCCTCTCGGCTGAAGGCTGGGTGAATAGCAGCCTCTCGGCTGACGTCTGGGTGAATAGCAGCCTCTCGGCTGAAGGCTGGGTGAATAGCAGCCTCTCGGCTGACGTCTGGGTGAATAGCAGCCTCTCGGCTGACGGCTGGGTGAATAGCCCTCCCTCTGCCGGCTTGGGCGTGCTCACGGGCCTGCTGGGGTGCGGCTCTGTGGGACACTCCCTCAGAGCCGGGGTGCTTCCTGCACAGGCCCGGGCATGTCCCGGCAAGCTGCTCGGGGCGCAAGGGCGGAGTGGAGGTCCAGCAGCGGAGAGTGGGTGGCTTGCTGGGAGACGCCCACTCTGCACCCAGGGGGCTCCCCACAGGAATGTCCAGCAGAGTGCCGGCATTCATCCTCGCGAGCCCCATAAACTCGGCATGGACACTGCGGTCCAGACAGCACGGGCACTGCGACTGGAGGCCAGCGGGCTGGGTAGAGTGCCCTCTCGGGGGACACGAACATAGCAAAGTCCCTCCCCATGCAGGATGCAAAATGAGCCATTATTAAGCAGTTTATCATTTTTATAATATTAATGAGCATTCTTATCTCACAACTGAAAGCCTCTGCCAGCTGGTTAGTCAATAATTTTTATTATGCTGAGTTCATTAAAAGCAATCTGGATCAGAAATTTAACCTGAAGAGAAACCGCTGGCAAAGCTGATTAATAATGACGATTCTATGCTTCCTAAACTCCGTGCGGCTATTTGTTTACACTCCAGCTGCTATTTGGTTTTAGCCCACATGTTTTCCAGACGGGGCAAAGCAGTCCCCAGCCAGCCTGGCCTCTCTCAAACACCCCCCCTCCCCAGGACAGACCCAGCCTGTGAGCCCCCAGAATGATTTGACGTGGAAAGAATGAGGGCCTGCAGGACGACGTCCTCGTGTCGCCCGCTCTCCCATTACAGAGCGGCTCCTCTCAGAGCTGCCCCCCCCCCCACTGGTCGCCTGTCAGTTTTGTTCACATACAGCAGGGGCTAAATGTGCATTAACTACCCTCTGCTTCAAACTCAAACAAAAAAAAGAAACAAAACGAAACAAAACAAACAATGTCAGAACACAATCACGGGCTTTGTGGAACGTGGATAAACGATCGGGCCAGATCGCTATCTATTTTCATCGTCAACACGGATCAAAAACCACCAGTTTCGAGGCAATATAATTGGATACTGATTTATTATGCCCAGAGCGGAGCCAAAGACGCACTTATTACAAGTTAGTATTACAGCACAGTACAGCTACATCCAGGTCATATAATACTCGCCTCCCCTCCCCATGTTAAGGACAATCCCTGTTTGAGCCATTTAGCAGGGAAAACAGAGTGGGGCTGTGAAGAGGTGCGTGGCTCTCTGTTAGGATGTCGTGTCTGTGATTGGAAGGTCATCAGTTCTAGGCCCATGGTTGGCAGAACAATGTCACAGTTGGGCCCTCTGGTAAGGCCTTTAACTCCATTTGCCTCAGGTCCAACCCTGATTCCTTGAAATATGTACTTTGGACATAACTGCTTTGGATATAGTCTGCCAAGTGGCTTACAGTCACCCTCCTGCTCGCAGTACCCATGACGCGGTCCGTTCCCATGTCCTCAGCCGTGGGTGCTGTCTGTGAAGATTGAGGGACTGAGTGCAGCAACCCAAAAGCCAGACATTATGGGTCCTGTGAACTGGAGAGCAGGGGGCAGAATTAAGGAGGGTGACACCACTTTCACCCCACTTCAGAAGACGCTGCCAGAACTCGCTCACTTGGACTGGTCCGCATTCGCCGGCTCGATCGAGCCTTAAAGAGGCCGGCATTGTTCCGCCGCTCCACTCCTCGTCCTGCGATAACCATGCAGAGCAGCTGACAAAGGCCCCACAGTGAGAGCATGCCTAGGGGGTTTTCCGCATCCCTCACTGGGGCGGGGGCGGCTCAGGGTCGCTGACCCTTGGGTGTCATGCACACACGCACATGCAAAGCATGTACGACAGCTAGAATCAGAGTCCCGCTCCCTGAGTGAGTGGACCAGCTGGCACCAGCGGGCATGTAAGCCTATGCCACCCTGTACCGCTGCCTGGCACTGAACCCATCACTGTATCACCTGGCGACTGGACAAGGCCATTACCACGGCCCCAGCCGGCAGACAGATACGCTATGAGCTCTCACACAGAAAGTCAGAGGCGTGTGACCATCATGGTGATGTCACAAACCCTGCAGCAGTGATGAGGCAGATCAGGTGACAGTCTAACTGGCAGCTCTGGGGAGACCTGTCCTCACACTTTCAGGAGAGAAGGGATTGAAAAGGACAGCAGAGGGACAGAGAGAAAGAACTTTCTTTTCAGAAACAGGAGCGGGCAGTGAAACTGGGGCAGGTGGGATGCCAGCCTCAGCACTGAACTGCTTCGCTTTGCCAAATGAGCAAAGGGCCGGATTACATGGTGCAGCAAATGCAGCCCGGCTGGGGAGGAAGGTCCCCCCGCGAAGCGGCACTGTCTGGCGAAATAAAAGGAACACAAGTGAGAATAGAGAACATGCACAGCAACACACTTCTCCTCAGGACACAGAAGTCTAAATGAAAAGTCTTCAATGTCTAAAGGCAAAGTCAAAATCTCAGTTTCTATTGTGAAATTTTTCCCTTTATACAATCCCCAGGAAATGTTCCCTTGAAATCCTTCTGCAATCAGATTCAGAACAGTAAGTATGACTGTCGTGACTACAGCAGCAAGACGCTTACATCATAGTAACCTCAAAATCTAGTGTTTCTGTGAAATTTTTCACAGAGCTCAGGATAGGAGAGAGTTAGTTGTATTTCTGAAGAGCTTTGCAAAGTGTCCCTCACGTTTATTGGATGCTCTGTTAATTTTGGTGATTTCGCTCTGCTTATAGTCACAGATGAACAAGCAAAAACAACAAATAACGCCATCCAGCTGCAGAGGAACCGCTCCACATGAGAGGACGGGCTCTCCCAGGGAAGCGGATGGACACCTCCAAAATGGCTTCCTCTTACCTCCATGCTCGGTCACCGTGGATACCCCACATGGCCACGCTACCATAAAAGGATCTAAACTGCAGGCCTTCCTGCCGCTCATTAATCAACCACAGGGACCCAAACCACATCGCCAGGCTGCTGGCTCGTCCCTAGAAATCCTGCCTGCCATCGCCTGAGCTCGCAGCATTACTTGAAGAAGTAGGGCTGGGGGGCAAAGTAACAAATGGCCAGCCTGCACTGATTTTATCCCAAATAGCACACTTGCGTAAAAGAAAGTGTAACCGTCACAACAGCTAAGACTGCAGCTACACAGAGGCTGGATTAAGTATCCGAAGGGCTCCTTCTGTTAGACCCTAAAGCGGAGTACTTAACCTAGTTAGGACGATTCCATGGGCCTGAGTGACAGGGGCCCTAAAAACATAATTGGATTGGTCTGGGTTTGGGGCCCAAGATCTCTGGTGGCACCCCTGCAAACATACACTACAATGACAATATTGTAAACATTATATTCATACCTGCGCCTTAGTACAGAAATGTATATAAAGTTTGGTATTTGCAAACAAAAACAGTTGTGTAATAACTTATTATCCCTGTATATTGTCGGAATCCCCACTGCTACATTACAAATATTAAAAATAACTAACGTAATGTCCAACTTGCAAAAAACTCGATACACACTAAGAAAGGTAAAACACCTTTTGAATTTATCATTTTTCTAATCGGAGGGGGGGGTAGGCCCGCCACGGTTAGATGGGTGAGTATGGATTTGTCTTTGTTTCCCCCCGTCTCACATTAGCGTGGTCATTTTTGACAGGAATATCAGCCCAAATGCGCCACGGCAGAATGTATGCAGTGCTTATTGAGAGGGTCTATAAGTGTCTCAAACCCTCCTGGGAGACATGGTGGTTTAGTGGCGCTGCTGCATGCATGGAGCTTGCATGTTCTCACCCCATTTGTGCGGGTTGCCTGAGGGTACTCTAGATTTCACCTACTATATAAATACGCAGGCCTCGCTAAATTGTCCAATGTGTGAATGTATGTCCTTTCACGGATTGGCATTGGAATTACGCTTACGGGACCGACTGCTTTAGACTTACCTGCTCTACTGCGATGCCAAACATCGGGTCTGAAAATTATATAGAACTTTTATGGAACGTTTGTTATATTGCTAGAGGAAAATTACAGTAATTATCGTTATTGTATAACGGTGTGATTAACTGCACTCAGAAAACACAGTGCTTCATTTTGGCAAATATGCATTATTAATGGCTCAGGACTCATGCCAGGCATGGAGTTCAAAACCACATCCTCGCAGAAATGCAGTGCAAAGACTTTCGCGTGTTTAGGGGCACAGTGAGAGTCGGCCTGGAGGCACTGGTAATCCACAAGCAGACCCCGCTGGGACCTTGGAGCTGAGCCGTGGTGAATGGGTGCCTGGTCTGGCTTCTGAGCCACCAGACAATCCCTCCTTTCAGGCAACTGGCCCGCAAGCCTCTCAAACGGGAACCAGCGTCAGCGGGAGGTGTGGGAGGCCGACGATCTGACGGTGGAGGCTTTATCATAGAGGGGAGGCTAAACAATGCCACCCTAAGAACATCTCCTGAAGTTGCTTCTGGGATTTTAATGCAGAATCCATGCGTGTTCGCCTCCTTGAGAGCCTGTTTCCACGTTTCACTCATACTCCACGCGACAAAGTGGAACGACCTTCATTCTCCGTCGAAAACTATCTGGCTCGGTGCTGTGGTCCATTCCCATAACAGCTCTTACTGAAAACAGTTCAGATGCCCGTTTCGGCTGAAAAGGCACTGAGATCATGGGTGGTTAATTTGAAAGAGATGGTATGAAGACCAAAACCCCACACAGAGATCAATTATATAGCAAAAGCAATTAACAGAAATATATCAGCAATTATCCTTATAAGAAAGCAATGGAATCCATGAATTGCACATATTGTACATTTTCAACAGGATGGGAAAAACCAAGAAAACTGAAGAACCTTTTTGCTATGGTTCTGGCTCCAGCACTGGAGCATGTGGTACTGATATCAAACTTGGCCCATCATCAGTCCAAATAGCAACGGGTTCCATTCTGGGTCTCCCATGCATTCATACGGCTGACTGCCCAAAGGGTAAATAAAAGTGGGTGGGTTAATGGCAGCAGAGCTATCTGATTGGAGTAAAAATGAGTGAGGCTCTCGTCGCAGTGCAATGTTTTCCATCAGCAGCAACGTTCTGCATAGACCTATCAGCCAACAGCAGTGAAGCCTCATGCCCTCGTGCCCTCCCCAGCACCCTGGCGTCCTCTACATTGGGCATGCCATTCACTGCACACTACACCCCGGGTGATTAATAGCCCCTCGTCTGGCCCCGGACTGTCAAGTCCATATGTCCAACTGTCACCCCACTCAGCACCTGCTAGAGAGGGGCACTCAAGGACCTTATTTATAGGCCATCCAGCCACGATGGCAGCTTCTGGTGTGACGAGTAAATTGAATTAAAATGGCATTAAGAGAATCTATCGCCACATGCCTTTGTGGGGAGACATAAACCAGTGCTGTCACAGGTACATACTCATGATAAAAATACTGAAATTATTCCAAAGTGTTCAATTCAAGTGAAATCAATAACATAAAAAGCTGACAACGTACAACCAGTCTAAAACAATAATCCATGACAAAGGCGAGACAGGAAGTGGAATATTCTGTCTCTATGCTGACCACTAATCTTCTGTGTTAAATCATTACAACGTTGTCAACGTGCCAGCAGGAAGGGGTACAAAGTAGATAAGCTTTCATATCTATAAACACAAAGCATAATGGCTACTTTCACGATAAACTCATTGTTATTTCTCAGATAAAAGAAAGATACTCTCAAAAGTATGGCTTACTTTAAATAGGGGGACACTCAAAAACAGTCTGTCTGGCAAGAGCAGGGTCAGGCATTTGTTCTGAAAAAGTTCTGATATTCATTGCAGAAACGTCTCCTTCCAAAAATCTCCAGCCAGGATGGCTTAACATAGGAGCATGATTTATTTTTCGTGAGTATGGCTAGGGCTGGCTGAGTATCAATGCAGATTATTTTATGTTTTATGGCTGCTTAACACGCAATGTTGTTTTTCTACCACATTTTCCTCCGTCTCACTAGCACAAAACAAAGCAGTAACACCGTTTAATAAAGAGCCATGAGTCAGGTTTCAGGCCCAGCCCATCAGCAGTTGAGAATGGAGGCAATGTCCGCAACAGGAAGCTAATGCTTCCTTCAGAGGGCCATCTGAGCATTCCAGTGAGGTCTGAAATTTCCAGTGCCTGAAATTTCTCCCTGCTGAACGTGAAACATATTTGTCTAATAGGCATTTCAGTATCGTCTGTAACCAATGACCAAAGAACATGCATTGAAATCTCTACCCCCAAACACCAAATATTTGATGGAAATACATTCTTTACATTAGAACATTAACAAATTACTATAAAAAAAACACAAATTTAGGCCAAATGGTTTCCTTGACACTATTTGTTATTGCTATTGTGTGAATTCAGCTGTACAGCCTGAGAAAATTCTCATTCTGCGTAGTGAAAAAGCCAACTTTTTGGTATTAGAGTCTGTAGGTAATAAAAATAACTGAATTATAATTATACTCATTGTTTGATGACAATGTGCATGTAAAGTTACACATTTCAGCAAAAGTACATTTTCTAATCTTAACTGCTCTGTGTACCATTTATAAACCTCATTCATGTGGTCCATTTAATTAAGGCCCTCAATAAGAGTATTCCTTTAAACACGGTTAATAAACAACATGACTATTTAATCATCAGTATACATGCACACATTTATAGAGGAAATGAAAAAAATTAACCAACAGACACGTGAGCTAAAGCACACACAGCTTAACAATTATCGACCAAGAAAACCCAACACTGATCACCCTGAACAGGCATAGCAATATTGAGTTGTATAAGTAAGTCTCTGGCCTGGACCAAGCAAATACCAACATTTGGATGGTGCTGTTGACCAGAACTAAGAAGGACAAATCAGGGAAAAACACAGATTAAACATTTCATGAAACCACACTTCAATGGTTTTCATTTCTGGGTCATTTCACATCTTGGCACTGGGAAGAAAGGCCCAGTGTTCTGTGGACGGCACCCCAATATGCCCAAGAACCCAACACAGAGGGCCCACTGGGTGTCGGAAATACGCCCAGTAACTATGCTTTTACTTCTCTGTAGTGGATGCACAACTGAAGCCCAGTCCTTCAAATCTGGAACCAGAAACTGGTTTGTAAAGAAGCAGAATATGGAAGGCATTGCACAGGTTGGAGAAGCTATAAGAGGTGCATTATAACCATCAGTTATAAAATTTATCCCTGATTTATAAAGGAGAATGGATGGGTGGTGAGCCGTTATACATGGAGCAGATGGTTCTCACAGGTGACGGGCATTAGGGGAGATTAGTGCTGCCTCTAACGACTTGTTTTCTATTAATTAATCTATCGACTATTTTACCCATTAAGACAACAGTTAAGGTGGCTTTTCCTCTTCTGGCGGTCCACAATCCAGCACGGTGCGCACCTTTCCTCTTCAGGTGCTCGTGCATACTGCTGGTGCTACCGCGGTATGCAACTGAAACTTTGCGCAGTGTAAAAGCACCTTTTTATTTTGTGATAATTTGAAGAACTCCTATAATTATAGTGATATTAAAGGAAAACTTAACGAACTGAAGCATTTTATAAATCAAAAAGGTAATTTTATTACAATAATTTAAAAAAATGATGCATCGATATAGAATATTGACGACAATGCATTTTCATAGTCAATGACGTTGACGATGTCTACTAAACTAGAGGAGATCTCAGATCCCCCAAAAAGACATTCAAATTACAGTACAAAACAGCTTAACTATAGTATAACAAGTTAAAAGAGCTTCCTTTGCTTAAAAATATATTGTTACCATTTTATATGTGGAACTGTTGCTGGAAGGGAAATCTGTGCTGTCCACAATATTTCAAGCTATCACTGTCCACATCAGAAATCAAATTTCCCCTAAATAACACTAGTTTTACTGGCAAGAGAACTACCAGAGATTTTAACAAAAAGAGCATTTAACCTAACTCGGTGAAAGCTCTTGATCAAACTAAAAGCATGGTTGCTGATAGCAAGTGACAGTTATAACTAATGAGAAACCCTGGACAAACATCAGACGATTACAGACAGAATAAGGGCTTTAGTTTCATCTGCAGGAAACGGCATGACTGAATCCAGATAATGGATGTGTATAGTTACATTAGGGTGACCAGATAATCCATGTTAGGGAGGACACTCTGAGCTAGGACAGGAATTGTAAATTACCATTTCAATTAAACAGACCTGGATTTCACTTGAGCAC
>JAODUD010000107.1:19402076-19419266 GCA_026784285.1 Stomatorhinus walkeri
ATATATATATATGCTCAAGTTTTATTTTCCATATCTGGTAATTCCATATAACATGGACTCAAAACGGTCCAGAACCAAGATTATAAACCTACCAGCAGAGAGAATATTTTTTTTTCTACAAGTACATATATCATTTTATACCAAGGTATCGGTTAAAGCAATTATTCATAATTTTCTATAGATAAAGGAGAGATTTCCTCCAACATGGCAACCTTGGCTTTACATGTGGCCGTTATTTTCATTTGAATATAACAAAAGTGAACGTTTGGGGCCTTGACACCAGCTGAATTAAGCTAAACCAACAGAAGGTGCTCGATGCACTATACTAGAGCATGATGCTCATGTAAAATTAGTCTA
This sequence comes from Stomatorhinus walkeri, assembly GCA_026784285.1. Taxonomy (NCBI): domain Eukaryota; kingdom Metazoa; phylum Chordata; class Actinopteri; order Osteoglossiformes; family Mormyridae; genus Stomatorhinus; species Stomatorhinus walkeri. The sequence goes on from JAODUD010000107.1 coordinate 19,402,434, forward strand.
CTTGTAGTACAATATCTACTTTTTCCATACAGAAACCATTGACTCATTTTATGGGAAAACTGCAAGATCGTTTCTGATTTCGAATAATTCCAATTAGACAATGAAATCATAATTGGTGTAGTGTATGAACAAAAACACCCACATACTGTACACTGGTCCTGCATGAGAAACAGCACCCTCCCCCCCCCACCCAATTTACATGAATTGCCATTCAGTTGCAGCATACCAACCAGATGTAACCAACGGCTGAAGCATTTCTATGAGGAGAAGGAAAAGAGAGGGAGAGAAAAGCCAGCCATAATATGCCCTGAATGGAGCTGTGTTTTCAGGCATCTCACGGTCATTCACAGAGACGCCTTCTGACGGAGATTTGAACGTAAACAGCACAATCCGTTAGCTAAAAAAAGAAAAGCAAAAAAAAAAAAAAACAAGAAGACATGTCCTGCATCTAATGGGTGGTCGAAAGTAGCTATAGCTGATGTTGTCAGGCAATTACATAGATATTTAAAGAAAAACAGCTAGAAGAATTAACATGCGAGAGAATGAAAAGCTAGTATACTGCTTAAGCGTTTTGTATAATTTGCAAGGTCTATATTACTATTCAAGATTTCATTCTACAGGACATGTGTCTTCTGTTGATAATAAAGACAATATGAGGCATGGTAGAAAACATTTGCAAATGAAGAGTGGGGAAAGATGAAACGACCTTGCTCTATCTATATATTAGTCTAAGATATTATAGACAAGGGGATATAGGAATTGGAAAGTATTGTGAGTAGGGAGATCAGGTATCATCAAAGTGTTTAATATCATCGCTCAAGGTGGTGATGTTTTTTTTTTCCGATGACCACCATGAGGTAGAGTTTGTGATTTGTAATGTGAGTTATGTGAAGGAATTTATATTGGATAGATTTCAGAATTCCATGTCATGTTCCTGTGTAGGTTTTGCCAGTTGGTTTGTAATATTAGTCTTCTTTCCTAATGGCGTCTTTTAATTGGATGTGCTGTGTTTGGTATATTATAGGTCATCACTGGATAATTGTCCCAGCTTTTTGTTCCTCTTAAACACCATGTTGGGAAAGAAATGGTTTTAGTGTTAATTATAAACATAGGGTTATGACATAATGGGATAAGCGTGGATGGTGGTGAGGCTGTAATTAAGAACTTCATTTAATCTCCAGGACTGGCAAACTGAAGGAAATGTGTAATGTTTGTTCGGTTTAAATCCCAATTAAAATATAGTTTAAATCTCTTCCACTTTAAAAGTTGACCTACGTACTGTAATGTTTCTGTTTAAGGGCCCTGTACATTGCTATGAGTCCCAGCAAAACACACAGGCCTGCTCAGCTTGTTGTGATTCACTGTCTTGACCACACCGGATTTATTTGTTGCTGGACAATCCTCCTGCTTAAAGAGCTCCTGCTCATGTTTATGTTTTGACGACTCTACTTCTCCATCCCTCACACTCGGGGCTGACCGGATAAATCTGGCAGGAAGTGGTTAATGTAGGCCAGATGTGGGGAGAGGAGTCCAGTACAGCTGCAGAAAGCAGTGAGAGCATCGAGTTTGACTGTAAAAAGCTGAAGATCTCAGGATGTGAAATGACGGACAGATTATGGCTTTAAAATACCACGGACAAGGATAGCATGGTACTCATGCCTTGGAAAGATGCATGAGTTTATATATCTTTGGAGGGGAAAGTATGTAAGCCACTTTTATAAGATAAACAGATTTTGTTTTTACATGAGTGGTGTGAAGATAAAGTAATCTAAGAGCATCTCAGGGGTGATTGCATAAACCATAAGGTTGTACTTCAGTGTCATCATGCATACATTTGGACTCGTTATCTAACTCACCTCAAGAGAAACTATCGGACTGTATATGTTGTCTATTTACCCCAGGTAATAATTGTGTTTTGGAATAAAATATTTAAACCCGAACTAGCTTTTAGCGAGATTATCTGATAGATGTTGTTATTTAACGAAATTTACGCTCATCAATAATTATGAGTTAACTATCACTATTCAGTCTCAAATTGGCATATTTGGAAAAACTGGAATCTGACCTGAGTGTGACATTAAAAAAACAGACTCCTATAAAATAAAGACTTGTATGTATGACCTAGGTAATAGAAGCTGTTACTGTTACATGATTGTGTTGTAGGATTTGCCTGATTCATTTGACTGACTAGATTGGCTTCTTGTCTTTAAAAAGCTGCACACAAAGAACCAGCAATGATAAGTTCAGAGTGATTTTAAACATTTTAAAGTTTTAATTTACAATTTTCCCTTGCTTATTTGTCTTTTTATTGCTGTGGAATGATGTTGTAATCATTTAAAAATGAGAATGTTGGCTCCCTCCGGTGGTCATAATGTACAACACCAAAACTTAGTGGGTGTAAGTATCCGTCAGTTCACTCGAGGTTGCGCAAGAAACAGGGGGTGTTCCACGAAGCAGGGGCTTGTACTACAAAGTGGGGTTACCGGCTCTTTATGGTAGACTGGGCAAAATGTAAGTGAACGAATATGAAGTCTATTTAAACTGTGGTACCTTAAATCCAACAAGTTACCCCGATAAGCCAGTAACCCCACTTCGTAGTACAGGCCACAGGATTTCTTGGTTAGCTGGTTTTAACTAAAGCTAGAATTCATGATTGTCCAATAAGAGTTTTGGTAAGGAGCATTTCTACTGGACAATCGTGAGTTCCACCTAAGTCAAAACTAGCTAACTTAGAAATCCTTCTTCGTGGAACACCCCCCTGGAGAGTCTCCCAGGAAGCATGTGGGACACAGCAAGAGTGTACCCTGAATGGCCATGGCTAGCATGCCATGCTTGACTAATTAATACCTTATTGGGTGAATTAATTGGGTGAAATTTAACGAATACATGAAATGGCTGGAGTGCCCCCAAGAATAGGACTCATGTTCTTTTATTCACCCATAAGATGCCCTGCCTGAAACTGGTGATTTTTTTCTGCCTCTTTGTATTACAGTATTCTATATACTATGCTATTTTGTGTTGTTCTAATCAAGTAAATGCCTCTTGCCCCTGACAAATATCGGACTAAGTTAACGGACTAACTTTCACCACTAGAGGGTGCTCTAACTCTAATATGATCCACGACAAAGAACATAACACTTTAATCTATTATACTTACGATTTTTCGCCAGAGAAAATTAATTTACGATGCACAGATGTTGCTTAAGGCATCAAAACACTATTGGTGGAGGTCAAAGAATACTTTTAAGCTATGATTAAAAAAAAAATTAATGTAAGTGTGAGGGCGTGTTACTGACTTGGATACAGATATCAAAATGCAATGAGGTTACTATAGGAACAATAGAAAACTGACTGCTGGTGCACTTGGGAAGGCTATTTTTCTCCCAGTATAACAGTCAGTAAGTGAGAAAATGCTCCCCTTTTTTTCTCTCTGGAGTTTACAGGACCCACCCCAGCTTTTGGTTAAGTATGTTGCAATGCTGATTTTCCAGATGTTGAAAACTTGACGAGGAGATATGGCCTCCTTGTGTTTTCTCTTTCCTTTCTTGACTGGCTACTTCTTCTGTGACAAGCATGTTGGCACTTCTCTAAATGTCTCTGTCAAATTCTCTGTCCTTCCTGGACTCACTGACCACCTATGGAGAGGGAAATCAGAGGGGATTAGCTGGAAAGGCATGTGAAAACTGAAAACAAACAAAAGATATGAAAATATCCTGACAGGTGGTGCTTATGAACAGTTTGGAATGTGCTGACCTCTCCGTCATGTGTCTCTATGGTTTTGATCAGCAACATCCGCTTTGTCTGCGCGTCTAGGGTGCGGTCAAACTCTATGTAGAGGAGATGGCAACATTGGATGAGTTAATTTGCAATGAGGTGGAATTGAGCTGCAGATCAACACTGAAGGACAGAATGACACATTCAGGAGCTGCAAACATAAGTCCTGTTGGTTGTGATGTGTGTACATTCAGCAAGCACGGTCTACCAGGGTCCCTGGAGCAATTGGGGTTAGGGGTCTTGTTCAAGGGCCTAACAGTGATATGATTTCTCCATCAGCCATGGGATTTTGACGACAGGACCTCCCCACAGAGGTTGTGTTAGCCTGGGTGTTGGTGTTTATGTGGCTGTCAGCCAGCGTGCCTGTGAGTCGTCTTCAATGCAGGTGTGTTCCAGATCCTCACCTGTGCTTCGTAGGTTAAGGGAGGAGAAGTTTTGAACAGGAGCTGTTATTCTACAGGAAAGAGGCAGACAAAGGGGTGATGGATTCTGATGGTTAACCATGAGAAGGAAAAATACTACAGGCTTGACTTGATTAATACGGTCACAAAGAAAGAAGGTTCAGTACCGGTTCTCCTCGCCCTCCAGCAGCTTGCGGTAGGTGGCGATCTCAATGTCCAGGGCCATCTTGACATTGAGGAGATCCTGGTACTCGCGGAGGTGGCGTGACATCTCCTCCTTCAGTCGCTGGATCTCCTCTTCCAAGCGAGCCGCGGCATCCTGGTATCCACTCGTCTCCTCGGTGAACTTCTCCTCCATCTGCCTCATCTGCCTCAGTAGAGCCTCATTCTACAGCCAATCAGGGTGTGCGGTTCACCCACAGTGAGATATGGGGATGTCACAGGGTATATAATAAGGAAGTAACACAGGGGAGGGGGAAGAACCAGCATGCAACACAGTAGCTAATGACATATATCATGGAATTCTTTGACCCAGCAGTGGTGGAGCCCTACCGTGCTCCTCAGAGCATCCATTTCGGAGGACAGCGACTGCATCTGCCTTCGGGACTCATTAGCATCGTGCTTTGCCTGACGCGTCGCCTCCATGTTGCGGGCTGCGGATTCAGTCAGGTCTGCTATCTGTGCCATTGAAGATACACATAGGATGGTGCTTCTGAGGGCGATTCATAAAGATTTTTTTGAATCGGTCACTGACAGGGGAGGTGACACTGTGGGGGCCAATCAGCATTTAGCTGGAACCAGTGCCCCTATGGTCCTGCACGGTACGTTCAGAGGACAGGAAAATTAACTGGGAAAAAAATTCCGTTTAATATCAAGGTTGCGGATCTTGAAACACACCGAGGCTCTCATCCAGCTCATAGTCAAGGTTTGTTGAGTTTCTTTGATATCGACACAGCCATACATTTTACAATAACAGACAAGGATCCTTATTGGCTGGTGCTTGTCACCTGTCAAGGTGTATGTGAGTCCTACTCACCTTGGACTTGTACCATTCCTCAGCCTCCTGGATATTCTTGCTGGTGATGCTCTCATATTGGGCCCGGATGTCCCTCAGAGCTGCAGTCAGGTCGGGCCTGGGGGTGGTGTCCACCTCCGTCTGCTGCTGCTGGGTCTGCATGCTCATCCTCAGGTCATGGATCTCCTGGGGGTTGCGGGAATAATCCAGATGTGGGGGTGCTGAGGGCAGGGCCAGTGCAATTAATGCCTAATTATACCTTACTTGAGGTTCCAGGTTTCATATGCTTTATAAATTGTGGTTATACTTCCTAAAAAATAATTCTTAGAAATTATTTTTGCCCTTGGGTACTGTGTGGCTCAGTGAGTTAACTTTTGGCGCCTGGGATTGGAAGGTTCAAATCCCGATCTCTGCAAAATAGTCACATGTCTGTTGAACCCTTGACTCCCTAAAATGCTCCTAGGTTGCTAGATAAATTGCTGACCGTGTGCATTTACCCCAAGTGTTACTCTCACCTGCGTGTATGTTTTAGGAGAGCAAGACTGGATATGTGAAAAGCATTCCAACGCAGCTGTACTGATGGCAATGGCAAATAAGTCATAATTTCATTTCTCCCATGGTGCTGCCTGCAATACAATTAATACAAGCTAGAGGGCAGCACTCACCTCCTCGTGGACTTTCTGTAAGAACTCGATTTCATCCATCAAAGACTCGATTTTCCTCTCCAGCCCTAGGCGAGTCAATGTGGCATCATCCACATCCTTTGAGATATTGGGGATTAGTCCTGTTATGATCCAGATGTCCTACACAGGGATCATTTGGTAAGAAATGCTGGTTTCTTTACTTACCTTTCGAAAGAGAACTAAGTTACTCTCTGCTTCTTTTCTCTTCTGTACCTCTTCCTCTAGCCTGGGGGGTGAGTAATAGGACAAGCATTTGTGTTAACTGGCTGCAAAAACATGCATGGTGTTCAGTTTAAACTCTGCTTGTCTTGCCCATTTTCAGTTGTGCCCCTTACACCATCTGCCTTTGCCCTGCATACAGTGGTGGGGCTACAGGGGCTCTGATCCCAGCTCCAAGCTCCCGGAGTGCCCTCTCCACTCACCAATTCAAAACATATCATTGGCTAATGATAAAGATGGCCCATTTATCAATTCTGGCCCCTTTATACCTCTGCTTTAAAACAGTCCTAGAATCTCCCCTGTCTGCAGAGTTTGCAAATTGGCCTCTGGTTTGGAGAAGGACTCATTGGACCTTTGCCGTCCCGTGGTGTTGGGGGTTTGGTCAGATGTTCAGTAACAGGCCATTAGTACTGTGGCTCTCAGCTCTGCTCACCCTCCTACACACTTCTCCACAGAGTCCAGCCTCTTGTATTTTGTCCTGCCTCAGATAATTAAGATGCACTACAGGAAGACGCTTGCTTCCTGGCTCCCACCAACAGCCTTTCATTACGGTTATGCCAATTTGCCATCTTCTGTCGCCTTCCCATCATGCAGTGCGTGGTTGCTGGGCCTTTGTGATTGGTATGTTGGCGGGATGGAGAACAGGATCACATGACATGAGGATGGATGGAAGAAGCACAGACTTTGTGAGCAGGAATGAGCTGGAATTGGTATCCAGCAGCAAAAGGAAATCTTATACAATAGTGGTCCAAAGTTTTGTGGAGGTATGTAGCTCAGTGGGTAAAGACCCTGTGTCTGTGATAGGAAGGTTGCTGGCAGAGGTAGGGAAAGAAGTATGTTTAAAAAACAAGGGTACGGTCCAATATAAAAAGATAGATGCATATCTGTCAATGTGGCGAACTTGTGGAATAGTTCAAGAATTTTAGAATAGGAATTCAGAATGTGTAGTTCACTCTAATTTTTTTTTTAATGAGTAAATGTAACACTAAACATTGTGTGAACAATTTGCAAGTTTTTTTCTTGCTTGTCTTATTATTTCTTGTATTGGATAAACTAATAGTAGAAGGGTTACCTATTAGGAAATGTTATGTAAAAAGGTTGGGTATAATACAGTAAAACTTCAGCCTAGACCTTTTCAGTCAATATGTATATTGATGGATATTTATGTATGTGTGTACGTAACCAGAATGAAAGTTCAAATTCGAAATTCAGTTCAAATCCCCTGGTTGGCAGAATGATTACACCATTGAGTTCCTTGTGCAAGGCTCGTATCTGCAAATTGTTACAGAGACTGGCAAATAAATAAATAATAAATAAATTGAATGTAAATATAGTAACTGGGAAAGGAAACTTGACCTGAATTAGTCTGCTTTGTCACCCCTCTGATTTCACATAGTCTCCCGGTTTGGATAAATTTATGAATAGAAAAAGTTAATTCCCATAGGGAAAATTCCAGTGGCTTAGCAATGAAGATGCACAGCTACTCTCAGAAAAACGATGCTTCACAGTGGCAGCAGGTTCACTTCCGGAAAGTGCAGCTACAGCCAGAAAGGTGCCAGGTATCACACCCAGGGTAACCATCAGAACAATCGTCTCTGTCCCTTTTTTTGCATGTATTAAACAATAGCAAAAGAAGCTATTACTGTCCGGAAACAGGACGTTCCTTCCCGTCACGGCCTAGAAGCAGGACTTTCCTTCCGATCACGGCCTAGAAGCAGGACGTTCCTTCCGGTCACGGCCTAGAAGCAGGACGTTCCTTCCCGTCACGGCCTAGAAGCAGGGCGTTCCTTCCCGTCACGGCCTAGAAGCAGGGCGTTCCTTCCCGTCACGGCCTAGAAGCAGGACGTCCCTTCCCGTCACGGCCTAGAAGCAGGACGTCCCTTCCCGTCACGGCCTAGAAGCAAGACTTTCCTTCTGATCACGGCCTAGAAGCAGTTTCTAGTTTCTTCTTGATCTTCTTCTTTCACTTTAGCTGAAAGTTACATCTACATGCATTTACTCTGTCAGGTTCTTAAGGGCTGATCCGCTTGTAATACAGCCTGTTTACTTTCTTACTGCTCCGTGAAGTCAGTGACTGAACATCTGGTGGGAATATTCCTGATCTTGGCCCCTCACACAATGGCCAGAGGGACAGAGGCAGATGCGGCTCATCTTTTATTCATGGATCAGTGCTGGGCCCCCCCTTCTTAATGACATTCCTGCACCATTGGCCGGGGCAACTAAATCCTTTGACATAGTCCTTGACGAGAATGGCAGTGTTTTACCTCCCCAGTGCACTGATCCATACCCAGCCACCCCTCCCCCACGTTCGCATTTATCTGTGCTTTTTCTTTCACGGTCAGGCAGCATGTGGCTTTACAATGGACACTAAATGCTCCGGAGTCTCCCAGCATCAATGAGGTTTCTCTGTCCAAGAATGTTTTCCCCCAGTTTAGTGATACGGGCGCTCCGTGATTTAATGCTCCTTCTAACCAAAGTTACGCTACGCAGCGATAGGCCAGGTTTGTAAGTGATCAACATTCAGTTAGAACCACAAAACATTTTGTGCATATTGTCCATGGGCAGATCGGGGGGGGGGGGGGTGTAATTTGTGGCCACCCCTGCTGCCATCCCGCATCAAAATATTCAAATATGGAGGGTGCCTCTGCCCTCGTAAATATAACTGGCCCCTGATGGTCCCGTTCAAAGTTTTCACTGTACAGCTATGGACTCGTATACATCAGACCTGCTCAGTGTCATACCTGCACTCTCCAACTACATCTTCAAGGGAACTAGGACACCCTGCAGCCTGTAACCTCTGGTTGTACTTCATGTCCTGTTGCCCTTGATACCCAAGCCTCCCCCCTGTTGCCACAAACCTCTGCTGGAGCAGCGTCAGGTCCTCCGCCAGGTTGTCTCGCTCCACCTGGATGCCGTCCCTCTCCTTGGCCACGAGGTCCAGCTGGAGTCGGAGCTCACGAAGTTCTCGCCGGTACAGCTCACAGGCCCGGTCAGGCTCCTGGCGGCTCTGCTGTCTGCTCAGCTCGGCCCGCAGCCCAGTATTCTGCTGCTCCAGGTAGCGCACCTTCTCGATGAAGCCAGCGAAGCGGTCGTTCAGCTCCCGGAGCTCCGTCTTCTCGTTGGTACGCGCCGCCAGTATTTCCTGGTTGACCGCGTCGGCCAACGAGAAATCCACCTTGTCGTAGATAAGCCGGGGTGCGGGGGTGCTGGAGCGTGGTCGGTGGCCCCCTGGGCGGGAGGATACAGAAGAGGCAGAGGTCGGATGGCGCCCCCCAAATGGAGACAGCCGGGAGAGAAGGGGGGTGCCGTAATTAGTCTCCCTGAAGGAACGTCGGTATGAAGATGCGCCGGCTGAGGAACTCATGTTTGGCTGTTCTGTTTCTCCGTTGGTGTCTCAGAAGAAGTTGAAGAGAATGGGAAACGATGATGTCAGACAAGAGTCCGAGTAGTACTGAGGGCTTTTATACCCCTGTCTGATTACTCCCCCATACCTCCACCTCCCTCTGCCACTCTGCACCTCCTTCTCCATTTATTGCTCAAATACGCCCACTCCCACCCACCGCTCACCCCCCTTGCCCCCTCCTCCTCTAACATGGGCCCTTCCCCCAAATCTAAGGCACAGACCCTAATCCACATCCCGGAGCGCCGCATCTCTTCCAACGTACGCCCTGCCCCACTGTATCTCCAAATCCTCCATGCATCACCTCCTGATTTTTCCATCGTTTGCTCTAAATGATTTTCATCACAGATATGCACAAATTTGCAGTGCCCTCAGAATCAGGATCCTTATGCCACATGACCAAGGTCAGTCCAACTGTGACCTAAGGACATAACCCAATTAATTAAGTGTTACTGAATTTGAGTTATACTATATAGTGTCTTTCCCAATAGTCCAAATGGTGGACTATTATCCAGCTGCAGGGTCCATCACTTTCTCTGTCTTTGTAGTATCTGGCTTTCCCATTCTTTTTTGGCCCCTCCCCTACCCCTATCTGAACGAGGTCAAGGATTGGATGACATATCGTGATCACATAGGTCTGAGAACCAATGAGGTGAAATGTGCTGCTGTTAAGGACTGTTAGCTTTTGCCCAGTGAGTTTACTAGAACTTCTCAGTGGGACACAAACATGGGTATAGAATATTCCAGAATGAAGGCAAGGACAATGCAATCTTTCAAGGTCATACTTCACAAGGTCATACAGGCTGTAGCCCAGGGCTCTGAGTTTAGGGGCCCCAACGATGACTTTAGCTCAGCAATCCCCCCCAATTAACCCTGTAGGCTTTACCGAGAAGCTGAAATCACATTCAATGCTAATAAGTGATGTTATACATCGACAAGTGGATTTGTGGAAGGTGGCTAACCAGTGTGTAGGAGGGAGACCATGACAGGCGTTATTACCCATAAATCACCCTTTTGACAATCAAATGATTAATGTCAATAATCGGCTTAGCTTGCCTTTTTCCCGATGGAACTTAGTGTTTTTTTTCACCCTGTGAAAAACTGCTGCCAGTGTCTGCAGGGCGAGTCCACGCGGCCTCAGCACACTGCATATTCTGTTCCCTGCCATCAAAAATATGACTCGTGCACTCTCTCATTCACTCTGACCCCATTGTACACTGGGAGCCCCCAGCCAAAAGTCTGACAGTTGTCAGGGCAACGGTCAGTTGAACTGAAGAAAGTGGTCGTTTGAGAATCCAGTGGGAAAAGGGGGGTTAAAGAATGAAATAAGCCCTAATTTTGTCACATGGAAGAAGATTTTATTGGGGACTACGTCAGTGGTTTCAGAAGATAGACATATGTCGTATTTGACATATTCATTGTGGCAGATGAGTATTTCAGTAAACATTTCTTTTACTTTTATGTACACACAATAATACAAGCCTGTTTTTTCCTTTTTTCCCATCTTCCTGCTGTATTTTATTTTGGGATTCAAGGATATAAACTTTTCATTATTACTGCACAATGCCTGTGTACCTCCCTTGAGATTAACTGCCTATAATGATGAAGTACATACATTGTAATAACAGAGGAAAATAACATACAATAACAAGTACAATATAATATATAAAATATAGAAGCAATATACAATAACACACAAGTAGGACAACAAGGTCCTGAGGTTTAAAGTGGCAGTGATTAATAAATTACATTGGTGTTTAGGATTATGCTGCAAATTATCTGAACTTTCTGTTCTGGATCAGAGTTTGTGGGAGTTTTACTTACACATAAATGTTCTGAAGGCAGAAGCTAGTAAGTGTAGGCCAACATCAAGAATGAAGAGTTTTAAATTCCTGCATTAAACTAATGCCTGCATACACCCGACGATGCCAAGCTAACAGACAAAATAAACGTATATAATCAAGAAAGGTAACATCAGTAAGTTGACTAATTGGCAAAGCGATGCTGGGAACTTACATTTAACGTTTCTATGAATTACAACACGAGTTCTGAAGCAAAGAAAAGCTGTCAAAAGGTTAAGTATCATTGAAAGTAAGTGAATGGGAAATGAATGCTTCTTTTTATACCCTGTGTCTCTTCCTGAGGCAATTTTATTGGGCCAGGAAGATCACATGACATCCCAAAAAGTTACAGCACTAATGCATTCATGGGCTATTTGCCCCAAAGGGTACATAAAGGAAATGTAACCCCTTAAATGTGAAAATAGTACTGTTTTAATTGCACAAGCCCAGGATAATGAACTTAAAGTGAAAAGTTTTTCTTTTTTAACTGTGGTGAAATATTTCTCCATTTACAGAAGTGAAAGCATACAATGGGATATGATGTCATCGTTAGCCAATAGTAATGTGACAATCCCTTCAAAGAGGGCCCCTGAAGTCTTTCAGACCAATGGTGGCCGATCAGCCAATAGAGTTTGATTGCATCTCAGCTTTTGTCTCTTCTGCTGGTTTGCGATGCCAGTCGCGTTTCATTCCTTAAGATATTGTATAATAACGGAATGAAATCCTAACAGGTTTGACCCTAGTACATCACACAAAACACAGAAGTTTCAGTTTCAGAAATGGACTCCAGGGTGTGCTGTGTTACATCATTACCAGACAGCTTTCACAAACAAGCATATTTTTCTGAATAGGTACAGGCCTTAAAGGGAAAAGAATAGGATCTTATAGCATTAGCTGAATAACAGAACCATCCATAGACCATGCAACCTGAGAATGCCAAGCTGACTGCACACACACACACACAATTTGCAAGGTGCCACTATCTTGCACAAGGGGACAATGTCAATATTTAATATAATGAACATATAACATTTAATCAGTGAAATTGTTTGTGTGATCTATGGTTTTAATCAGTATGTCTACAGGTTGGGTAAACAGAAAAATCTACCCTACAGTATTTAAATAATAAAATTAATAATCATCGCTTTATGAATCCCGCATACATGCTGAGGCTGAACCTGCGACCTAAGCACACAAGCTTAGCTCACTGAGCCACACACATATATATATACCTTGTGTTCACTAAAATCATACTAAAATACACATATCCACTGGGAAAATTAGGGTTTGGGTAATGTGACTCCAAGCTTAGTAACTCAGACCAAACAAAATGAATTAAATAATGAATACAGTGATACCAGTGGCCAGTAATATTATTATATGCATTTTAAATAAAAAAAATAATCAATTATATCATGAACATCTTCCATGTTATCACTAACATGACAGTTGCCTAGTGACCGCTTCAAATCAACGTGTAGAACTCGCTAACGTTTCGTTTATGAGAGTCGGACGTAGTGATGGCCAAAACCATGCTTCATGAACCTTTTGCTGTATTTTTTGATCCCACTAGATGGCGTTCTTGGTTTACTTTGGGGCATGCTTTGAACCCTTTTTTGGACAGAGGGCACCATCTAGTGTGGTCGAAAAATACAGCAAATGATTCATGAAGTGTCGTTTTGGCCATCGTTAGTCGTGAGTAGTGAGCCGCAGCTACTATGTGGTCGGGTATGCGTACAGCAAAAACACAATCGATTACGGCAGGGGCGACCATTCTTATCCGCAAAGGGCCGGGTTTTCACTGCAGCTCCCTAATTAGATTACTAATTAGAGGACTGTAGAGAGGCATAATAATTGGGCTACACATTCACCGACTGCAGTCGCAGCCAACCCTTGATTACAAAATTTATATCACGTCTCCTCGTCTGCATTCGAAAACAAACACAAAAAAGTGAAAAGGTATGAATTGGCCTTTAGTTGGGAAGGATAGAGTAAATGGAATCATTGTATCTTAAGAGCAATTTTTATTGTGAGATTCCTGGAGGTTTTGGGGATGGGAGAACGTTAGGAAGGAATTTGTGAGTTTCCCGCTTCCTCCTTGTCTTCTGGCGACATGTGTGCTCCAGAGTCTTATGGACAGTACCTTGCACTGAACAGAAGCCGATAAAATCCCAGGAGTCCAGAAGCTTGGAGGCCAACAGAATCGCAGGGAACCTGAATGGAAACTTCTGACTTTGCAGATAAGGGTTTTGTTTACTTAAAGTGCAGCCAGAGAAGCATAGCAGAAGAAATCAGGGACAAACTCAGCTGGGCAGCTGGAATGCTTTAGGTGATAGGAATCAGTTATCATGTTTACCCACAATCCCCTGCAGGGGTGGCCATGGCATGAGAGTCCAACTCCTCTTATCACATATAAGCAGCTATTCCCTTGACAAAGCTAACTCTAATAGTCACACCAAAGGAATATTTTGCTAATTCTGCTCAATGTAACAGTTCTTAAGCAGAATTTTTTTCCTGTAATGGTAAAGGCAATGAATTAGAGAATTGTAACCCAGTATAAGACCATTTTATATTTGGCCAGCTAAACCTCTGGCCAATATTACATCATTTAACAAGGCTCCCTTGTGATTGTTTCTTTGTTTCTGCATATTTCCTCTCCTTTACTCACTCCATCTGTACCCCTCTGATTGCTTCTAATTGTCTGTCTTGGAAATGGTACAATGACTAAAACTCTGCCTCATTCTGACTGGTTGAAACCTCTGTCTATCAGATTCTACAAAAAAAATCCTATCAAAAAGGAGGTTAGCGACTAAAAATTACGCAACAAATCATAATCCGTCATTTACAGTCTCCCATGAAATGTGTAAAATTTACATTAATTCAATTTACAAGTTCTTCAGTTTAACTAGGGCTATTAAGAAAAGGTGATTTAAACACTATGCATAAGTAAATCTGTCAGGAGGTTCCCAATATAATTACAGTTTCTAGTGCATTACCACTGTGCGTAAGCAGCTAATTCAGCTAATTACTTTGGTAAACTTTTTTTGAGGCTGCAGTTGTGAAAATGTGAAAATTCACCTTCAGGAGCACCTGCAGGTTTGTCAGCAGACTAAAACAGCACACATCCACATTCTGAGAATCAGTGGCTTTTTCAGGGTCTCTGTCCATCTCCTGCTGCAATAAACTCTTATTTACCACAGGCTTGGACTGTGCATCCCAAAAGCTCGTTGCTTCCGCTGAGCACATTTTTGCCCACAAACACTGGAATGTTAGCTTAATGAATATAAATTGCTTTGGCTTTGATGTATGTTTATATTACCTGTTGAGAAGAAGAGCCTAACAAATGATAGATGAATATGCTTTAAAGCACTTTTCCAATCTGGCTTTCAAATGAAAGATACTACTGCGGCCTTTTGTTCTAACTAGAAAGGACACGGAAGCCTTAGCTGCTCTTACGAAGGTCCAGGCTGGCGGCCACCCATCTTCAGACCACAGATGTGGAGAGACGGGGGTATTCACTGAGACACCATCCCACTCTCCAGGTCACCGTTCAGTAGAAGCTGAAAACTTCTTGATGTTCCTATTGTGTGGCTTGGATCTAATATGTAATTAAATTTTAGTTATTCCTTATAAATGGTAAATGGTGGTAAAGTGCTCAGTGACAGGAAATATTAAAGTAAAGCAAAGCGACAGCAGCATTTCGCCTTTAATTAAATATAACCGGAGTGATTACATTAATGATTTAATTAAATTAACAGTAATAAATAGTACAGTACAAATGGAGACATTTGAAAAGCAGAAACACCTTAATAATTAGAGAGCAAATGAGGAACAACCTCATTGTAATCACATTGTAATACGCTTTTTTAACAGAAGGTGTCTCCCTGGGCATAAAAAGCCCTAAAAACACACAACGATTTTCATTTTACAGAAGAATTACCCCAATATTAAAAATAACGCAGATTACCTATAAAGCACGTGTCTTCGGTCTGACTCTAATCTTGAACACACAGGTTCATAGTAGAGAGGTGGAGTGAATTTCCACTTATATTCAAGAGCACTGCCCGGTTAATTTAATACTGTATCCAAGTTGCATAATGTAAGAGATAAAAAGTGAGTGTTCACCTATATTTCTAATTCCTTGAGCAATGAATGAATGATGTTTCTGATGGGCTTTTGTTGTTATTCTGCGTGCTGGAGAATGTGGAGCAGGCAGCCGATTTTGTTATCTCCCATTACTGAGGACAGACACTAGTGCAGCGGTGAAAGAATTGGCCCGATGATCAAACGAAGCCCAATGCAGGGACTGCCGCTGTTCTATTGAGAGGAGACCTAACAGGGTTAATACACAGATGTCATCTAAAATTCCGTACCTTTGATAAAAGCATTTTACTAGCAAATTATATCAAAGCGGTTATAAATACAACATAAACCATGTGGTCTTTGCATCTATTTTAACTTTTTATTTTTTTCTAGGCACTGTGCACAAAAATTGTGGCTAAATAATTTTTTTAACACATACACTGAAAAGGTAGGTATAGGGTTAGTGGATGTATAATATGCAAACTGGCAGACTTTTATATTTCTCCAAGGATTGTGTTCCCTGTACATAACTTTTGAGTTCATTTTGGCATAATTTTCCATATACTTTATTAAATTATTTTGTCCATTCAACAGCAATTAATCTTCAAAATTTGTTAAGCAATTAGCAAATTTAAAAACACAGGACGCATCTCACATGGCTCTGACATTTAAAAAAAAATTATGAAACTGAAAGGTCTCAAGCCAATTTCTCTGTGAAATTAGAGCTAATATAGTTATATAATTTCAATGGGGTGGCATGCAACAATGGTCTGACTGCTGTTAAAGCCATTAAAGTCTTTTCAGTCTGTTTTTTTTTTTTTTGCTTTACAAAGTCTGGGTAAAAGAGCTAAACCAATAGCAGAGATGTAAATGACACAAAGATTTTTACGAGTAAGAGAGATTTCACTGAATTATGTGATCCCATTTACTACAGGGTTAAATTACATTCCATTTCACAAATTAATATGGCAAATACAGAGGATGCGGCTCTGAGTTAAAGCCTGCAGCACCAAACGAAACCGATGAAGCTGCTGACTGGCAGCTGGGGGCCAGATGAGGGATGAATCGGCTTTAAAGAAGACTTACAGGTTCAGTGCCCTCGTGTCTTCATCAGCATAAATAACCTTCAATGCCTTGCTTTGGTCTGACATGTTCGTCTTCTTTCATATAAGCCTAATCTGTTTTTACCGCAATAAAACCTATGCATAATAATTTGACTTGGCTAGAAAAAAAATATTGCCAAGGAATATCTGAAGGAAATTTTCATGGTATAATAGAACATTGTATCCTATATAGATATTGGATGGAATGGGGACCTCTGCAGTGTAATGTGTATCCTGCCTTGCTGTCTGGAATGGGCAGCAGTCCCTGCACCCTGTGACCCTGCTGAGCATAAGCAATTGGATGGATGGATGGA
>JAODUD010000107.1:19456921-19470614 GCA_026784285.1 Stomatorhinus walkeri
GTCATTGTATTGTCCGTCTGAGTTTTGCCTGCCTTACCTGTAATTAAACCCCGTATTCCCCGATACCCTGACGTCTGGGCCTTTGTCTCCGTTCCGTCCCTGTGTCACGTGCAGAGGGTGAGCGTGCCTGGATGTAGGCGGCGAGGAACAGGCAAGATGATCGGAAGGCAGGATTAATCCGAAATACGGGGTTTATTGGAAGGACAAAACGGGGTAACGCCACGATACATCACAATGACGGATCTGGGGATACTAACTCAGACGCGGACTAAATACAACAGAATGGCAGGGAACTAACAGGAAACACAGGATCACAATCAGACGAATGAATGACAGGTGGTTTCCATCAAGGATTGAACACTAGGAGCGGGGGGCGTGGCACACACGGGGCTCGCACGGACGGAGCATGACACCCTGCTTGGCACGATATTATAATTAAATTTATTAATGGTTTATTATTAATATTAAATTAATTAACAAGAAATCTTTGTTTTAAAATGTATTTTATTATATAATAATGATAACTGTTACTGTCTATCTTTGTGTAAATGTATTTTTACTGCCTAAATTATATGTATTCAGCTAGTGTAAATATGCACGATGCTATCACAGCGAATGTGAGGCTGAGACTGAAGCATTACCCTCTGTTTCAGCTGAGAGACGTGCCGCGTGACTCATTTCCCCATGCGTACAAGTTATCCTAGGTCAGCGTTCACGGTTTGACTTCTGAGATTCAGATCGAGTTCTAGCTAATTTTTTTTCGAACTGGTTGGTTTGACTTTTAAGAAATTTGACTTCTAATGAGTTTGAGAACTGAGGTACCACTGTAATCACATTTTATAGTCGCATTTTTCCATACCATTGAAGTAACTTCATAGCAAAAAACACAGAAGCCAAAAATATATAGGTAGCACTTCACTTATTGAAGCACAGTATTATTTATAGTATTTATAGTATAGTATTATACTGTTAGTTTTTATAGTATGGTATTATACTATTAGCTTATAGTATAGTATTATACTATTAGGTGTGTATTAATTAAGCACAAACTAAGTCTTAGCTACACACTGATCTCATGTTAATTCATCATTAATGAATCATCCCAAGCATTTGCTATAATTGTTATTATATAAACCTTTGTAAACCACTGAAGGAACTGCTGAAGGAAGTAGTGAATAATACAAGTGAAATACTCTCATGAATCGTGACACATCGTTTCTCGTGTAGCAACTATATTTGTTCATGATTTGTTCAGCAGTAACTGAGTTATTTATAAGTATTTGTGCCTCATCAAGTAAATTGTTACTAACATAGCATATATTTTTAGTAATATAATTAAAAAGGAACACATTAAATAAATGAAAAAATAAAGTTGCCTTTTTTCATTAATGCTTCCAAAACTCTGTGCAGCTCGGACGTATTTTGCGGTAAGTCTGAATTAACTTCAGCAGGTTGTACAGCTGAAAGGTGGCTGTATATAGATTTTCAAACACCAGATAATTGTCTAAAGAATATTATAATATTACTGAATATTATTATATTAAACTACAGATTTAGTGTTTGCTGGGTTCTTGAGGTTTTTAGTTTTGCTTGGAATACAATATGAACATTAATTTACAGTGTTTGATCCTTACCTTGTACGCCAAACTGATGTTGATGGAAATCGGCGGAATATCCAGCAGTCTAGGTTTACTGGCACTGACCAAACGGTACACTACGTGATCCAAGATAATAACCAACAGGGTCACTGTGAAATACCAGGACATGACCAATATGCGAGGAGCACATCGTAAAAATTCTTGTCGAGAGATTCTGCAGATTGCAAAATGAGAACTACTTTTCTTATGGCCAGTAATGTATGGGTTGTCAAATTTCACATCTGTCAAATACGATTTTAGGTAAAGGGCAGATTCAACAAAGAGATAGATAATAAAAAGGGCAGCTAAAAATCTTCTGGCCACTAATTTCATGTTTTTTATGGTGTATTTGGCATGAGAAAAGTCTCTTTCAATATTTTGGCTGACACTTACAAACCTCTGGTTGATGTTAGAGAGGTTTATATAAGTAAAGTGATCAAAATCTCTCAAACTGCGCACAAACTGCAGCTCTGTCTCTTTTGCTTTCATCGCTGCAGTGACCAGCTCTCCTTTTGCCCAGTTAATTATCTCTGAGGAATTTATCAGGCTCTGGGCTAGGCTGCCTCCGCTGCATTTCAAGGTATGTGACACCACGCCCACATTTGCGCTGATGTTGTGGAGGACGTTGAGCATCAGCAGGGTAATGGCGGCTGACAGAATAAAGCGACGTCCTTGTTTGGTGCCCAGCGTGGGCAGGGCCATGGTGAACACGCAGCGGACAGGGTGGCAGAGGAAGAGCGAGATGAAGGCAGCCACACCGTAGATGGATGCCGTCGCCCCGGAAACGCGCTGCCCGTAACTCAGGGAGCTCGCCATCCAGTTGAAGAGGATGATGGCACTCAGGAACGCCACAGCAAAACACAGGAACATCAGGGTCAAAGCCTCTCTGATGCCATCTGGGCGGGTCTTTGAATAAATGCCCCAGAGCCACCCAAGGGTCACATTAGCCCTGCGCCAAAGACCCGACCTGAAAAAGCAATGCGATGTGTCAATGATACCAATTTAAGACGTCAACAGTCCTTCCTGCTTAAAACACACAAATGTGGAAATTTCTGGTCCAGAAAGTAAAAATTTAGTTTCAACCAGATCCTCAAACCTTTCTCAAACTTGAAATGCTGAAAAAATGCATCAGCTATAATTTGATATATTTTATTTATATAAGAATCACTGCAAGAAAGCACAGTGTGGAAAATTATGTGTAAAAATGTGAATTAGTTTCACATTTGATTTAACTAAAAAAGTTTTTATAAGCAAGAAAATAGTTATGTATTAAATGCTCTCAGTCAATCATAGTTTTTGCATTGTTGTCCTGGAGAACCTAACTATATATACCACTAAATAATACATATATGAGGGTTGTGTATAAATGTGTAACCAGCTAGTTACTGGTTTAGTCACCTAAATAATCTTTTTTAGTCAGCTGTGTTTGAAACTGTTGATTATCAGTAGGTTACTACTAACATGTAACAAAACATCCAAAACCAACTGGACTGAGATATCGTCTGGAACCAGAATAGCTACCAACATCTTATTAGTGTAAACTGGATACATAATTGCATAAATTGATGTATATTGAACAGAACTGAAATGACACACACCTGAATTTCCAGCAGGCCGGCTCCTTAATCGACGACATCGCCCTTAACTGGTAACAATAGCTCTTGTGGGATGGATCTGTCTCTGACTGTAGAAAAAGAGAACTGCTATCTGTCACGTCTGAGAGTCACTGCCACGGTTCTGTGGCTCACACACTCTGGCTCACGCGCTACGGCTCATGTTGTGAGTATCCGCGTGGGGAAGAAGACAACCGAGCATGCAACGCCCCTCGTGCACCAGCACGCAAAGCAGCATGTGTTGTGTAATGCTTTAAAGGCCTGTTTCACAGATCAAGGCCACCATTAGGGCTGTTTGAAAGGGGTTTTATTCCACCCAAACAAATGTACACTAATTAGTTTAATACTGAGTCTCAGTCATTTTCATTAAATTGAGTCCCCTCTAGTAACAGATAACCCCCTTTTCACCTAGTCCTGTGTGTTAGTTTTTTTCTTCTAATGAAAACATTAGGTATTCAATCTACTGGACACATAAGGCATTGTTTCTGCGTAAGTTAAAATAAAATAAGGCCTTCACTGTTATAGGTGTATTTTTCCGTAATATAATGGGCCCCAGAGTCATCTCCTGCTCATGGGTGATTGAATCCTCTGGCTCCTTGTAGCTTGAGGTCGCTTCCCTTGCACCATGTTGGCGAAATGAACATTTTACTTAGACTCCCGGTGACGATGTTGCCTCGTCTGCCATTCCCACGGAAGCCTCCATTTCCTCTCTGTGGTTAGGCATCTTTTCCATTCCTGGAACAGTGCCTGGGAATATTCAATTCAATTACATGACACGTAAATAGACAAGCACAGTGAATAGAAATGATATGTACAGCGGTACCAGGAACACACACCCTTCCTTGTCATATAGCATCCATGAAGCAGTAAGGGTTAAGGACCCTACTCACCAATGGTGATATGTTTACTCTTTTGGCCATGAAATCTGATCCTCCTGATTATGGCCATATAGATAACCTATGACATGATGCTGCTCTTAAAGATAACATTAGAGGGTTAAGACCTGCTGTTAATTCACCACATAATGTCCAAAAATAGCAATGTGTCAAAATGAGATTGGCGGGACGCTGGGTTTGGGGCTCACTGATTACACATCGCACGTCAATGGCTGAAGTTCTTAACCAGTTAGGCTCAGTGAACTTGGCAAAGGCCTCCACAGATGATTAACCAAAAAGAAACATGTAGGTAGACTGGACATTCCCTTGTTGTCGTGATTATGACTTTGCAAAAGTTTTGACAGAACAACTAAAGAGGACTTTTGCTCGGTGACAGCCGGCCAATAGAGGGCGGTAGGCTGACACCCATCCTTGTTTAAAAGGGTTTTTGATTTTTTTTTGTATAATTGATATTTTAAAAGAAGCAACGATCACTAATTTTAAGTGTGTATGTTTTGAAAATGCATAATAATGGAGGAGCGCAGCTAATAATTGATACAAGAAATGCAGACAGTAACATGAAATGAGCCAAATCGGACATAAATACATTTATCGCCCAGGCAGATTCCTAGGCATTTTCTGGGGGCGCCTGACCACTAGGGGCGCACTAGGAGGGCTGTAGTAGTACTGCGCAGTCGCCTTGGACCACCATCTTGGTGCAATGGTATTTAGTACGCTTCATACGGTGACGCGAAATAACTTTATAAGAGCAAAACAAATAAAAACGATATAAAGAGAGAATGGATATTAATGACTGTGACTGATACACACTGAAACAAAATGGCCGTGAGCCGTCCGCTGTCAGTTAGGTTGCTATAATTAATTATATGGTTTTTTCAAACGTCGTGGGTAACACTGAAGCAAATGAAAGCGACCATAGGTCATTTGCTGATCGAATTATTTTATCCCTGGATGTAAACTTTATTCTTGCTGTCCTCTCTTGAGGTCCGTGATGCTGAGCTGGCAGTCTGCTGTGTATCAGGTTCGCTGTTGATACCCTTCTCTCTGCGGGGGTGGACGGGGAACCGCAAGATTGTTTGCAGGTCATTGACTGTGTGTGCAAACCTAGGCCGGATCTGACTGACATCCCACTGGAAGGAGGCGACATCCTATTTGTTGATGGGAGTTCTTTGCTGAAACTAACTGGAATAAAAGAGATTTTCTTTACTCATCAAGCTAAGAGGTCCAGACTCTTATTCTAAGTGTTTGATCTACAATTTTTCTACCACACAGTTAATGTTGCTTCTGTCGCACGAAATGACTGGTTTGACAAACTTGGAAAGATAAGAATGACCTTTAGGATATGTTTGCAGGTGGGATTTTGCGAGCCCTGTGATGATCATTTTTATTATCTATTAATCTGTTGATTTTTTATGCTAATTAGATCATTTCTGAGTATTTCTCAGAGCATTGGTGTCCTGCAGTTTGTGATAAGATGTATTGGGATGGTTACTGAAACTGAATATTGACTGAAAATGGCACGATTAGCCCCAGGTAGAATATTTTTCACCAGTCGGCACTGCTTTCACTGCACACCCTCCCCGTGCACGCATATAAATATTCATCTGCAACAGCCAGCTTTGAGGACATCCATCCGCCTTTCATACCCACCTGTCCTCTGCAGGATACAGGGCAGCTAGGGAATAACCCAGGATGGGGCACCAGCCAATCACAGCGCGCGCCACACACCATTCTCCCAACTATGGGTAATTTGAGGACTCCAGTTCACTTTGGCGTGTTTTTCGACGTTTTTTTTTTGGGGGGGGGGCGCACGACAGCAATGTCATACAATGTCATATTGTTAAATACATATTGTTACAGTGTCATATTTAGGAAATTATACTTACAGATTTGACTTTGTGTAGTATATACACATACAATTATACATAAATATATACAGACTGGACTTGGCTTGGGAATCCATATAGCATCTTCCTAAACACATGGTGACCTCACACATTTACATGTTAGAGGTAACATTCGCTGTCAATATTTCCACATTGTAACGGCAGCTTCGGAGAGTGGCCAAGTGTTACCAGTGTAAATCAACTGAGGAAGCGTTTGGACCGACGCTTTTCAATGACATAAAGTCATACAAGATAAGGGTCTAGCTAGCTTCTTTCTTACCCGGTGTGCACTTAATGTACGTAATTTGCACTTAAAGTACATAATAATTTCAAAGCTGTACAAATTAAGAGCAGCTTTTGTATTATGGAAGTCTCTCTAAAGAGATAGCTGCAATTTGCTAACTTCAGCACTTCAGTGAATTCCGTGAACTCTCATCTATGGTACAACGCTGCTGTAAATAATCAGCGTTACATGTCAGGGCTTTGCTGTAATAGCTAACTTAAGGGCTGCACTTTATTACTGTAATTGTGCACCAAAAACGTTGCTGTTTTTTTCTACACTCACGGTGCTCATTCATAATTATATTTTCTTAATGTTATTATTTATCCAAATGTTACAATTTAATTTTTACTCTTTATTTTAGCTTGATTTTATTCATTGAATTATTGTTTTGGATTTGATTTCTGTTTTATCACTGCTACCCATATGAGACCTGATTTTGCTCCCTTCATATCTTAGAATGACAATAAACATTCCTTTTCCTTTTTTATCCTTTGTAATGAAATTTGCTATTTACATGCTTGAATTCAGTCAGATGTATCTCAGAGGATAATTAGGCATGTTGGTAATTAATTTCACATCTTAATCTATGTAAGAAAATCACACTCAAAGAAAGTCTGTTAATATTTTAATTTTTACATTCCTCTGTCTGAAAAATGAAAAGCAGTACATATTCGAAAAAAAAAATTCCGTACATAAACTATACACCATACAACTCAGTAGTTTAGTGTTACACTAAACTAAAACCGATTGGCAAAGTCATTCATCATTTCAAAAGTTTTTATGTTTAAATTACAAAAAAAAAACTTGCATTACACATTTCGGAACTAGCTTTTTTCAAAGTGCCTCATTCCTTTGCTGATTAACAGCTCCAGTGTTTCTGCACCGTCAGGAAATAGCGGCCACATGCAACTCAGTTTTCACACCTGAAAATGCATCTCAGCACAAAAGTTAATACTTAGCGTACCAGTGAAGGACAACTTGTTCATGATTATCTGACAGTTATGCCTGTCACACTGCTTATTCTCAAACTAAAAATAAGGCTTAATCTATTTATAATTACTAGGGTAAGGCATGGGGTGAAGTTTGTTGCGTATGCTTCAGAGAGGTAGAAATGAGCTTTGATGGGTTTTTCTTTATGAATGACAGTGAGCTGAAAAACTTCAACAAAGCAAATGCCTGACCATTAGCTTACTAAAACTAGATAAACACAATTCTGTAAAAATCAGTATGCTTTTTAAAAATTACAGTATTTTGTGGTCTTTCTAAAGAAAATTAAGTGCAATACAACAATACAGTTTGTACTGACTTTCATTTAAAAAGGAAAAAGAAAAAACAAATAGTATGAAAGAAAATTAATCAAGCTTTCCTAAAGTTCAATAATTCCGTATTTCATTAGTCATAAATAATTATAATATATTGCAAAGGTGTCAAAGGAAAGAGAATGCACTGAAGTTTTGAGTGGTTTTCACAGTGGAGTCGAGCAGCTGCGTCAGGTTGTGCAGGTCTGTAACGCCGTGGGACGTATTTAAAGGGCGGGCCCACTCCGGAATCGTCGACAGAGAGAAGATGTGTGCCCCCCATGTATTTATGGCCAAGGACACTGTCAGGATGCCCAGGATGTTCATTACGAAGCCTGTTTTTACCTGAGGGAAATACAGACCCGTCAAGCTCCTGCTGGCTAAACAAAACGCAACTGAAGAATTTCGTTTGCCTACTGTCAAATACATCACTTATGTAAAATAGTGCGCAATCGCTTTGTTTCTTGACATTTAAAGATGTTTTCAGTAACTGAAGGCACAAGTGAGTTCGAGGATCAACTCATGCAATTCCAGTAAACACAACAATAATAAAGGAACTCTCCCTCATATACAGCCTAGGCCATAAACTTTTAAATTGTCAGAAAATATATCAGTGTTTCTAAAGTAAATGTGAGTTTCATGTTTGTCGTTGGTCTCCAAGTGATGGATCTAATCATTGAAGCATGAGACCTTTGAGAACGTTCTTCTACTGATGAACCAATTGGTGGACGGTAACTAACCATCCTGTCCCTATCTGGATGGAACAGTCTGCTGAGTGAAACGTACCATGTCTTTGACCAATAGGTGTCCGGACGCGAAGGCGATGGAGTTGGGTGGGGTGGACACAGGGAGCATGAATGCGAAGGAGCAGGCAACTGTCGCCGGGACCATGAAGTACAGAGGGTTCACCTGTCCATGCTTCGCCTGCAGGGGGAGCTCAGTGTCAGCGCCACAATTGACGTCGGGCAAAACGGAGTGAAGACAGATGTCCTTGAGTAAACTCATTAACAGCAAATAATGAGGTCAGATCTGTCATGGTGTCATCTGCACAAGAGGGACTGGTGACCACGGCTTTTACATTGCGTTTATTTAGAAGGTGCTTTTATCCAAAGCACAATACATTGCTGAGAGAAAGCAAAGTCAGATCATTCCTGGAACCTCAGGCCCTACGCATGCGCATCTTCTGGATTCTCATATACCGGCAAATCAGCTTCCAGTCTCTCTGGGCCTGTCAGAATGCTGAACAGGGCTGTTTTAAACTCTTTAATCTTTTTGGTTATCTATCTTTTAACAGTAGTGTCATACTCCTTTGTCAGAGTTAATCCAATACATCCTAAAATTGTTTTATTTTCTCTATAGTCTTTTTAACATTTTTAATTTTGTTGTCTCACTCCAGAAATGCTGGTCCGTATGCTTATTGTAATGTAATGTGACTGACCATTACTTTATTCTCATCGCTTGTTATTGTGGTGTTGGTGTTGCCTTTTGAGTTATTATTTTTTTTCTCTTTAAAGAGAAACTGAGTGAGAAAAATGTGTTCAGCACATCTCTCAAAATTACGTGAAGAAAGACTAGTAGTCTATGCATAAGGATACCATCACAGGGAAAATGGGGTAATTATTAATATAAATTAAGATCTATCATGAAGTAAATTTATACACTGTAGGCTGAATGAAATGTATTTTATAAACTTTTAAATATATTGTCAAATAGAAATGGTTTAGCGATGTTAATCACAAATAATTAAAGGAAATCAGCCAAGAGGATGCAACTATAGTAAATACACCCATCAGCCTATTAAACGCGTGTTACTGTAATCACTACTGTATTACTATTTAAACAGATAGCTAATAATGGATATTAACACTAGAAAGACTGACTGGGTCAATTGACCCAAATCAAACAAAACCACTGCTATTTCTCATTGAAGTTCTTGCTACAAAAATCTGAAAAAATCTGACATTTATTTTTTTATCATTCTTGAACAGAACATGGTAACACAAATGAAGTTGCTGGTGAAATTAGTATTTTACAGCAGTATATACCTAGAAAGACTGACTGGGTCAATTGACCCAGTCAGTCTTTCTAGTGTTAAGCTGAACTGTGGTTTATAACGCACTGCATCTATACATTTTGGGCCAACAGCTTCCTGTAAATATTGTACATCTTGTAAATCAGCCTCAGCTATTTCCTGCCGTTTGGAAAATCAGTTCCACGGGCGAGGTAGCTGAAGCCAGAACCAGCATCAGCGGCCGAGGTGGGGACGTTACCAGCTCTGCGATAATCGGCAGGAAAATGATGATAGTGGCCGTGTTGCTGGCGAACTCGGTGAAGGTGGCGACGAAGGCGGTGATGAAAATGACTGCTACAGGAGGAGGGACTCCTACTAGAGGGTGCATGTGATTCCCAATCCAGGCGGCCAGGCCGGACTCCTGCGACACACAGGGCCAGGGACAGCTGAACCTCACAGTGAAAAGCTATTACAGTTCACACTTCTGCTGGAAGCGGAGTCCAAGGGAGGGAAGCTTGGCCTCAGACTGCAGGGTCAGCCTGCGTCTCTCAATGGATTGGTGTTGAGCGCCTCGCTCAAGGGCGACGAGGAGGTCACTCAGCTAGCCACAGGATCTGGACCCAACACCTTCCACATAGGCAGCATTAGAGCCCAACCCAGCTGTGGGACACTTCCATATACCAGACCATCAGAAAGCTAAACAGTGGTCAATGAAGCCATACCCTACATGAATCCACGTTTATCACTAGATTACTGTCTCTTTTATTTATTGTGCTTGTATCTATTTATTATTACTGTCTTGTATATTTGTGTACTATTTTTGTACACTTCCCATTGCACTGTTCATTGCTATGGTTGTGAGAATTGCACACAAATGTTTCACCTACTTCCACTCTACTAAACATCAAGTCATGTGACAAACGTGATTTTGTTTGATTGGATAAAGGCGCAGATCTGTAATTAACTGAGGTGCACACCAGCCCGGTGCCAGGAAGGATCAGAGCAGGTAGCCAGGCTAAATTGTTAGCCTTATACTTCATCCTGCCTGTTGTATAGGAGTCGGGTGACTTTTAATTGGACATTCTTAGGCAGAAATTCATTTCATGTTTTCAAAGACGCGAGAATGTGTACCTCACATGCTTTGGCCATGGCAAAGCCACCACCAAGCAGCAGGATGATGTTCCAGGGTACGCAGTCTTGGGCTTTTCTCCAAGACAGCAATGGCACATATTCCGTATTTGGTGCTATGGGGGTGGAAAAGGATCAGGCAGATATAATGAAAATGCTGATTAGTCAAAAAGCCCATTTAAAAAACAACATCAGCGAATCAGGTTGCGTCTCACTGGATTTTGGTCACGTCACCCATACACTCTGCAATCAAAAGAATTTTAAAAAAAGTTCATAGACGCTGAGGGTTTATGTCTGGGGAGGCGTCTGACTGCTCAGGTTGTGCTGGAAAGGTTACTGTTGCGAGGGTAAGGTAAACATGGATTTGGCAATATTAATATAATAATCACACAAACAGAAGGGCCACAGGCCTCATCCACCCCAGGACTCCTCTCAGTCTTCCTCATCTGAGTCATTCCTCACATTATTCACAGTATTGTTCTTAATAGTGTGCTTTTGGCTTTTACTGGGGCTTATGAAAAAACAGTTAACTGTGCAACTATGCCATTTGTTTTTGGTCGCTGATTTTAATTGAATTGGCAGACTTTTCACAATGCCTGTGATGATTAGGGCACTTCCCTTGCTTAATTGAAGAAGTGTGACCCGACAGTTACTCACAGTGCCAGTCAATCCACCACTTCAAAGACGGCTTCTGGGATGGGAAGAAGAACAGTATGGACACGATGGCCACCCCAGTGACGGCATCTGACACATACCTGGAAGGATGATTCACACATAAACATAGGTGATGTGTCAAATGCGTCTATCCAGTGTCATACTAACAACGAATAGGAAGTCCAGTGTCAAATTAAAGCATGACTGTAGTACCAGTGCTATTACATATAGAATACTATGCAAAAATCCTTGCCAGTCAAAGAAAATTACGTTGAAATGATCTTCATGCTGGTGTGTTATGTCTGTCGAAGTGTTAGTTCACTCTTTTAGAAACCTCTCCTGAAGTCCCTACTATTTGCAGTAGCCATCGCATATACCCATGTATTTGTTGACATGACCACTAGATAAACCATATTTGGTTAATCAATGCCTCGCCAAATCATTTATTTGAGCAAATTAATTAATTGATCTGGTGGTGACATTTAACATATACATGGGCTGACTGTGGTGACCCTGAGAAGAGGTTTTGGGAATTGAATTAATAAGATATCAGTAACTTTTTCGAGAACCATTTTACTTTTTATTGTTTATGTTTATTTGCATATATTCTAATGATATTTTTCTCAGCAAATACATACTTACTACCCAGATAAATGGCTTTTCTGTGATTGCTTAAGTGTTTTGCTCAGTTCTGGGTTTTGTGACAAATATAACAGCACAATGACCTCCGTCACTTGTGTGAGAACCTGACTCATCCATAGTGACTGTGAGAATCCTGCTCATACCCTTTGGGGAAGAAGACAGACCACCCTTGGAAGAACTTTGGATCTCTGGTGAATAGGAGGACAGCAAACAAGATGAAGAAGAATAGGATGGCTCCTTCAGAAAATCTGAAAAAAAGAAAAAAAATGGTTTAGGCTGGTACAATTACACAGGAAAATAATTCCCAGGAAAACGTGGGCAGACGTGTCTTTAAAAGCGTACACTAAGAAATAGCATGTTAATTTCCCTGTTTTTTATGCAAATTACAGGTTACTGCCAGTCAGTGTCAGTCAATCCGTTAGTTGACATAGGCCAAGGGTGGCAACTTCTGAGGAAATGTAAGAGCCCCACTCACAGTAAACTTTACCCCAGACACCTCCTGAGCCAGGGACCACTCTACAATCCCCCGAGGGTATTCAATTCAGTTGACATTTGTTTAAGTAGACCTTCATGGCATTTGGTTTATATTGGCAAATGGGTGGGGTGTTTATGGTTCTGCAAATTTAGGCTTTTGTGTCTGTAATCAGAAGATTGTTGGCTCAAATGCCATGGGCAACAGAACAGTTCAAAGTTCTTGATTATAGCCGTTAACCACAAAACAACTTGAAAAATGGCTCTAGGCTCTCAATCCAAGATTTGTTCTTACCTGTTTCTCGAAGGAGAGCATGATGGGAAACGTAAATAAGACAAGGAATTGCTGTGTACCTGTACTCATACTTGTACAATTTAGTGCTCATTGTCATACTGGGCCATTCCACTTTCATTAAGAGGGAAATGCTTCACCACAGGTTGAATGTGTGCATTATCAGCGTTTAGCTTGTTTACTGAGGTACCTCAACCACAGCAGAAAATCACATCCCACACCATTGACAACACTGCAGGCTCCTCTTGGCTTACGCCACACGTGCCTTTTCTGTGAGCTGAGAACTGGATGAGTGATGATTCATCTGACCCTGTTACATTTCAGCTGATCGGCAGTCCTGTGATGTGTTAACCAATATACTGGGAGAGCTTCTTTTGATGGTAATGAAACTGCATGGTTTCCACATAACATCTCTCAGTCAAGTTCTCATATAAGATTGCAGCCCACTGGCTCAGAACTTCTTGTCTGGTAGGCCTTTCATCTTGAACCAGTGTGGAGGCATCCAGAGGAAAGTTTACTCACACTATTACCTAAAACCTATG
The DNA here is from genome assembly GCA_026784285.1 of Stomatorhinus walkeri. Classification (NCBI taxonomy): domain Eukaryota; kingdom Metazoa; phylum Chordata; class Actinopteri; order Osteoglossiformes; family Mormyridae; genus Stomatorhinus; species Stomatorhinus walkeri. Next base: position 19,470,275 of record JAODUD010000107.1, read on the forward strand.
GCACCTTTCCCTCATCCTTCACAATAACAAAGCAAGCAGTCTTCTTCACTGATGTTCCCTTTAAACCCAGCCCCTAATCACCCTTCCCTCAAAGGTCCCTCATGGTACTATTTTTGCACAAAATACAAATTTAGTCAGCCAGAATATCTATGGGATTCCATTTGAAGGTACAGTAGTCTCCAAACCAGCTCTGCCAGCAAGAGCTATCAGGACACTAAACACCCTTTGTCCCACCTCACCACCTACCCCTACCTTTTACCCCCCCCCCCCCCCATAAACCCTCATGCCCAGCCCCCCAGTTGCATAATGTGTTCTGCACTTTAAGTCCTACAAAAACCCT